>JAEVFN010000252.1:0-21983 GCA_030449075.1 Murraya paniculata | reverse complement strand
TTTTTTTTTTTTAAAGTAGGCATATTAGTTCGGGGCTGAATTAATATAAGTTTATATGTTTGAATTTTGTTCATCATTATTATGATAATTCCTATTATGTTGATTATGTGGTGCGATACGATGCCAAAATGCACGGAAGGAGGATGAACAACAAAACGTCCGATTAAGGGACGATGAGCGGCAAGAACGGACGAGAAGGTTGGCAAAGAAGACCTTAAGCTAATGAACCTCGTGGTCAGTGTCCCTTATTTTGTTGCAGTTTGGACGCAAATTTGTGCCATCTGCAGTAGTTAAATTATAGGGCTTTTAGTCTGTCTTATTTATATTATTGTTATTTCCATTGTAGAGTACATTCTTTGTTCTAGTTGTAATTTGTTAGGTAAAAATAAATATGAAGTCAGGTTTTTGGGTGCTTCTTGAGGAGGATAATATCGAACCTAATGCTGACCTGATCACTTAGCTGATCTATTCAATAATTTATCTTCCACTTCCAAGTTTCAAGTGATGATTTTTTATTTTTTATTTTTTTCCCCTGGTTCTCTTCGCAAATTTGAGTTTGAAGCATAGGCATTATAAATTTTGATTGAGCTTTGGGATATTCATGTCTTACGGTGGGATATGAATAGTGATACAAAGTCGCTAGGGTTTAGTCACTGATGCACTGTCTAATCCATCGTTAACACTGATACAAAGTCACAAGGGTTTAGTTTGGGATTATTGTGGAGGATGTAATTGTAAGAACTTCATTCATAAATATACGTGCGTGGTAAATTTTATTGTTATGATGTTGATTCATTATAAATTCAATGGACTTTATAATTCATTCATATTTTATTTAAACTTGGCACAATAATATTTCTCCAAATCTGAATTCATTTTGTGTCTCAACTTCTTTAGCCGTGCGCTTTCTCTTATTACTACTAGATGCGTCATGCCTTGTAATACTGGTGGCATCACACAGTTGATGAATTGACTAAATATCGGTTCGATTTTGAAGATATAGTGACTCATTTCTTTGCTTACTATGATCACTTTTCTGGTAAATTTTTTCAATCTTCATTTTTCTTTGTTTCCTCAAATTTTAATGCCCGTTGACCTCTAGTATAAGGCACATTCAAACATATCCCTTTGAAGTAAAAGGATGAGGATTAAAGGTAATAGAAAACAAACAATTCTTTAGAAATAACAACGACCTTTGCTTGGATTTGCAAACCAACTTTAACAGCAACCCATTAACATAATTTTTGAACAAATACTTCAGTTTCGAAGTGAAATGATAGAATCCGGATATGAAAAGGGCCGGAGAAGTTAAATATTCTTAGTAATGATTTACACAATGAGCGAACACATAGAATCAAGTGTTGGACTGGATTTTCAATTGAATCAGCTGCTTGCTTCCAGCAATAAATTTCACAAATATTAGATATGGATTTATAGATAGCCTAAAAGAAAAGATGGAGGTTTTATAATCTTACCACTGGAGGATGCCATACAGGATGAAATGTAGTGTTTCATAAAGCATCTTCGTGGTGGTCTTCAAAAAAAGAAGATCTACTAGATTCAAAAGAATTTAAAGATCAAGTGAAGGAACAAATTGCCGAAATTCAACCAAATCAAGAAGAGTCTGAATATTCTGATAATCCAGGGGATGATGATATCGAGCATAACGAGCCGTAAAGTAGTTGAAAGATAGGTGTTCACCAGAGCCCTATTAAAGACAAAGAATCAAGTGAATCAGAACCTAGAACTCTTGAATCTCAACTTAAAAGGTTAAAAAGAATGAGAAAGCCAAATCTCAACTGTGCTAATGCAATAACTTCAGAAGAAATAAAAGTAAAAGAACCTGAGATGTTTGACGAAGCAATAGACAATTCTCATCAGAGGAAGGTGGTGGTGGAAGAAATCGCAACACCGAAGTAGAATTAGACTTGAGATCTAGTTTCAAAATTAATATCTTGCAAATGGGTGTACAAGATTAAGAAGCGCCCTAACAGTTCAATTGAAAGATACAAGGCTCGGTTGGTAGCTCGAGAATTCTCACAACAATATGAGCCATACTATGATAAAACGTCTAATCTAGTGGCAAAGCTCATAACAGCAAGAGTCCTACTTGCACTCGCAGCCAACAAGGAAAGGAAATTATGGCAAATTGATGTAAAAAATACTTTTTTATATAGATAATTGGATCGAGAGATCTACATGAGTTAACAGAAAGGATTTGAGAATAAAGGTCATTCAGAGTATGTATGTAAGCTGAGAAATGCACTTTATTGTTTAAAGCAAGCACCAAGGGCATGGTATGGAAATTGCTGAATTCCTAACTCAGTGTAATTATTAAGTGGCAAATGCATATTCTAGCTTGTTTGTCAAAGTTAGTGAAGAAAAGTTAGCAATTGTATTGGTGTACGTAGATGATTTAATGCTTACTAGTGACGATAAAGAAGAGATTCGTCAAACAAGAGAGAACTTATCAATTTGCTCTTTGATGAAAGAGTTTGGTTAGTTTAAGCACTTTCTTGATCCAGAGGTTAATCGAACAGAAGAAAGGATATTTCTTTGCTAACAGAAATGTGCCAAAGACTTGCTAAAAAAGTTTGGAATGCTGGAATGCAAGCTAATCTCAACTCCAATGGAAGTCTATGCAAAATTATGCACAGATGAAGTCAATGATTTACAAGATGGAATAATGTATCGACAATTGATAAGTAGTTTAATCTATTTAACGCTGATTCAATCAGACATTTCATATACAGTGGATGTAATGAGTCAGTGCATGCAAAATCCAAGGAAGTCTCACTTATAGTCTGATGAATACTAAGATATATAAAAAGTACAATCAACTACTGTCTATTGTATAAGAAAGGTAAAAGTTGCAAGCTTACTAGCTATTATAAAGCTGGCTGCACTGGAGGTCAAGATACAAGAAGATCAACTACTGGGTACATTTTTAGAATTGGGTTTATAGTAGTTTCTTAGTGCAGTAAGAGACAGTCAACTGCATCACTACCAACCAAATAAGCGGAGTATAGGGCAACAGCAATGGCAGCTCAAGAAAGCACTTGGTTGATGCAGTATGAAAGATCTACATCAATCAATAGATTATGCAGTAACATTGTATTGTAATAATTAATCGATGATTAGATTGGAAGAAAATGTAGTTTTTCATGCAAAAACTAAACATGTGGAGGTGTACACTCACTTCATTAGGGGAAAGTTCTTATAAGATGAAGTTGAAATACAGTACACTAATGCAAATGATCAAATTGCGGATTTGTTTCCAAAAAGTCTTAGTACCACGAAATTTGAAGAGTTCTACAAGCAACTCAACATGGATCAAAATATGAAAGTTGGTATTGAGTGAGATTGTTATAAATCCAACACCAATTTCATAATCCAATCCAATTACATTTGTCCTAGCCCGAGTTCAAAGCCTAATCCATGTAAGATTCAAGAATTGTATAGAGAATAAAAGATATTTCTAATTTAAAATTATCTAATGGAGGTGAAAATATCTAAGTCTAGATATTTTTAGAATATTTGGAGATATTTATAAAATGTTGTTATCATATTTTTATAATTTACTATTTATGTGGTTTGAATTAGTTTTAGATTAGTATAAACACCCCTGGGCACCTTGTTGTAGGCATCAGTGAAGAGTGAAGAATTATAAGATTGAAAGAAGAGTGAGCCGTAAGTGTTGTATGTAGAATATCATAAAATCCTTCAGTTTAATAAAATTCTGCCCAAATAATTTTAGTTTTGAGCAATTTAGTCCTTTTCAATTTTCAACGGCTATTTAATCTGATTTTCTATTAAGCAAATTATTTATACATATTTTTAGTTGTGGGCGATAGCACAGTAAACAGAACACCTAAATAGAATACGCATGCTTTTAATACAACTAAGTTATCCCTCACTTCCACGTCTATATAAGCCCTTGAGTTGTTCTTCATTCTCATCAAAAACTCAAAATCATCTGCATTTGAAGCAAATTCATCCATCATTTTAATTTCTTGTAGTGTGTACATTTCTGTTTCTCTTTTTAAGCCAATTAACATGGGTGTCATTTGCTTTAAGAAAGAGGCTCCAGCTGTTGTTGCTCCTTCAAGAATATTCAAGGCTTTCGTTGACTCTCACTATCTTTTACCAAAGGTAGCACCAAAAGCATTCAAGAGCACGATATTCTTTAAGGAGATGGAGGTGTGGGCACTATCAAACTATGGAACTTTGCTGATGGTAAGTCTTGTTGCTGCTTGTTAATTTTCCAAGTCCAAAATCCCCTTTTGCACCACGATTCAAATTAATCACACCAGACTTTAATAATATTTCATTATCTGTCAACTTTCTAACTTCATAATCAGTGTTACAATTGGTTTTTTTTTTTTCTTCCAATTGTTCGATCTCTCTATTTCAAAAGTATACATACATACATACATACACACGCGCACTCGCGCGCACACACACACACATCAAAGTGTCAAATTATTGAACTTTGTAATGTGAGAGTGGTTAATGGCAAAGAATTACTGATTTAGAAGGAAAAAACGGCTTGGTATTTTTCTCATTAAACATTACATTGTGCATGTTGTTCATAAAGCGTACCGTGCATGTTGTTCGTAAAGCATAACTTAGATAACCTAATGAAGATTCAATGTAATTCACAGGTGGTGATTTCAAGCACTCGAAGCAAAGAATTGATGCACTTGACAAGGACAATTTTGCATGCAAGTATACTGTTGATGAAGGTGATGGAGCATCTGAGATCTTTGAGAAAGCAGTGCATAATGTTAAGTTTGAAGCTTCTGGCAATGGTGGAAGCATTTGCAAGGTTGCTGCTGAGTGCCATATAAAAGGTGATCAAAAGCTCCAAGAAGAGTTGATGATGGACGCCGAAGAGAAAGCAATGGCATTGTACAAGATTGTGGGAGCGCATCTCTTGGCTAACCCTGATCTCTATGCCTAAATCCAGTCATGATTGGCCTTTTCGATTTCGAATTTGGTTGCTGATTGGATAAAGGGTTGTCCCACTATGAGCTTCTAATTGATTGTTTGACTTGTTTCATCTTTGTTTCTTGTAATAATTATGTTTAGTTGAAGCTTGAATGTACCTGTTTTGCTCAATAAATGTATACGGTCAATATATAAATGATCGTTAATTTTAGTGTTTTTAACAAAAATGAATAGTGATATGAATAGTAAAAGTTTCAACTTTCAAGATCTAGGGTTTTAGTTTTAGTTTTCGTTAATAATAACAATAATTTATATATAATTGGGAATGAAAAGGGGATATAGTCTTAACGTATTTTATAGCTCGAACTTATGCCCTCGATATTAAATTGTATCATTCTATGTTAATTTAGGGAGGATAAAAAAAAATTGCAGATACACAAAAATTAAATTTCATATTATATATATATATATATATATATATATATATATATATATATATATATATATATATATATATATCTTCTAGTCCCAAAGTGCAGTTAAATCTGCAGCGGTCTGGTATAACAACGCCACGTACCATAAAGTAAAATTTGGATAAGCCGAATAATTAATTTGACTTATTTAAAATCTTGACTTGTATGCTTGACTGAGAACACTACCTTCCTCCGATCCTATTTCCTCCTGGTATCAGAGCTGTAGCTACCTATTCCGTTGCAGACTCACCAACGCTTTATCATACAAACGCTTTATCAAATATCACACTATCCTCCCCTCCCCCGCGGCTCGAACCCTGGATGGCTCGATCATACAAACGCTTTAATGGAATTTCTAACCTTTTCACCTAATAGGGTAGGTAATCCGGCTAAGAACTTCTCTTTCCAAGTGATGTGATGTGCATCGTCTCTTAAAAAGAGTCGTGTAAAGAATGTGGTTTTATAGGCTTGGAATTCACTAAGCTTTCTACACCTAAGGTTGTGGAGAAGCTCGGCATTCTTGTCTCTAAGGTGAGAAGGGTCACCTATGAAATGTAGGGATATGGTGAGAATGAGGGTAGCTACAGCATCCTGAATAGGATTGCCATATTCATCCAAAATTGGAATCTTATCCTCATTTGTCTGGACTGAATTTAGGATATCTAATTGTTGTTGTTTGGTAAGGAGATGATCCCACCAACCTTTAAGCTGGCCTGTGAATCCAGCTATAAGGATCTCTGCTATGGCTTGGTCAGAGGTTCCTGATTGGGTTTTATAGGCATTAGCTGCCATGGTCATCTGTTGTAATAAACCTAGGATGTTGTACTCAGACATCCCGTCTATATTCCATTTATAGACAGAGGACGCATTATACCTAGACTGGTTTAATGCACTAGGCCTATTGTCTATGGTAAGGTCAGGAGGAGTCCTAGTTGTAGGTAGGGCTAACTCCCAATGGACTTTGTTGACTTTAGGTTCTTCTATAGGTTCTTCTCTAAAGGCATCAGCTTCTGAGGTGGCTATAGAAGATTGGTCATAATCTATGTCTAATACTCCTATCTTACTGGATTGAGTATCAGGGGCAATTTGGACTTTGCTAGAGGATGAAGAAGCTTCTATCCTATCTAACTGGTCTTTAATGGCCTTGGCGAAGTCAGATTTTGACTCTTGAACGGCTTTTTGACTGGTTCTGGAAACCTGGAAAGGTTTGAAGATAGGTTCCTTAACCTTCTTCTCTATACTAGTCTTTTCTATTGGCTTTGGAGTTGAGGAAATAGTAATGGTCGACTGCTGGATTTGGTTCTCTATCCTAGTCAACTGATTTCCTATTGTACCCAAATTGACATTGCAGAAATTGTTCTGCTGAATAATGCTATCTATGTTTGTCTCTAGATCATTGTCTGGCTTTACTATTTTATAGGGAGAAGCTCTAATCTGAACAGGGGGTTCACCAATTTCAATGGTGATTCCTCTGTGAGCAGGATGTTCAGATTCTATGGTCCTACCGTCTGTGAGGGTCCAGGTAGGGACAGTCTTTCTATTGACAGGGTTTGACTCTTTGAACGGATAATCTATGTGATTATCATTTGCATACATTTCAAACCAGTCGAAGAATAGAATGTGGACTTTATGAGTATTGACAAACCTATAATACTCTTCTTGGATTGCATTCCTTTTGTCAAGGAAATGTCTAAAGAACCAAAGGCTCTTTTTTCTATTGGCTTTCGAATAGAAATCTTTCTGAAGCAGAGTTTTGTCTAATACAAACTCTTTTTCTAAGACATTCAATATGTTTTCTGTAACTGCAGAAAACGTAGGAGAGGTAGGAGGAGAAGGTTCTTTCTCTTCCTGGCTTTGACTCTATTGACCTTGGTGACTACTAGTATAAATAGGATGAGGTACACTAGTAGAATAGTCTACGGAGCGTATGGAGGAACTAGGCAGATCCGAGGTGGAATACCTTGGTTGACTTTGTAAATGGGGGACCGGAACGTTCACAAGAGAAGGTATCCTTGTGAATTTCCTTTCTAGAGGAGGGATGCTAGAGGTGGAAGAATCCCTATCGGTGAACCTAGACGAGGTTGACCTTCTAAAGGATAACTTGACTCTACCATCCGGATACTGAGTCACATTTTGTAACTCTGTATTTGGTTCATGTTGCTTTGGTATTGTGGGCTCAGTGGCTCCTTCTAAGATCCAGTCTTCTGGAAGGTTGACATCTTTCCATTGGATGGCTCTAGGAATAACCGTATTGGCTCTAGATAAATCAGTCTGCAAAAGAAGAGTTTCTTCCTTCTTTGACTGATACTTATGCTGGGAATTAGCAAAGGCAGAAATAATGGCTTTGTATGAAATCTTAAAAATAATTGCTACAGGTATAGACCCTTCAATCATTTGGTAATTATGGGTCTTGATTTGCAGAATCATACTCTTCAGGATGTTCCTATCTTTAAGGGAAACTGTTATGTTTGGATAACAGCTGAATGATATTGGACCTTTACATAAACTAGATTCGACACTGCTTAGCAGAGAATCATCAAAGTTGACAAATCTCGCATCTCTAAGGACCGCTAAGATGGAAGTATCTAGACCTTCTTTGGTCAACGGCTTAATTCCTACTTGGATTAAACCGATGTGGATATAGTTGTACTTCTTGTCCTTTAATTGCTTCAAAGACTGTTCTGAAAACAGTTGAATAGTTTCAAAAGGCTTTGAAAGAGTAATATCACGTTCTTCAGTCTTTATAACATAATCATTTTTCAAAAAATCAAGTTTTTTGGTTTTATAAATCAAATCTTTAGAAACTTTGGGTAATTCCCAACAATCAATTGCTTTATTAAAATCCTCAATTATAAACTCTTCCGAGTTCACGGCATTCTTTGAATCACTAGTCTTCCCAGAAGAAGAGCTAGAAAAGGACGATGTTCTATTCAATAAAGAATTCATATTTTCTAGATCTACAGTAGACCTAGATCTATCTATGTGGCTACAATCCAAGGCTAAGATTTGGTCTAACTGCCCTACAATTCAAATCGGGACTTACTTCCAAATACTACCTAGGCAAAAACACTCACCGCATAAACAGATGTTCAGTATACTGTAAACTTTCGATCATACAAACGCTTTATCAAATATCACACTATCCTCCCCTTGGCTCTGATACCAGGAGGAAATATCACACTATCAGTTTGGCTCTATGGTTCATACACAGTACCAGATCTGGAATCCCAGAAATGGTGCAGACTGATCTGTATCAGATCTGCCTTATAAACTGTTACGAATCCTCTGTGGCATAGAGACCGGATCTCTCCCCACAGTTGTAAATCTTCTCTCTCCCTCCTTCCTCAGAGCACCATTTCTGGGATTCCAGATCTGGTACTGTGTATGAACCATAGAGCCAAACTGATAGTGTGATATTTCCTCCTGGTATCAGAACTTACATAAATTTAATTTATGTATGCTTAGAAAATATGAAAATATGAATTCTAGAAAATATGAATTCTTTATTGAATAGAATACCTTCCTGGTATCAGAGCCAAGGAAGGTATTTAAATAGTATCAATTCAAAACTTTATGGTAGTGTTCGGAGGAAGGTATACTGTAAACTTCCTGAACATCTTTAGAAATACCAGGAATTAGGAAGGTATTCTATTTTATGCATGCGATATACCGTTTAAGCACCCGGTGTATTAGGAGGAAATACCTTCCTAATTCGGCTGAGAACATATTTTCAGCATAACAGTGTTCTAAGCCGATACATATATATATATATATGTATATATATATATATATAAAAGAGAGAGCCGCATCGTCCTTTTGAAACTTGGATCAATGTAAGTAGCTTAAAAACATATCATTTTATGATGGTTTAGTGAGGGAAATAAATAGTGATACATAAATACAAAGCTTCATAATAAATCTCAATTTCTTTCCAAAAAAATTGTTTGGAATGTGAAATTGAGTTGAATTGGATTATACTGGAATAAACTATTAGTATAATTATTTTCATAAAGAGTGAGACTATTAGCACCCCTCCGATTTCCTTTAGAAACTTATTTTATTTTATTTATTTTTTAGTATATTAACTATTTGGTATCCGAAGACCATATTGGGTTCTGACTAGTATATATTCAAATTGAGTACTACTACTAAGGGAATAAAGCTCTCGTAATGAATATTTAACGCAGCCGCATTTCAAAACCTCGAACTGAGAATCTTGGTTAAGGTAGAACAGTCTTATGCTAGCTAATCTACGCGCTTGTTGGTTTTAAAAGCTATTTTCTATCAAGAGCTATTTTAATTTCAAAATATCCTTTTCTAATAAATTTAGCTTCTTCCTTCCTCTCAAAAGCTCCAAATATGATTTTCTTATACAAAATTTTGAATGATTAAATCATATATATTTGACTTATATATATATATATAGAGAGAGAGAGAGAGAGAGAGATTTGAGTCAATTAAAGTTAGAAGTGAACTCAAATAGCCAATCAATAACCATTTTTTTTTTTTTTTGTAAAAAGAAGTTTTTTTTTTTCTGAAAAGTTGTAAAAAGAAGCCATATGCAAGAAAAGGATTAAAAAAAAATTATTCTTCGAAATTTATGCAAAAATTGAAAATAGTTGAGGAGATTGAAAAGAGTGGGAACATACTAATAGAATGCCAAGTGTTGTGAAGAAACAGAAAAGAAAAAAAATGTAAAAACTGTTATTGTGATTATATGGGTGTAAGAGCTAGAGAAACAAACTTGTAGAGAGAGAAAAGATAGGAGATTAATTAGATTTATTTTTTGCTTTAATATAATCGTGATAAGAGAGGGGTTTCATAAAAATTATAAAGGAGTGCTAATAGTCCTACCAGTTCACAAATATTGCCGTGTATTATATATAGCACGACCTCAATTCTGTAATTTTTCTCGACAAATGAATAGATCTGGGACTTCACATACTCCAAATGAGTACTATGCATAGAAAATTTTAGTTAGAAAAAAGAAGCAAAAAGAAAATAAAGAACAATATGTCAATATTTGCACTGCCACGAAAGTAAAATCATGAATGTTCTATCTGCAAGCAAATGCGCGTAGATATTGGACATTAGGTTCATTGTTTTAGCCCAACCAAAAGGAAAAAGAACCCAACCTTTGTTGCCCGAAACAAAAATAATTTCCTAGCCCAGCGTCTAGAAAAGGTAAAATCTGAAACTGGTATTCCAGAAGCAGAACATATTCATTAAATCAATGCGTAAGCCGCGGGACTATTAATTATTAAAAAAGAAAAATCTTTCATTCCAATGAGATGAGTATCAAACCAAAAGACACTAAAAGTACACTCTATATAATACGTTTTGTCATTTATCCTTTCAAAGTCGCTCAAAATTTTTTTTCTGAGTGTTGGATATATCCAGCTTGAAAAGGCACGTAACAAAGCTTGTGTCCCTGAAAATTGGATACCTACACCAGAAAAAAAGAAAAGAAATAAAATACTATATAAAGTGTTATACTTGGAGCCCAACTATTGGCCTTTTAAGATTAAAGAATCCTCATGTTAGATTTTTTTAAAATAAAAATTAATTTATTTAGGTGGGTGGATGTCAAATTCGTCATTGTTTGCCTTGAATTCCTCTCATTTCCAATTCCTCTATATAAACCCTTGAGTATTGTTCATCTTCATCACAAACTCAAAAACTATCGTTACTTCAGCAAAATTCATATATAACATGGGTGTCCTTCGCGTTGAGAAAGAGGTGCCATCCGCTGTTGCACCATCAAGGTTGTTCAAGGCGTTAAATGACTCTCACAATTTGTACCCAAAGATACTGCCTCAAGCAATTAAGAGCGTCGATCTTCTTCAGGGAGATGGTGGTGTTGGCACTGTCAAGCAGTTGAATTTTGCTGATGGTAAGAAGCTACTACACATAGCTTTATTAATTGCTACACGCATCATGCATGTTTTGTTTAATTTTCGAATCCAAAACCTCACAAAATTAATTAAACACGTAATTAAGAAAAGGCAATTAAAGAACACTGAATTAATATTACGATTGACAGGTGGCCATTACAAGCAGGCGAAGCAAAGAATTGATGCACTTGATGAGCACAATTTAACAGGCAAGTACACTACGTTTGAAGGAGATGGGATTTTGAAATTGTCTAAGAAAAGTGTGTACGATTATAAGATCGAGGATTCTGGCAACGGAGGAAGCATTTACAAGTTTGTTGCGGAGATCCATGATAGTGATGACAAGCTGGTCAATGAAGGGCACATAAAGAAATCCGAGGAAACAGGATTTGAATTGTTCAAGGTTTTGGAATCCCATCTCTTGGCTAACCCCAATCTCTACACCTAAATTAATCATCCATATGCATTGGCTTTGCCAGTTGCGAAATTTCTAGCTAATTAAATAAGGCTTGTGTCATTGTATGCAAATAAGCTTTTGAAGCTGCATGTCAATATACGTACATACATACGTACGTAGTGTGTTCATTAAATAAATGTCCAATCTGCAGGACATATATAAGATAAATATCGATCATGTATGATCAGTTTATGCATACACATTTGCAGTTTCAATTTCTAAACTTTATTGCTGTTACTTATTTATTGAAGTACATAAATAAGATATCTACTGGGGACTTAAATAAGTTTTAAGGACTCTAAATCCAAACAATTGATAACATATTATAGCAAAGCGTTGGGCTGGGGATGGGGCTAAACCAAGTAAAATAACTCGGTAACATGTTCCAGCAAAGATTTAATGATTTGAGATGTTCATGGATGCATGCATGTTCCATCTTTCTTCGCCAATATAATAATAATATAAGTTAGAATAAATAAGATAAGTAAAAAAAATATTTAACGATGAGATAATTAAAGAATAAAAGTAAGGGAATGAGAGAACGAGAGAAAGAAAGATAGAAAGAATGAAAGGAATAAAGTAAATGATATATAAATAGGCTACAAGAGTTTTTAGTGACAAAATTTAAAATTCGTCGCTAAAACTTAATTTTGGCGGAAAATAACCCACCAAATTTTTTTTAATTTTGACATTTTTTAGCAATGAAATATAGTACACATTTAGCGATGGAATCTAATTTTCGTGGTTAAAAGTTCACGTGCAGCAATGAAATTCAATTTTGTCACTAAAGGTCTTAAATTTTGGTGAAAAACAATTCGCAAAAATTTTTAAAATTTTCACATTTTTTAGCAACCACATTTATTTTTCTCACTAAAACATGGTTATTTGCCATATCAAAGAGTTTTAGCGATGAATAGATTTTGTTGCTAAAACTTTTTATAGCGACGAAATTTATTTTCGTTGCCAAAACATACTTTTTTGCATATCAAAAAGTTCTAGCAATGAAATTTATATTTGTCACTGAAACATACTCCTTTTCATATAAAAGAGTTTTAGCAATGAAATTTATTCGTCGCTAAAACTATTTTTAGCAACGAAACCAATTGCATTAGCAATGAATAGATTTTGTGACAAAACTATTTTTAGCAACGAAATCTATTCATCGCAATATATCAAATTTTGGCCGCTAAAGGAACAAAATTTTTGGTCGCAATATGTCCTCTTTAGCGATGAAAGTGATAATTAAATATTATTTTTCTACTAAGAGTTTGGCGACAAAAGTTTTTTCTGTCGCTAAAAAGTACTTACAGCAACGACAATATGTTCGTAGCTAAAAGTTTCATCGCTAAAGGCCAATATTCTTGTAGTGACACTATAACACAACAAAGTTACTGGATTTGAGCTGCACCAAATGATATTATTGCAACAACAGACACAAAGAATTTGAGACTGACGTTTGTTATGAAGACAAGGAAGTTCATATAATGAGCTACGATGGACTTGGAAGTATTGATATGTTCTGTAGGATTATCAATTGAATCAACTTAGCTACTTTGTTCACCATAATTTAAGCTTGAATATAAAACTCATTGGGTTGTACAAAGCATACTTTTTCCATTTTATAATATTCAAATTTCTCATATTGTTAGGTAACACTTAAATAAACAACAGGGTTATACGTATGGTTTGGTTTGATAAAACTAAGAAAAAAAAACACTTGCTCATCTCTCAAAAACCCTAGCCATTTCAACCAATGAAACCAAACACCCATAATACATCATCACCATTGTCATCTTCTTACAGCTACACCAATCAGAAGGAACAACATCCTCTAGTCATTTTAGCTCTCATCTTAATATAGGGATTATCTCATCATCTTCCTTCTGACAAATTTATCATCAAAGGGAATAAATATTGATTTGGGATAGCCACCAAAGGGAATCAACACTGACGGGAATCTTATATCATCTCCACTGATGTAGGATTGACAATGAAGATGATGAGATTCCCTTTGGTGCATGGCTATCCCGTATAGAAGCCAAAAAAAAAGAAAGAAGCAATGATCAATGATGTTTTCTTGTGATATAAAGCTCAGAAAGCTATATATATTAGTAAGATTGTCGAAAGGATATTAAACCTTACTTTAAATTGGCTAGTATTAATTTATTTATAAATAATAATTAGTAAGATTGTTTCAAGGGTATGAATAATACTAGTTGTTTCATGTTGGTAATTATTTCTTAATTTGCTAATAAGTAATTATTGGTTAATTTGCTAAATAATTTTTTTTTTATAGATTGAACAATTAATGTCAAAAATATTATTGTAAAGGTATTATTGTAAAAGCTAAGAAAAAACAAGGGTGAGAGTATAGCATACTTTATAGTAGGGATATCTTGAGGTATTTTTCAAAATATAGGGACTAAACGAATACTTAAGTTAAAATATTGGGAGTAAACGAACATTTTCCTTAATTTAAGCTCCAATATAAGACTCGTTGAGTTCTATAATTAAAGCGTACTTTTTTCAATTGCTAAGATTCAAATTTCTCATATTGTTGAGTAACACTTGATTTGTAAATAAACAACAAGGCTATATATATGGTTTGATAAAAATTAACAAAAAAAAAGACCACTTGCTCGTCTTTCTAGCCGTTTCAACCAACGAAGCCAAACACGCAAAACATCATCACCATCTTCATCTTCTTATAGCTACACCAATCAGAAGGAACAACATTCCCTAGTCATTTTAGCTCTCATCTGTAGAGAATATCTCATCATCTTCCTTTTGACAAATTGATCATCAAAAGGAATAAATATTGATTTGGGACAGCCACCAGTGGGAATCAACACTGATGGGAATCTTATATCATCTCCACTTATGTAGGATTAGCAAGGAAGATGATGAGATTCCCTTTGGTGAATATCTGTCCCAAATCAGAAGCCAAAAAGAAAACAATAATCAATGTATGTGTTTTCTTGTGATACAAAACTCATAAAGCTATAAAAGTAGTTAAAAAAAAAAAATTTGTCACCCCACCGCCAGGTGCGATCTTTGTTTTTCTTTATTATTTGTGATCCGATAAATTAGAAGCAAGTAGCTAGAAAATATTAACACGCAACAAGTGACCACTGTGTAACACTTTACCGCAACCTTGTAGGCTGTAGCCGTTTAAGAGTATGTAATGACAACAATATTCAGACTTTGCACATTGTCTTTAGTTGTTTATGATAACAACATTCAAATGCATATGTTGCAGAAATAATTATGCAAATAACAACGTCCATAAGTTGCATGTTGTTAAATTATTTTTTTGAATCTTGTAATTTTTTTTAACTCAATATAATAAGAAATTATGGTGAAAATTAAAACATATATAGGTGATTATATATTTATTCATAAATATATATAAAAAATAAAATTTTTTGAGTATATCATTAAGTACAATATTTGTAAATAATAAAATAAAAAAAATAAAAATCCAATTTTCATTCACCAAGTAAAGCGCGGTAGAAGAGAAAAAAAAAAAATTCACTTAGGGTCAAACTCTCAGTTTACAACTTTGCAAGAAAATGGTAAATTTTTCTATGATAAATTTTTGAAATTTCAATTATTCATTAAACCACATATTGTTGAAATAATTAGAGTCAAAAGCGGACACAAAAAGCTTAATTGCAAGAAAATGGTGCGAAAATTATTAAATATGCTTAAGACTTGACACCCTTAACTAGAAAATTTGATTAATTCTTAAATGAGTCTAAGGGCCAGTTTGGGATTGCGATGGCTAATTAAATAAGCCGTTTCTATTGTGTGGATGAAATAAGCTACTGATTAAAAAAGTAACTATGTGTTTGAAAAACTTTTTTGTTGCAATTGTTGTGAATTTGAAAAACAGAGTACATGAGTTTCATAAATTTTATTATGAAAGTTCTATTTTATTATATAATGACAAAAGTAGACATAACTTTAAATTGCCTGTTATTTTTGGAGTATGTTTAATATATTCTTTAGACATTCCTTTTTTTTAATACATAAAATTGCATACCGTGAAAAAAACTAAATTAAATAAAATCTAATGAACTTTATAATCTATTACATAAAATACAATAAAAATTCATATTTATACATAATCTAAATATGATAAAAGAAATATGTATTGTATTCACATTAAATTAATACTGAAAAAAATATAGGGTAGATGTAAAAGTAATTTGATTGTGGGGTAATATGATATCTAATAGTTTATACATTAGAGTTTATGGTAATATATAATTATCTTTTTATTAAAATACTGAGGTTGCAATAGAAAGTTTAAAAATGTGTGGTAACTTATTTAATAAGCTGCTATAAAAAGCAATCCCCACCTATTTTTAAAATTTGCTATCAAAATGGATAAAATTATGAAACAAGTTGTTTTTACAAAATTTACCAAACCCAATTTTTGTCAAAAATTATTAAATAAGCAACTTATTGAGTTTCAACCCCAATTCCAAACGGAGCCTAAATCTACTTAGACAACTAAGACAAGTAGGCCAGAATGATGACAACTGCCACTATCTTCAAATTTTGGCCATTGGCCTTCCATTTAATTAATCCTTATATTTTAGGTTTATTTGTCCATTTAATCAGTCTATATATTTTGAAAAATACTTCCAAATATCTCTTTTGTTAAATATATTACTCTAGATGATGAGGTTCCCTTTGGGGCATGGCTGTCCCGAACAAAAGCTAAAAAAACAATGGTCAATGTTGTTTTCTTGTGATATAAAAGTCGTAAAGCCATATAAAGTAGTTTCAAGGTTATGTTACCCCACCGCCATGTGCGATCTTTATTTTTCTTTATTATTTGTGATCTGGTAAAGAAGCAAGTAGCTAGAAGATATTAACAGACAACAACATGACCACTGTGTAACCTTTATCACAACCTTGTTGGCTGTTGCAGTTTAAGGGCATGCAAAGACAACAACATTTACACTTGGCACGTTGTCTTTACGTTGCCTCACTGCCACTTGCGATCTTTATTTTTCTTTATTATTTGTGATCTAACAAAGAAGCAAGTAGCTAGAAAATAATAACACGCAACAAGTGATCACTGTGCAACGCTTTACCACAACCTTACTGGCTCTTGCGGTTTAAGATTTATAGTTGAGGTCTACATCTACATATTTAATTCTACAATTTGAGATTAACATCTATAGTTGAAGTCTACATCTACATATTTGATTCTACAATTTGAGATTGACATCTACATCTGAGGTCTACATCTATATATTTAATTCTACGTTTTGAGATTTATACCTACATATTTAATTCTACAAGTTGAGGTCTACATCTACATATTTGATTCTACAATTTAATATTGACATCTACATATTAGGTCTTCAGTTTGAGATCGACATTTACATATTTGGGTCTACAGTTTGAGATTGACATCTACATATTTGATTCTACAATTTGAGATCGACATCTATATATTTGATTCTACCTTTTGAGATATACATTTACATATTTGATTCTACATTTTGAAAGTTTGGAGGAATTTTATTTTTCTATTTCCTTTTAAGTTTCCAACACTTACCATGTCTTCTCAATGTTGAAAACTGAGGGACTAATGTTGATAGGTAGTTTTTTTACATAAATTAAACCGTAATTGGTGTTAAGTTGATCCTAGAATTAAGAAGTTAATGGCTCCACTACCATATTAAAAAGGGAAGATGGCCAACAATTTTTTTTTGTGGGGGGGGGGGGGGGGGGGGGGCGCACAAACAAAGCAGGGGGGAGAAAAATTGATCTTCCATGAGGGTGAGGGAAAGAAATTTATGGACTGGATCTTATTTATTTTACTTAAATTCTTGAGTGTTATGATGCTTGGGATTTTTTCCTTCTACTTAATTATCTAATATACTCCAAATCTAACTTAAGCATTGGAGGGTTATTGCCGGAACCCCATCGATGAGTCCTGACCGGTTTCTGTGGTTTTCAGGTTGGAGATTTAAAGTCCAGCATATTTGATTCATATCAATTTCCCACCATAAACAAATTCAACTGTTGAGCTCGTTTTTCGGCTTTAACACACACATACACACACATACACACACACACACACATATTTATATCAAATTGTCAAATTATTAAACTTTGTAATGTGAGAGTGGTTCGTGGCAAAGAATTACTAATTTCGAAGGAAAAAAATGGCTTAGTAATTTTCTCATTAAACATTACATCTTGCATGTTGTTGATAAAGCGTATCGTGCATGTTGTTCGTAAAGCATAACTTAGATAAGCTAATGAAGATTCAATGTAATTCACCGGTGGTGATGTCAAGCACTCGAAGCAAAGAATTGATGCACTTGACAAGGACAATTTTCCATGCAAGTATACTGTCAACGAAGGTAATGGAGCAGCTGAGATCTTTCAGAAAGCAGTGTACGATGTTAAGTTCGAAGCTTCTGGCAATGGTGGAAGCATTTGCAAGGCTGCTGCTGAGTGCCATATAAAGGGTGATCAAGAGCTCAAAGAAGAGTTGATGATGGACGCCGAAGAGAAAGCAATGGCATTGTACAAGATTGTGGGAGCGCATCTCTTGGCTAACCCTGATCTCTATGCCTAAATCCAATCATGATTGGCCTTTTCGATTTCGAATTTGGTTGCTAATTGGATAAAGGGTTGTCCCACTGTGAGCTTCATAATTTGTTGATTGACTTGTTTCATCTTTGGTTCTTGTAATAATTGTGTTTAGTTGAAGCTTGAATGTACATGTTTTGTTCAATAAATGTGCACGGATAATATACTGCCTCAAGCAATTAAGAGCATCGATATTCTTCAAGGAGATGGTGGTGTTGGCACTGTCAAGCTGTTGAAGTTTGCTGATGGTAAGAAGCTAGTACACATAGCTTTATTAATTGCTACACGCATCATGCATGTTTTTTTAATTTTAAAATCCAAAACCTCACAAAATTAATTAAACACGTAATTAAGAGAAGGCAATTAAAGAACACTGAATTAGTATTACGATTGACAGGTGGCCATTACAGGCAGGCGAAGCAAAGAATTGATGCACTTGATGAGCGCAATTTAACAGGCAAGTACACTACGCATGAAGGAGATGGGATTTTGAAATTGTCTGAGAAAAGTGTGTACGATGTTAAGATCGTGGATTCTGGCAGTGGAGGAAGCATTTTCAAGTTTGTTGCAGAGATCCATGTTAATGATGATAAGCTGGTCAATGCAGGGCACATAAAGGAATCCGAGGAAAAAGGATTTGAATTGTTCAAGCTTCTGGAAGCCTATCTCTTGGCTAACCCCAATCTCTACGCCTAAATTAATCATCCATATGCATTGGCTTTGCCAATTGCGAAATTTCTAGCTGGCTAATTGAATAAGGCTTGTGTCATTGTACGCAAATAAGCTTTTGAAGCTGAATGTAAATATACGTACACACATATATATGTAGTGTGTTCGTTAAATAAATACGTTTGCAGTTTGCAGTTTCAATTTCTAAACTTTACTGTTTTTACTTATTTGTTGAAGTACATAAATACGATATCTACTAGGGATTTAAATAAGCTTAAGGAGTATAAATTCAAACAATTAATAATATATTATAGCACAGCTTGGGGGTAGGGATGGGGCTGAACCAAGTATAAATAACTCAATAACATGTTCCAACAAAGATTTAATGGTTTGAGATGTTCATGGACGCATGCATGTTCCATCTTTCTTCGCCATGGTGACCCAAGCGCTCTTTTTTTCTTTTTTCTTTTTTTCCTTCGTCTTTTGAAAAGAAAGTAACCTTTCATTATCAAAGGCCTAGAAAGTCAGTAATATACTGTCACAAGAATGGGCGATACAATGTCAGAATAGGCTTCAATATAATAAAATTTTCCTTTATTATTCCAATGCGTCCTACTCACTCTAAATTTTTCCTTTATACTCCAAATGAAAAGCAGTGTAATGCATTAGATCTAATGAGAAAGTTTTACATGTCTGGCTACCCAACTCAGATTTGTAAAATGAAATCACTATTTTTAGCGACGAATTCTTGTAGTCGCAATATATCAAATATTAGTCACTAAACGTTTGAGCGCCAACATTTTTTTTGCCGCTTATTTTTTGGCGATGAACAAAATTTTTTGTCACAATATGTCCTCTTTAGCGACGAATCTTTCGTCGTTAAAAGTGAAAGTTAAATACTATTTTTCTACTATGAGTTTAGTGACAAAAGTTTTTTTTTCATCTCTAAAAAGTACTTAAAGCGATGAATCTCATTGGGTTGTACAAAGCATACTTTTTCCATTTCATAATATTCAAATTTCTCATATTGTTAGGTAACACTTAAATAAACAACAGGGTTATACATATGGTTTGATAAAACTAAGAAAAAAACACTTGCTCATCTCTCAGAAACCCTGGCCGTTTCAACCAATGAAACCAAACACCAAAAATAGATCATCACCATCGTCATCTTCTTACAACTACACCCATCAGAAGGAACAACATCCCCTAGTCATTTTAGCTCTCATCTTAATACAGGGAATATCTCATCATCTTCCTTTTGACAAATTGATCATCAAAGGGAATAAATATTGATTTGGGATAGCCACCAAAGGGAATCAACACTGATGGGAATCTTATATCATCTCCACTCATGTAGCATTAACAATCAAGATGATGAGATTCCCTTTGGTGCATGGCTATCCCGAACAGAAGCACAAAAAAGAAGAAGAAGCTAGGATCAATGTTGTTTTCTTGTGATATAAAGGTCAGAAAGCTATATATAGTAGTAAGATTGTCGGACGGATATTAATAAAAAAAATTATTAGTAAGATTGTCGAAAGGATATTAAACCTTACTTTAAATTGGCTGGTATTAATTTATTTATAAATAATAATTAGTGAGATTGTTTCAAGGGTATGAATAATACTAGTTGTTTCATGTTGGTAATTATTTCTTAATTTGCTATTAAGTAATTATTGGTTAATTTGCTAACTAATTTTTTTTATAGATTGAACAATTAATGTCAAAAATATTATTGTAAAGGTATTGTTGTAAAAGCTAAGAAAAAACAAGGGTGAGAGTATAGCATACTTTATAGTAGGGATATCTTCAGGTATTTTTCAAAATATAGGGACTAAATGAATATTTAAGTTAAAATACTGAGAGTAAACGAACATTTTCCTTAATTTAAGCTCCAATATAAGACTCGCTGAGTTCTATAATTAAAGCGTACTTTTTTCAATTGCTAAGATTCAAATTTCTCATATTGTTGAGTAACACTTGATTTGTAAATAAACAACAAGGCTATATATATGGTTTGATAAAAATTAAGAAAAAAACCGCTTGCTCATCTCACAGAAACCCTAGCCGTTTCCAATTAAGCCAAACACGAAAAACATCATCACTATCTTCATCTTCTTACAGCCACACCAACCAGAAGGAACAACATCCCCTAGTCGTTTTAGCTCTCATCAGTAGGGAATATCTCATCATCTTCCTTTTGACAAATTGATCATCCAAGGGAATAAATATTGATTTGGGACAGCCACCAGAGGGAATCAACACTGATGGGAATCTTATATCATCTCCACTTATGTAGCATTAGCAAGGAAGATGATGAGATTCCCTTTGGTGAATAGCTGTCCCAAATCAGAAGCCAAAACGAAAACAATAATCAATGTATTGTTTTCTTGTGATATAAAACTCATAAAGCTATAAAAGTAGTTTGAAAAAAAAAAAAAATTGTTGCGTGCTATCTTTATTTTTCTTTATTTTTTATTATCTGATAAATTAGAAGCAAGTAGCTAGAAAATATTAACACGCAACAATTGACCACCGTGTAACACTTTACCGCAACCTTGTTGGCTGTAGCTATTTAAGAGTATGCAATGACAACAATATTTCGACTTTGCACGTTGCCTTTAGCTGTTTATGATAACAACATTCAAATGCATATGTTGCAGAAATAATTATGTAAATAACAACGTCCATAAGTTGCATGTTGTTAAATTCTTTTTTTCAATTTTGTAATTTTTTTTGTTAAGTCAATATAATAAGAAATTATGATGAAAATTAAAACATATAGGTGTTTATATATTTATCCATCAATATATATAAAAAATAAAATTATTTGAGTATATCATTAAGTACAATATTTATAAATAATAAAATAGTAAAAAAAGAAAAATCCAATTTTCATTCACCAGGTAAAGC
>JAEVFN010000251.1:0-22173 GCA_030449075.1 Murraya paniculata | reverse complement strand
ACTGACTTCTTCCCATTTAACAGTCAAAAGAAATCAGAATATAATCATTAATTGGTGTGGACTGAGACAACTATTGAGTGATCGGCTTTAAAAAGTCTCCAAGAGGAAAAGTACAAAAGACAAAATCTGGGAAATAATTAAGTTTTGTCTTATAGTTGGATTAGACAATTATTTCGTTTTTAGATCTAGATCCAACCCCTTTTTTAAAAAAAAAATTACTACAATAATTTCACATAAAATATTGGAGTGGTCAACAAAGGTTCATGCTTTTGGATATTGACATTTGATGTTTGATGATGATCGAATAAACTAGTTGGAAAAACAAAGGCCATTAAACGAAAGACTTGATAAATAATTTTTTTTATAATTACATTTGTTTTATTTTACTAATTGCCCAATAATTTTAATATTTATCCAAAGAATTAAGTTTCCTTCCTTTTTTTTTTTTTTTTTTCTTTTTTTTTTTTTGGGTAAGGGCTTATAAGAGGGTATGAAACTTCACACCCAAAACAAAAGGGCAGCTCCAGTGTTTGCGGCGAGTCAATCAACTCTGAAAGACAAATTTATTCATCATTCATTTATTAATATTTAATATTTAGAAGATGTCACAAACTTTTAAAAACTTATAAGATCAAGAGTATGAAAGCTCTTCAAGATGTGAGCAAATTTCACCCCTTATTTAAAAGCACCTTTCACGCAACACTATCATAATCAATGACTCAAGTTCTTTGATGGGTACCTACCCAGTTCTGTAAATCTACAAGGAAAAAAAATCTCACCTTCGTCAAATTTTTTCTAGAAGAATGGCTGAGAAATTGAGAGATGCTTTGACATGTGTTTCTTCCTTCTTATGTGTCTAATTTGTTTGACGTAATAATTAATATACAGATAATCGACCATGCATTAATGAAACAGAAAGATCATTTATGAGAACAATCAATTTTCATTTTATATCAAGATAGGGTTAGAATTTTAAACATCGAGCGTAGACATCCCTTTCTTAGTTACATGTAGAGATTTAAATTACATTATGATTGGACTCAATCTAGACACGGCTCTAATAATGCATTTTACTTATAGTGAAGTTGAGGTTGTTTGTTTTTTTTTCGTTTAAAGTCGGAGTAACATTTATTTTAAGGCACTTGCATATTGCGGCTTGTTTAAAAATATTTTTTTTTATGTAAAGATAGATTTCATCTTAATAGAAAAAATTGTGATTTCTAACTTAATATTCCGTCTCTATTAATTATTGGCCTAAGATACAATTGTTTTTTTAATTAAAAAAACGATGCGACAATTGAAGGTAAAAATTAAACGATAAGGTCACGTATAATAAATCACCGTAAGGACATATATGATAAGCCATGATAAGGACATAATTAATAAATTATAGAACGGACAATATCCTTATTTAAAAGTATATTAGAATTATGGCCGACTCCAATGGATCGTCGCATTTAATAAACCACAAGAAAGATAAATAAGATAAGCCGTGATAAAGACATAATTAGTAAAATATAAGACGGACAATATCCTTACCTAAAAGTATATCAGAATTATGCCCAACTCCAATGGATCGTCACATTTAATAAACCACAAGAAGGATACATATGATAAGCCATGATAAAGACATAATTAGTAAAATATAAGACGGACAATATCCTTACTTAAAAGTATATCAGACTTATGGCAAATCTCCAATACATCGAGCAAATTAATTTTGTCTTTTATTAATTCTTTGTACAAATAATTAATTGTTCGGCGCCGCACACTGAATTTGTACAAATTATTGTTTGGCGCCGCACAATAAATCTAAATAAGGATAAATCTTTAACATAATCTGAATGGTGAACTTAAGGACCTAAATGATCATATACATAGTTTAGAAAGATGCATATAACCTTGCTATCTAGATAAAAATGATCAAAGTACATAGAGCTGATATGCTGATCTCCTATTGTTCTCAAAATTTTAGCTCGTACTCATATATTGTGTTATTATTCATCAAGAACAAGATTTTTCAGACTGACACAAGATACATTGTGGTAACACATACAAAATAAGCACAGCTCAAGGTGCAAAAGTGCTTCCTTTGGAAGTGCTTAATTACCACTGATACTAATAATACGTTGTAGTAACATCCATATACAATAAGCACAGCTCAACGCGACAAGTGCTTCCTTTTGAAGTGCTTAATCACTATACTGATAATACACTAATGAACAACGGTTCAGCGTTGAACGGAATCTTCCAGCAGTGGTGGCCGCGACAATTCCTTAACTACAGCTGCATCAGGAGATTTATTAGTTGCCATTGTAGTCGCTGGAGCTGGTGCTGGTATGTCATCAGGTCCATCTATGGATGGCTTTATGACTGCATAAAATAGTACGTTGTACAAAATGGTGAAGATCAGGAGAGCAACCGTGGTGTTTGTTAGAAAGGATCCCGAAATTTCCAGTGTTTCTTGCTCTGCTGGGCCTGGACCTCTTGTGAGCTTCACATCCGCAGCTGCAATTAGTCAAAAGGAGTGCAAACAAGATCAATTGCAGCTAGGGTTAGCATCCAAAGAATTGCTATTTGGCAGCTTGAAACGAACTCGATTTTTGACAGATTATGTTCACTAATTGGTTATCAGAACAAGCAATGTTTAAATCAAAACCTCTAATTAATCTTCTGTCACTTGACATACATTAGTTTAACTTCTGAGATAGTTATTGTAAGCAGATTCAAACTCAGTGACGACTGCAAATCAAGGACCTAATTAATTATAAGAATGCTAGAGGGCACCAACAAGTCTATACGCATACTGAAGCTTCTTATATGTCAACATATTATCTTATCAAAATTCTATATAAGCTCAGCCACATAATGCACTTCATATCAACAACAAACACGAATTTAATTTGCCGATTAAGGGGAATTATTTAATTTTGCTACAAATGAAGAAGCTCAAAAGCAATTTGAATTGTAGAGTTGAACTTCAATTAGACCCATGTGTATATATAAATCAGAAAATTAAGCATAAATAAAACAGAATTGCAGGGAAAAAGAATGAAAGAAAAAAGAGAAGTACCCTTTATTTTTGGAGAGCTGATTTGCTTATTGGACAGAGATTTGAGCTGCCGGTCAAGTCTTTGAAGGGCTTGCTTGGCCTCTTCTGCGTCTATTCAAACTCACTATTTTGTGAACTATTATTCTCCACTGCACGAGCAACGACACAAGCTGAAGAATTGTTAACATAATGGTCTGATCTTCCAAGTGACAAGAATGGCTTGTTGTGAAGAAATGAGAGAGATTGCAAGGAAAGCATTTGAATGGTTTTTTTAAGTTATTATTTTGGTGGCTACAAAAATCTCTGCCTCTTCAAATCCTTCAATGGCTTAACGATAATACCTGAAATGGACATATTTGTCAGTTTACTACAAAAGTGGGGTCTTATCGATAATGCAAATTAGGCAATTTAAATTTTTATTATTTAAATAAGTTGAAAATTAAGTAATGTACATACATGCATACAAACATACACGCGCGCGCGCTCACACACACACATATATATATATATATATATGCCACTTAATAATTAGGGTGGAACTATTTGAACCCATTAAATTTTTTTTATATTTATTTAAAAAAAAAATTCATTATTCAAAATTTAGAATTTAAAAATCTCACAATTATTCTTCATTAATTACTCTCTCTCTACCTATAATTGCAGATTCTTTGTGCTCTCATACTCTTACAAACTAAACACTGATTTCACTATTTTTCAAATTCATGAATTTGTTTTTTTATATTCATTAGTTTTTGTCTTTGGCAAAAATTAATTTCCTGATATTTATTAACTTTAATGATTGATAAAAATTTATTGATATTTATTTTTAAATGATAATATTGTTTCTCTTAATTAGTGATACCGATTATTTATAGCTAAAAGAATATATTTAAGTAAATTGGTGAGAATTTGTAAAATTGAGAAGAAAAAGAGAAGAAAAGGTTAATTACATATTTTTAAAAAAATTATTTAGATAATAAAGAGATGATATGGAAAGGAAATTGGCGGGTTAAAACAGCCTCACGCTATAATTATTATAGTCGTTCATTACTAGGACATGATTAAATTAGTGAAACGATAATAGTTTCTAAATTTGTTTAATCAGTCAGTTTTTTCTAATCTTATTAGTGAAAAGTGACAACCAGATTAGATTTCAGTTTGATGCTTATTCATATAATGTTTTAAATGTTTTCTTTACTAGCAAAAAAGTTAATATATTTGAAATTTTATAAGATTAACTCTCTCTTGCATTATCTTAGATCTCTTGCAGTTTCTTCTTTTTTTAATTTCACATTATTATTATTATTATTATGAAAACTCTCGATTATTGACTTAAGCATCACAACCTGATGGCTGATGAGTGAAAGCTCGAGGAAGCAATCGAGCGCGAGGCCATTCTACAAATTCTATTGCCCTGCTAATCTTTTGGTGTGGACGAAAAATATAATTAATATTCTAATGATGTGGCATCCAAAAACATTTATACGGTAAGATTGCACATTAACGATATATAATAAAGTCCGATGTGTTAATCTTGCAATACCTATCCCTAAATTACATCAAAGGCAACCTCATTTGAGATGCAAAATACACATTTTTAAAAGAAATAAAATATTGATATTAGTTTGCTGACATGGCATTATCTCATTGGTCCAAAGGACAACCCAGGTCATTGATCTAAGTAAGGGGCTGATTGTACAAGTTTTAACATGTTGCCATAAATATTTGTCTCGGTGTTGTGTAAGCAAAGGCCAGAGCAACCGAACTTGTGAAAATCACTTTTTCTTTTCTTTTTTTTTTGCTTTCACTGTTTTTTCCCCCCAAAGAAATTAATAATAGTAATAATAATTAATAAATAAAACAAAATCACGAATAAATCATAAAAAGGCAGAAGCAAAAAAACAAAAGAGCGAAATAGTGACGATGAAGAAATCAGGCGCAGCAGAGAAGAAAAGGGTGCGAAGATCATCAGCGGTCGTGCAAAACGGCACCAGAGATCCCAATTCGGATACCCCACCTAGGGTTTGCCCTCTTCCCCGCCCCCTTCCTCTTCTCTTATATCCCAAAACGACAGTTGCCCAATGTCGTTTGGTTTTCATTTTGTTTTTGGTTTAATCGCTGATCTGGGGATATTTGATCCTATTACCACTTGGGGTGTTTACAATTTTTGATATTTTGTGATATTTTTATAGTTTTTGTTATGTGGAGACATGAAAGTTATGTTTTTGATCAATTTATTGTGGCATTTTTGTGTTGAAACACTGTACTTGTTATTAGTTTTTTGAAAATTGTTGACGCAAGTATGTTTGGTAGTTGCTTATATGTATATTGTATGTAGTAATGCTGTTTTTTTTTTCCAACATCTTTTTAAAAATATTTTTGTTTTAGGGAAGTGGAAGTGATGATGCTCGTGTAATATGGCTAGTTTTGAGCCTAAGGAGCAAAATGTATGAATTTATTGCATAACAAAGCCCTGTTTTCAGCAATTAACCAACGTTTGATGATACAATTTATGTTATTTATGGGTGTGAAGGTGCTTTTGGAAATTGGGTTTTTCTCATTTATTTCCTTCTTCATTGTCTTAGTATGATTAAATGCTTAATTTATTCTTTTCAAGTATGATGACTTGGTGTGGCTTCCAGCTTATATCTGGTTATCGTATCATTATCCAATGTTTCTCGATTATTTGATTGATACTCTCATATTGCTTTGTTAAGACTTGATCCTGATCTTTGTCTGGCAATTTCTTTGCATCTTCTGTATGTCGATGGATTTATGCTGACCTATATTTATTTCTGATCATAGTTTAAAATTTTTCTGTTTTGTTATTTTACCCTGCTTTCTAATGTTTGTATATGTGTTTTTTTTTTCATTTTGTAGAAACAAGCTGCCAAGAAGGATGTTTTCCAGTTGTTTGCTGAGAAGGTGAGAGACCATAAGGATTTGGAATCTAGGTGGGCTGTTTTACGGGAAACACGAGTGGAATATTTTAGAGGTAAGGATTTTGTAAGCTTTCTGAGAAATCACCCAGAGGTTAAAGATATACTGGAATCGGATAGGAATCTAGAAACTGAAGATATTGCCAATGCTCTATTAAGTAAGAATCTTTTGGTGCGATGTGATCGTGTGGTCAAAACTGTCCGTCCTGGGAAAAAGAAGCTATCTACCTGGCCAGCACATTTAGAGATCTTCCCTGTAAGTCATCTTTTTAACTTCGATATAAGATTGGAATATTTGAAAGCTTTTTATTTCTTTTACAATGAACATTGTTTCCTGTCTTATAAAAGAGGAAAAAGGGGTGCTTGAGCCACTTGAACTTCTCGTCCTGAACAATTTTTATGCCTTCTCGTATTTATGTTTTCCATTGTGTAGTAATATGTAGAACTGATTCTCTTGAACAATTAATTTGAAGTGAGTTTACTGGCATGGTCTAGAACCAGTGTCTTATGTTTCTTGTGTCTACTTTTTAATATGTTTTTCAGCTACAGAGAAAGGGGTATTATTGGCCCTTTTAGTCACATAGGATGTTTAGAGCCTGAATTTTTCTCTGCCTCAAGGTTATGGTGTTTTTGCTTGTGCTATTCTTGCAGCTTAGTTGAAGTGATATGTTGGGGCTTTAAGCAAATAAATAGGTTATGATGTTCTTCTTAACACGGCTTTAAGCAAATAAACAGGTTATGATTTTGTTCTTTAACACTGGTTGTTCTTTAACATACATATTGATTTGTATCTTTCATGAGCAATTATTTTTCTTGCATAACATACATATTGATTTGTATCTTTCATGAGCAATTATATTCTTGCATATCTCTTCTTTCTTCTGTTACTAGGTAGCCTTTATTAGATGCTTTTTAATCGTCTATCTTGCTTTATATATAATATATTGCGCTCCTGCGTTAAGCCAGAACAATCGTCATATCGGAGATAGAAGAGCACTTTACTGAAACAACTAAAATTCTTGAACACATGTTCTTGGTGATGTAACTGGCATTTTCAATAGCATCTTCATTTATGCTTAAATTCTGTTTCATTTGCTGTTAAACTAATACTATGAATTTCTTTTCACTTTTTGGTTTTCATTGCAGGAGCAAGTATTTTCTGATAATGATGCGTTTTTTGCATGGACATTTGAAAAAGGGCGGCCGCTGTGGCAAACACTACTGTCATTTTTCTGGCCAGTGTTGACTCTGGCAATTTGCCTGTTTCCCATTTATCCTCATCGATGCAAGCTATTAATTCTTTATTCATGCGCCGGAGTCTTGCTGCTCATTCTCTCCTTACTTTTGGGTAAGCACTGCTGGTTTATTTTTCTTTTTAATTTCGTTCTTTCTTGGTATATTTTGAATCTTATTTGAGTTGCTTAGTAGCTCGATCAGATTTGATTTTTGTTAATGGAAGCATGTTCTTTGAAAATGTTTACTGGTTACAGTGTTGTACAGTTTAGGGTACTAGTGATGTTTATTTAGTCACACTCTTTCATCAACAGTCCTTTGTGATTGGAACACAGCAGATTGCTATTGTGGTTTGTTATTGTGGTTGCATCTTGCATGAGCAGAAAAGAATGGAATGGAGAGTTAGTGGGCCATGAGAAAATTGGCATTGCATAGATTGTTTTCGTCTGATGTAGAAAGCAAATGAAATAGTGCAATCAACTGCTTCTATGGTGTTTGTTGATGGCAACATGGATCTCTTTTACCTTGATGTGAATGCTGGAGCAAGGTGTGCTCTGTAGTCATCTAATATCTTTCTAGGTATTCAGGGTTGTATTTAGCTCCCTGTTTAGTCTATCAACCAGCATTGTTTGCTGTCTTTTTTGCAGCACTTGTTATTGCTGGAACTATGTGGTATGGTTCAGCAACTACCCCTGTCGAATGATTTGGTCCCACTTTGTATTTAGCTCACTGTTTGGTCTATCAACCTTATCTCATTAGTGATTTTGGGTCGGGAAGAAGAAAAGGACATGTCTACCGCTTTCTTCGGTGCCATTCTTTAGTGTAGAATAGGAGCATAAAAACCAAGTCCTCATTTGTGCAATCGCATGATTATACACCACCTTTGGATGTTAATAAGTTTTTTCTTCTCGCACGTGCACCAGATTACATAGGTTTTGTTTTTTTTAAAAAAAAAATTATTATCAAGCATTTAATATAATTCCTTTTATTTTCCTTTGTGTGTGTTCTTTTGGTGCTTTGATTGTTGTAAACATGTTGGCAAAGGATAGGAGTATTATTGTTGTCTGTGTTTCTTTCTTTTTTAAAATTTCCTTTTTTTCTGGTCTTAAATTTGCAGTGAGAGCAACAATATTTGGTATTATATGGATTCTTCTTGGAAAGCGTGTTTGGTTCTTCCCTAACATCCTTGCTGAGGAGGCAACATTGCGAGAGTTATTCCGTTTCTGGCCAAAGAAGGATGAAGAGGAGAAACCAAAGTGGACAGCTAGGCTTTTCTATGCTGTAGTAGCTGTACTTGTCATTTTGTTGCTGAGGCACCATGCTCCTGATGAGGCTGCTAGAGCCAGGTTTGTACAGTAGGATACTTCTACTTCAGGAATGCAAGAGTCCTTTGGGATACTCTCATCTATACAATTATTTTCTGGTGGGTCTGAAATGAAATGCCAACTTCACTCGTACAGGTATCAGAAGAGAATGTCAAATATTATCGATGATGTCCTTGAATGGTCTCCAAGGTTGGCCCTGTCTGGAATGATGGAGAAGCAGCCAGATGTGGCTAACGCCACAGAGGCCAATGGCACCTTTTCCAGTGGAAGCAAAACAAACCCAGATGAGATAGTTCCCCCAGATGCAGGTGCAGAAACTGGAGACTTACATGAGAATGATCTACATCAACATCAACATCAACATCAAGACAATATATGACAATACAGCAGATAGCCGACAGAATATTTTGTTGTCTTTTTATTTTATAAATGATCTTTTTCCTTTTTGTCTCTTTTTTGCCTTAATTTTGAATGTAAAATAAAGCAGCTGGGTTCCAAATCTGTGCCCCCTTATTGACATGATTTGTGATAATTGGTAACTTTGCTAACTCTTTTAAGTTGGTGGTTGTTAATGCATTTTTCAATTCTATTTTTCCTGCTAATTCTTGCTCGGCTGCTGAAATAAAATCGTAATATCAGCAGCACATGTTACGAACCCAGTTTCACGCAGCAACATGTTGCTAAGTTATTTCAGCAATAGTTCTCGACACCAGATTAAGGCGGATTCAGTAACTTAACCATTGCCGGTATCGTAATAGTCAAAGCCTAAAATCTGATGATTTGAACATTTAAATTTTGAAAGCACCACTGTGTTCAAGAACTTCAAGAGTACACAACAGGACGGGTAGACATTTCTGCTTTGTTCACTAGAAAATGGCCAAAGAACCAGACGGCCGTTACCGTTCCAAGGTAATCCATGCGACTATTTCTAATGAAGTTTATCAAACATTATCTGTACATAAAAAAAGAGGGGACGAATGACGATAAGCAGCAAAAAATGACTTGCAAGAGGCCACGAGGGGCTTATTCATCTCTTCTCCCCCATTCACCCACAATCCATGCAAAAGAACAAAGCCAAGAATGATTTGCCGGCCATAAGACAACCAAGAAACTACCCTTCAGTATATCAGTGGGTCTTCATCCTCCACATCGGCACCCACCTTACCTGCGAAAGGGCTCACTGAATAGCAAGAGGCCTCTGTGATGCCTGGTTGGAAGATATGCTTCCCCACTGCTTGCCCGAACAGTCTCCATCTTCCCCTCTATCACCTAGGTGTGATTGGTATGTTGATGCCTGAAAGCCATGGTTCTGGTAACCACCGTTGCCATTTGCATGACTGCGAGCTTCATGCGTGTTGTGTGCTTGAGACCCCCCTGCATCTTGCTGACTAGCTGAAGAATTCCAGGTTTCAGCTGAGTCAGATGGCACAGGTTCAGATCCTGATGAACTGCCAGACAGAGATGGCCGGATTCCCAAACCTCCACCCTTCTTTTCACTAGTACCCTTGGAAGTTTCATCAGTTTTCTTTGCAAAGCGTCCTCCAGTACCCCTTGCCCTTCTCATAGCATGCTGGTGCCGAGACTCATGAAGATATGGCTATAAATCGTAAAAATAAAAAAATTATATCAATCCTTCAACCAAGAATTAAAACAAATCCACAGTGAAATACGTAGTTTGCTATTACCTACTGTAAAAGTCAATGAGCAATTAAAAAGAATGCAAAATTATGTATACCTTTCTAACTTTTATTAGTTTCTTTTCAAGCTCTGCTTTGGCACGTGCCTGTCTTCGCCTCAAAATCCCCATGTACTGTTTGGCATTCACATAAACAGGTTCTTGAGCCATCTCAAGTGGTAAAGGCATTCTAGCATGTGGCATTCCAGCAAATTGCGGATAACCCTGATCATGGAAGGGATTTATTAAATTGACAGAAGTTACAATTTTGACAATCCCAGAGATAGAGGGAAAAAATAAAAATGAGTGATCACCAAATTTTGTTACCAAGAGACTTTTTCCAATTGAAAGCATGGATAACAGAAATTTCAATCACATACATAATTCAACCAAAAATATATGATTTCAACAAATCATATATTGGACTTTACTTCTTGCAAAAACTGTAATTCAATTACCAAGATTATATAACCAAGCATACACCTAATTTTTGACTTCCCAAGAAAATTATGAAGATTCATTTTCAAACACATGATTTTTCTAAAAAAGGAAAGATAGAAAAGGCGTCAATTCATGTCATCTGCTAACAATTATATATAACAAGACATCCACATACCACAGGTTGATGTCCATAAGTTGATATCATCCCCCCATAGTATGGATCCTGATATGGATTTGATGCACAAGCCTGCCAAAAAGTTGCAAGAAAACTAGGAGTCCTTCTGTTCCAAAAGTAAGTAGAAGTTCTCTAATTTTATGTAATACAGGATAGGGAGTCTTAATCGATTATGAATAAGTAAAGCTATCACCAAGAATAAAAGAGAAGGCACTTACAATTGAGTGACCCACGAGTTCAAGCTGTGGAGGCTGAGTGAAGCATTCATCACGCATTGTTGGCATAGCTGATGCACCTTGCCGCACATTTTGGTTCTTTTGTCCATGATTCCCAGCTGCAATTCAGAAGAAGATTTTAATTAGTATCCTAAAACAATAACTTGTACACTTCTTGGACAAAAGGCATTACACCGACAAAACTCATGTCTGTAAAAAAAATTGGGACAGCAACTGAGTACCCATACTGTGAATGAAAATGCATAATTTCCTCTGAAGACATTTTCAGGGTGGTAAACATACAACATTAGGGTGATTCAGGCAACATTAGTGATAAAATTCGAGGGAAATGATAAGAAAAGAGAACAGACAAGGACAACTTCACACATAATTCTCAAGCTCTTTATTGACACAGCAGCGACTAATTGAATCAGACAGCTTGTTGAAGATAACTACAGAGCTGATAAGATTAAACTAATGGTGCAGAATAGGAAAAATGTAGTAAAGATATCACAGCACAGATTTCTAAATCAGTCACTAGAAATTAAAGAATCACATCACACAGATTTCTAAATCAGTCACTAGAAATTAAAGAATCACATCTACTGAATGATGCATGTCATGTCCAAAAAGAATTTGTCTCCCCATACACACAGCACTTAAGGCTTGGGTAATCTTCTCTCTAAACCTCTTCCAAGATCAAACTTCAATTATATACACACACTTGCATGAGCCATATGCTGCAGTGATGACTCGTACAATTTCTCTAAACTGTTCTTTCATGACATGTTACAGCACTTTCTGAAGCCTATATTGCGTGAAGTGCTTCACAGCTAAGCAAGCAGACTACTGATTGCCAATAAATAGACAAGCAACTAGCTTACAAGCAGCTCACAGATAAGCATCTTTTATCCACAAAATTATGCCATATTTAACTCTATTGGGAACAGTGGGAAAGCACCTCCCAAGTCAGAAATACAGGTATACATTGAGCACATATATAATTCAGATAACCGACAATCATAGACAAGTTGTTTTTCCAAAAGAAATCCATGTCAAAACAAAAAATTTATAAGCATAAATTCAAGCAAAAGTAATAGGTTATTCAAATTTCATCATCATTGGCATGTTTACTAGAAATAGAACAGTAACAGATGTCCCTATCTGGAAACCCTGAATAGACATCAACAATAAAGTGGATCCTTTTGAAGCTTATCCAGTGATGCCAAGACAGTTTATTGACAAGCAGGATTTACCAGATGCTAAGAAGCTACTGAAACTTATGTACAATCAATAGAATAAACTGCAAAGCTTTCAGTTCAAACATAAGAAAAGTTAACTGAAGATTGACAACAAGATAAGATATAAAGCCCCTATAATTTCATAAATTTATATGGTTCTATTCTCATTCATTATTGTAACTGTAGTAAACCAACACAGCTGCATTCGGAAAATTTCACTTATCCCTTAAAGCTAACATACGAAATCTAGCCATGAATAAAACTAGCAGAAATGACTTTGTGGTATTTTCTATTGATTAGTGATGTTTATCTTCTATATCTTAACATAATAATGATATAGGACCAAGTTCCAGATTCTACTTAGGCTACAACACAGCAGGAGTGCACGTACAAAACTTATGCATTTCAACCATCAACAAATTAATAATCATTACACAAATCATTAGCACATTAATTTACTCCAATTACCTGACCGTGAAGATGCGGTAGCCTGTGATTCTTTGTTAGCATCATCATCTTCTTCATTCCACCCATCATTAGACATTGATAGAGCACCATTGGACTCTGAACCATTTGGACAATCCAATGAGGATGAATTTGATACATTTCCACCAGCCAAAGCAGGTGAGATAGAATTATATCCAACACCACGCCACCAAGGTTCAGTATAAACTGCAACTGGTGGAATTGCATTTGGATCAGGCTCTAATTGATCTGTTCTCTCAGACTTGGACCGCATGCCCTTGAGATTCCTTTAAACAACAGTAAATCACTTATTCCCTGACCAACCATACAAATAAGTCAGCTCCAAGTCAACAGACCTCCAGAAAAGACATAGAACTAACATAAACAAGAATCGCGTGAACCTAACTACTACTGAACAGGAACTAAAAGAGACAGAAAGGGACAACAATTAATCAGAATTCATCAACTCTCCACTTAATAACCCCAAAGTTCGAACCACCTGGTAGATAAAAGAAAATAGAATATCAACCATACCCTAGCTTCTCACAACCCACAAAAAATTTTAAGTGAACGTCATAACACTCAGTAAAGACATTATGCAGCATCAAACCCTTTGTAAATTTTTACCGAATCTTTTGACGGTAGACTCCATAACTGTTCTTCAATTCTTCTACTCCATTTCGCCTCCAATCAAATGAGAAACAGCAAAATCAAATCATATGCAATCATAAGCAAAGGTTCAAGCTAAGATCATCTAGTTAATAGCCTAACCACATAACATAACATCATAATTTTCATTTTTTCCTTTTTGTTTTAATTTCCACTGAGACTAACTCGCACACTCACATCAAGCTAAATTATTAGTTTTTTTTTCTTTTCAAGAAAAGTCTCAACTTTCTCGCATTTTCTAGGTAACCAAACAGAATTTGATCGACAGAACATCAAATTAAACCCAAATTCACGAAACATCGGAATTAACATTATATCATAAAATGCAACGACTGAAACACAAACAATTCAACGAAATTGACGTAATGATCGAAAAACTTGATCATAATTAACGAAATCTAAATTGAAAAAGGCACTTACTTGGTGTTGGTTGAGAAGAAATTGGAACCAAAAAATTAGAAACCCTAGAAATTTGGGGGCTTTAAAATTAAAAAAGCTTTATCTCATCTATCAAGAAAGGCTTTTGAGAGAATTCGAAAAAAGAAAGTCAATCCAGTTTCTCTCTTTACGATTATCTCATTTTTATTATTATCATTTATCTATTTGCTTTCTTATAACTATTTAATAAATAATTTAATAATAATAAACTCTTTAAAGCTGGGCTGCTGGGCTATGATTTCGTCACTTGGATGTTTCTCTCCCCGTAGATTTACTCCGTTGGACTTTCTGACACGTGGATGGTCAGATCTGGCGACGTCCATTTTTTTTTTAATAGAAACTATTTAAGACATATTTATAAAAAGATCCCATATATTACATTTAATGCAACATACATAATTTACAAGAGCCACATAACTCACAAGAACCACATATTTACAAGATCCACATAAATATGGGGTTTTTGTGAGTTATGTATGTTACATTAAATGTAATATAACATTTACCTTTATAAAATCAAAGTATTAAGATAAATTTACGGTGAAATGTAAATTTAAAATTAGTAAAATAAATCATATTTACGAAGAAACCCCACAACTATAATTTAATTGTTTGTCCTCGTTCAAAGTTTTTGAAGTTTTTTTTTATTAAATAAGGTTTCTAATCTTCTGGATCTCTTCCTATTTCCATTATTTGAGCTTATTGTAATATTTTATAACGTTATATTTATGTTGTACCTCTCATTAAGTTTTCATATAATTTTCTTAAAAATCATAAATCTTTTTTCTTAAAATTGCTTATCATATCGGTTATGAGAACTATTATCATTTGTTAATTAGCTTAAAAAAGGATCTACTTAATAGAGAATAAATATTAACAAATTGTTGAAGCGGACATAAAGAAATAAACACTGCATTTATGAAGATGAAAATACGATGGAACAAAGAGATGAATGTGTGTATGCGCATGCGCGTATGAACTAGTAAATTATTAGTATTTGATAAAATTGAGAACAGGTGAAAGCAGGTTGCCGGTTGCGGCGAGCGTTCAATCTAATTTTCGTACAGATTCACAGCGTGGGTGACGTAATCACGTAGCGCGAACATGGACGTAAGAAAACAAAAACTTAAATTAAAATTAAAATTTTCAAAACTAGAGGCCCACGTGACACGCACTTGACGGGCAAAATACGGGGAACGCGTGGCTCGGAAAATGGGGTCCACGACAGTAGTGCTATGACAGCAGCGCAAGAGCCACGTGTCCTGTGATTTACATTTTAAGGGAACTGAGAAACTATGAGTATTACACGTAGGTGAGCCTTTGCTATCTCACTGCCAATCAAAATCAGTATGTGAGTTATTCTCAAAAAAAAGAAAAAGAAAATGAAAATAAAAATAAAAATAAATCAGTATGTGAGTTGTTTTAAGCTGTGGTCTGCTGTCACCGTACTCATTTATGATCTACTCTTTGTTAACTTTTGAAATATTGATATGTTATAATTAGAAGTCCGTCGATATTTACAATTAAAAATTATTAAAATTAATTTTAAATTAATTTTATTATAGTGCAGTTCAAATTTCTGCCTCGTTAATTTTGAAATAATCATACTCAGGGAGAGTGATATGTAATAACTGGGGAGGATGGTCATTACAACCTTTGTGTGTGCTCGTTTCTATTTGTGCTTCCCCACATTAGTTTTCATATTCACAAGCAAGAGTGAGTATGGCCCAAGTCAAGCATTGAGCTTGCCTGGCCCACTTATGAAATTCAGCCCATTTGGCCCATAAAGTCAGCAGGCAAAATGGTCGTGGGTTGTTGAAACTTGTTTACTTTAAATTGGATTTGATGATAAATTACACCGTTACCCATTCCAAAACCAAAAAATTGAATTTCGTTTCACCCTAATGATAATATTTGAAAGAGATGGGTTACTAAAGTTTCTATCCATTATGGTAAAGCTTACTGAGGAGCAGGAAGAAAAATAGTACATTAGGATATTAGCAGTAGATATCACCACCAAACGTGAGCATAACACAATTGAGCTCCACTGGAAAAATTCAACTGAAGAGAGGAAAAGAGAAATGTATTTTTAATCAAACTAATGCTAAAAATCCTAACATCTAAGTCTCAACTGTTAAGTCTCAACTGTTAAGTAAGGCTGCTTATTTGAAATTGTCACATTATTAACCATATCAAGACGTGAATAAAGTGCCATATTTTTTGTGACTAAAATATTGGGATCTATAACATTGTTATTTTAATAATGTAATGTAGTTTAAACTTTAGATCGATGAAAAATCTTAACAAATTAACTTCTTTGCATTTTATGTGTATCCATTGAGGATCATGTGATATCAAGAAACATTCGAGAAATCGAGAAAAAGCAACACATGTATATAGAGTACAAATAATAGTATATTGAAATATCAAGGTTCGAATACAGTGTCTAAATTTTTGAGTAAAGCAGTTTTACTAACAAATCTTAACATCGACAGACTAAACATGTCAGATATCCAACAATATACATTTTTATTAAAAAAATAAATGTGTACTTGAACATACAAAGAATATTGATTGTGAAAGTTTGATGAATGAAAGAATATAAACAAAAGCACCTAAAGTAACTGGACATTAATTGAATCTTCCGGCAGTCTAAAGAGCTACAGAAATTGCTTTTCTAAATCATACTAGACAAGTTATAAGCATTCCTTGGCCACGGCCAGCCTTTCAGCCCCAGCAGAGCTTTGCTTTGATCCGCTTTGCTTTGCTTTTAAGTTTTAATTAGTTTGTGCATGGCCAAAGCAAAGTTCGAACACAAAAGCTGCCAAATATTTTTCCAGAAAAATCTTTGCTTGGTCTGATGATCTGATCATTCAAGTTGATCATCAATGCATCATTCTTTTTTATTAATGCAGGAAAAGAAGAAAGAATATTTGGTACAAATTCTGTTATTTGCGAAGCTTTTTATTTCTATTTTTTTTTTTTAAAGGAAAAGAAAACATGTTCTTACTTCAAAGAATAATTAAGCTGATGAGGAAACAGAAAAAGAAATATTTAAGCAGCCTTTTGTTTAATTAGATCAAAATATTACCTTTAATAATCAGGCTTTCGAAATTAATTAATCGAGTGATTAAATAGACAGAATAGCCTTCACACGTAGTAATATTTGCATGGAATTTGTATGGCAGTTGATTCTCATGATTGATGTGTTATTAAGTTCTACATTTGTCTTTATTGACACTTAAACCCAGAAAGCAAAATTGCAAAAAGGAAAAGATAAAGATTTTGATTTTGATTTTGATTATGCTTTTTGATCTTTCTCCTTTTGAATGCCAAAGATACTGAATTTATCTGAGAAACTTATATTATACATGTTTATTGAACTTTAAGTTCTATTAATATGGGATAGTAAGGGCTACTGTTAATCGTAATTTAGTTAAAAACATAGCATTTTTACTCTTGAGTACACATGATATGAATAAATGCGATTGTCTTGACGGGCTATCACAAATTTTTAGTAGAATTTCTCATCGGTTAAATACGAGTTTCCTTAAGAAAATTGCTAAGATTATGATCAAGAGCCCCTTATCATGTAGTGATTCAAAAATGGTGTAATCGTGCATTTATATAAAGCCACAAAAATAATAATAATAGTAATAATAAACAACATATTAATTCATTTGTTATCGTAACTTGAAAAGTAAAACCAGTAATTGATCCAATTAACCAAATCATAGGTACACAATCTAATGAGATACAGAATGTATTTGGGATTGGAATGCTTTGGCTTTTAGTCTACTACTATTTTATAATACAGTCATCATTATCGAAGTAAATTATTTATTTATCAAACATATAATTAAATAGAAACACAACAATAATAGATATATCTGTGCATAATCGGAGAAATTAAAAATTCGGTTTGTGATGTCCTTTAATTCAATCAACTTTTTAGCATATTCCCAATAAACCTACGCGAAAAGTAAATATCAACTTGTACTTTCCCTTTTGCAACTTTTGCCTAGTGTCCATTTATTTACATCGATATAATTGCAAGTGAAGGGTGCCTTTAACTTAAAGCCCAATAACCAGCAATTTTTTTGGGTCTCGGCCCACCTCCCGGGAGATTCTGTTGCCCTTAAATCAAACATAATGGGATGGTTTTAATGCTTTAGTTAATACAAATTTCCTTTATCAAAACCTAGGATTCCTCCTAAATTAATCTCTTTAACATCCACTCAAAATAATTAAAAAAAAAAATACACAATTTTATATACGTAACTCAATCATAGTACAAAGTCGACAAAGACGACTGCTTTAATAAGAAGTCTTATATCTAAAACACGACTTTGACACATCTAAATTTCATTTGATATTATGCTTGCTTACAATGGCAGAATCGAGGTTTTGAGTTTATAAGGGCTATAGGAAAAAAAAAAAATACAAACAAACTTAAAGAGACGACGATATGAAATAAAATGTGGATTAAGGGAACCAAAATGTAAAAATTCTCGAAGAAATGTGATAAGTTTCAATTAAGGCCTTCATTTTAACATATATTTATTAAAATGCAAAATTACCGGCTCTGTTCTCACTTTGGTCATTTCATATCACTGCTAAAAAGCACAACAAAAGAACGTTAATTTGCTGCAAAAACGCAACAAGTTTTGACCTTAAAAAGATTTAAGTAATTAAAACAACTTTGTGAAAGAGAGCTTGGGCAACCTCGGATTCTAGAAAAGTTAAAAACAAGATGTGTTGGTGGTAAATGAACAAGTAAATCAACTTTAATTATTTATATAATCAAAGTTATAAATTCTTGCTCGAGTAGATTAGAGAGGTACATGACCAAATTAAATCAAATTAAATTAAATTAAATTAAATTCATCATTGGAATTGAAAAAGGAAACTCTTCTACTTTAGGAGCTACACACACATCAAATCATCAATCCATACGCACTAATTAATTGTTTAGTTGAAATTAAATAAATTATTTGTTTAAAGGACAATTTCCTCATTCCGAGGCTCTCTCTTTCTCTCATGCACAGCCACACTTATTGTTAAATATAAAATCACAAAAGGTTTTCACCGAGTTTTTTGTTTTTAATTAATATATTATATTTTTTTAACTCTTTCTTTTTCATAACCCACACGTACGAAGACAATATTAATTTTATGTGCACTTTTTGAAAAATATGTATAGAAAAATCTTCACGGATTAGCTTGATTCTACTTGGTCTCGAATTGGCTTTAAAAGAGAGAGAGAAGTATATTTATATTCGTTTAATGCAAGCGTCCAATACATAAAATTGAACTTGGAAGTACCGTCATAATTTTCTCAAATTTGATTCAATTTGTTGATTTTGATATTTTGTATTTTTTTTAGATAATAATAAACTTAAATTACAATAGAATAACATTTAAAAGAAGTCAAATTTTAAGATAAAAATTGAAGAAGTCGAACCTCCAACCTTAAGACTGAAGTGGCCTTCTTTTTTTTTTTTTAGGGGTGCAACACGAGGTCTTCTCAAGAGGTCACCTATCTTAGTACTGCTCTCGCCCAAGCACACTTAACTGCGGAGTTCTAATGGGATCCGGTGCATTAGTGCTGGTATGGTCGCACCTAAGACTAAAGTGGCATTGTTGTTTAATAATTTAGATTACAAGTTAGATATATCTAGGCTCGATTCTGCAATATTATGCATAGTAATTATTAAGAATACATATCCCCATAACTTGCTTCAAGATGATTATATATATATATATATATATATATATATATATACATGCATATGATAAATATGATGGAGCTTAATAATGCCAGACAAACGAGGGACCACAGTATTGTGATGGAATAAGCTTTTCTCTAAAGATAAAAAAGGAAAGGATCTCATCATTTAAAGAAGCTGAGGGACACGAAGATGAATTATAATTCATCAACCGGCCTTCACATTATGTATATTCCTTCTTCGATTAATTTAACTGTTTCCAAAAAGTTGAAGATGAATCATGAATGATGAGTTACAAAACATACATATATAATATATTCACAGGTAAAAGCTTTCATATCATCCCCACTCATGTCGTTTTTGCCTTTCTTTTTTATTTTTTATTCTCCCCCCTCCCCCGAGTCATCTCATCATCGTGTATGTGTACATATACCCACTTCGGCATAAGGTGAACTTTGGTTAGTCATCTACTTTGGTATATTGATATGGAAGTAATCCATTACCTAACAAAACAAATGTTCAAGAAAAATGCCCTTGGTTATTGTAGTTGAGGTAATATATTTTCTTAATTATTTGGATACAAACTCGTTGTTTATTATTATTATAATTATTATTATTATTTTAAGTTGAGGAATATGCAAAGTTTAAATCAATTTTTTAATTCTAAATCTTTTTCGGAATTTAAACTTAAGTGAGCAGTCAAATAGAACTACTTGATTCAATAAAAATTTATGCGGACAGATTCAGTATTCTTAGAGTATTAAGAATACATAAAATCTCACATGTAGTATTGTCATACTAAGGTTTGCAGATTGCAAGGGAAATTCAATTTTGGAATGCAATATTTAATATTATATTGAGAGATATTTTTTAAAGATGTCCGTTATTTGCACACATGGAAAAAGATTTCTTTTTGTTTTTTTTTTTAGTACGCCATATTGTTGTTTTACATTACTTGAGAACAGAAATGACGATGATAATAAATTTAACAATAATTAAAAGAAATGATGAGAAGACATAATTGAAAGAATAATAAGGACACTTTTAAAATTTGTTGTAGATAAGATAAGGGTTGCCCTGATGAATTACGAAATATATATATATATATATGATGAAATGAATTGTACCAACTAAAGTGAAAAAAAAAGAAAAAAAAACTCTTGAGATTCCAAAATATGACAATGATCACAACCCGCACGAGTCCTTTCATTGGATTCCCTCATTGATGCTGGCCTCTGCTCAGACACAACATACAATCACAATCTGACACCACACATAATCTTAATCTCTCTAGTTAAAAAAATAAAATGTTTTTATTTTTTATTATTTATCACTTGATTAAGAAATAATTCTATTAACATCAGCATCAAATAATTGTCAAAGATAACAACATAGGTGTTGTAGAATTTTCCACCTAAACTAAGAATTCCTACAACCGACATAATATTTGTTAGTGCATCTGCTGCTTATTACACACAAGAAAAATTACATATTTTGGACCTCCATGGTTAATTAAAATTGTAATTCAAGTATTTTTTAGGTCATAAATCAGTCGAGTCATTAATTCAGAAATCTATTTCACTAAATTTCAGAAAAAAAATTACCCTTAAAATTAAAAAGAATAGTTGTGGGAATTCAAACTTACGGCGGCCTCTAGTGGCAGATAGTAACTCAATTAGATATAAAGGAAAAAGAAACCATACACATACATATACTATATAGATATAATATATAAGATATATATAAATAAAATATTGTGCTATTAGTGACGCCAAAAGTGTGAGATAGGGGAAGGGCAGAACTTTTGTAGAAGTCTTTTAGGGACTCTTCAATCAATTCGAGAAGTGAGAATTTGAAGACAATTTCAATCACAATCAAAGGGGCGTGCCGTGTGCGTCAAACGTGTTTGTGGACCCTTAATTTTGCAAATTTAGCCATTAATTGAGGAGAATAATTAATTATCTAATTTTCTTAGAGAGGCATTATGATTAGTGGGTTGTTAAGGATACCGGCAACAAGAAGAAATAAAAACCATATAAAATTCATTATCACTCAACCGTACACAGTAGTGAAACAAACGAGAGTGCACAAGAAGAAGAAGAAGCACTAGTAAATTAATGCTTTGTTTTCTCATTCTCATCTCATCATCAAGTTGGCTACTTGATCAGCAAAAACAAAAGTTACAATATATTACAAGCTAACTGATGGAATCACACATCACAACCTCAAATCAACCCAAATTACATTAATTGCACTCTTCAAAACTCCAAGAGTTAGCAATACATTAAAACCAAAAAAAAAAAACAAATAGAAAAAGGGCAATAAGACTACAGTACCCTACATGAGCTAACAAGCTAGCTAGCTAGCTAACAAAGTAACCTAAAACGACACACACAAAAATCTCAACTTTCACACCATACCTCAACTATCATCAATCATGATGATCAAAGGGGGATTAAAGAACACAAACTCTAGACTAATTAGATGATAATGATGATTAAACGGAGATATCGCGAAAAGCAAAGAAGAAGAAGAGCTCTAAATCAGGAGGAGCAAAGAAAGCAATAGGCCTGCTG
>JAEVFN010000024.1:1800000-2143039 GCA_030449075.1 Murraya paniculata | reverse complement strand
GATTCCCCAGAAGGGTGTATATTGAGGATATTGGCCTCAGAAAAGAATGTTACAGAATTCATGACCAATGTGCTTATGCATTGAACATGACGTTTCATTGACTCAAAAAATTTACCTTTTCATTTCCAAATTTCTTAGTAAATTTCATACTCATCTGCTATATATGGTGCTTAAATAAGATCAAAGACTAGTTTACTTTCACTTGATTCTTATAAGACATTTAAAATGTAGAGGTAAGCATTATTGAGTCAAACGAATCAATAGCATAAGACTCCTGAGAACCAACCTGTTAATGAGGTCTTGGGCCTCAAAGGACATGTCACTAGGAACATGAGGCCAGGGAATTTTTCTGTTAAGAATATTGTCAAATATTATCTGCAAAGCCAAGAAAAAATGATTAAAAATTATTAAAAAAAGGTACCTAAGCAGTAAAAGTTGATTCATGTAATGTTATGCCTAATAAGATATGGTTCACAAAGGAATGAGGAATTAGTAGATGAGAGGATAAGGATAGAGATTAATCACGAACTAATGTGAAGAAGAGAAGATTTTGCTGCAGGAACAAATGTTTAAACAGTCTCATAGATTTAGCTTACCATTCAACCTTGCAGACATCTAAATGGCAAACTATTTTCTCTTACACATTATTTACTTCAAGGATGGAACTAGAGAGCATCAATTAGTGCTTTGCATATTAAGCTGCTATAATTGTAGGAGAAGAAGGGTTCAGGGAAATTGAAATCTGCAGTCATGAACAACATTCAAGATATATGTTGCTCGACCCACAATTATGACGAAGGCCTCTATGCGTGACAATGCAGGACAACCAATACAGCTCATTGAAACAAGTCACAGAATCAGAGTCTACTGAAAATGATTATTTCAATAGCTTAATCTTGATTAAACTTTGATTCAACAACCACCATCAATTATGAAATGAAAAGGTAGATACCTCTGGAGATTCAGCAGTGAAAGGTGGAATTCCAGTTATAAATTCAAATAAGATTATTCCCACTGACCACCAGTCAGCAGCATAGCCTGCATGAATGATCAGGAAGTCATTCAACTGTCAAGAAAAAGGTAACCAGTCCTCAGGTTTGGTTCAAACCATGTTCAGTTCCCAGAAGAATTTCAGGGGCCAGGTAATCAGGTGTTCCGACAGCTGAGTGTTGATTTCTATTGTCTGTTTGCTGATACTCTGGATAATGAGCATCTGATGGCATGATTCCATCTGTTTCAGGTCCTGACAAATCAATTGTGTTGTTTATAAGGCCAATTTTTGATAGCCCAAAATCTGTAAGCTGGTAGTAAAAGCAGTGATTAGTATCAATAGTAACATAACCAAAGGCTGATGCAGGTACAAAATTCAAATGTACATAGGATGGACATATGCAGGGACATTACAAGACATAGTGATGAATCATCAAGTTTGGCTCCCACACTCCCATCTAAAGAAAGTTGATCTCATCAACATTCAGCAAGTTATTGATAAGTTACTAAAAATCGCAGGAACAAATTTTGGTATTAATTATTTGAAAGGAAATCTTATAAAGAAAGATGGCCATAGCTGTAACTTCACAAGCTAATTCTAAGGTCTACAAAGAATTAGAAGAATATAAAACAACCCCTGTCCTTATTTGTACGGGCAACACAAAATCTGATATGTTAGCTTAGCTCAATTGAATTATTCGGCTTCATTTAGTTCAATTAAATAGCTATTGATATATATGATGACTAGCATTAGCTTAACTCAATTGAATTATTCGGCTTCATTTAGTTCAATTAAATAGCTAGCTATTGCTATATATGATGACTAGCATACTTCAACAAATTACTTTTTCCAATTTTATAATTTAATGATCATCAGGATAATTATACAGCTTCTGCGCCAGACCTTAATGTGTCCATCATGTGCAATTAAAATGTTGTCTGGTTTCAGATCACGATGCACAATTCCAAGAGAATGGAGGTATTCTAAAGCAAGAACCTGGGAAAAAAATGATCAACTTAAGTAACGGTCAGGATAAGAACTAAACAAGGATATACATATATATGCAAAAGGTCCTTGACATACCAGTTCTGCAATATATATACGAGCCACATCTTCCTCAAGGCAGCCAATTTTTCTGAGCAAAGAGTATAGATCACCTCCATTGAGATATTCCATAACCAAATAAAGGTTATCTCTACAGGTGAAAGAATAAAAAAACCTAACCTGCAGTGACAAGACCACGTTCATTTTCAAAGCACACAGTAATACGGCTCGAATATTCTAGTGCTAAACTATCAAAATTCTTTATTCAAAACTCCAATTCATGATGAAAAGGACAAATAGATTTAGAAAATTGCAGCAATTGGAGCTCCCACTTGCTGTAGGAAAATTATTGTCCAAATCATGACTTCATTAAAAAAAAAAAGGTTTTGTAAAATAAAGCATTCTATAACGAAATATTACCACAAAAGGATTTCGAACTGTTATTAATATATTGCGCTCTGCTAATATACGCTCTATATCATTTTTCCGTATCATGTCCAACTTCTTGAGCACCTACTTCAAAAAAAAAAAGAAAAAAAATACAGTTGATCAAGAATGATGCTAAAAATACCATATCAGAAATTACTAAAATAAGATTTTACCTTTATCGCAAATAAGTCTCCTGTTGTCCGTTTGCGCGCAAGAAAAACTCTACCAAATGCGCCTCTGCTAATTGGTTTGATGATCTCAAAGTCATCAATGCTTGTCCGCTCTTTGTGAGATGAATGTAAAGGAGTAGAAACGCCACTACTTTGAGACACATTGTCCAACATAAGTCTAGAATTTTCCTTATATTTGCTAAAACTTGTAGGGCTTTTCTCATCCAATAGTTCACAAGCAAGTATATATTTTTCCCTGCATGTGTATTTGGAAACTGTGACATTTAATTTGGTGAGCTGAGAGTAGTATTACATAAAAGCTATTCTAAGATGTGAAACTTACCGCAGAAGTTTCTCTATCCGGCTTCCAAAAGTGTCTATTACTAGAGCTTTGAGCTTACCATGCTGTAAAACATCCTGTAAGTCATGCATGCAGGCAAGCAAAAACTCAGAACCTTCTTTTGAAAAATCTGTATCTGCCACACAGCGAGCTATGTCAGCAAGTTCAATCATCTGCCAGAAGGAAGGAAACAAATCAGAAGCATATATAACTTTGCTTTATAGAATTAAAAGCATAGCTACAACAAACGACAGCAGTATTTACCGAAAAAAAAAAAAAAGGGCAGTGAAACACGTTAAGATGTAATTAGCTGGAAAACTGAGATGATTCTAAGGGAATAAATTTCCACAAAAGTAAACTGACCTGCTGCACATCCTCTAGCTCAGAAGGATGGTTACGCTCTAACCAGAAAGGGTCAAAATGGCCTGCTTTAGGGGTGTTTGTAGATGATACTGATGTCATGCTTCCTGTTGAGGATGATGCACCATAGCTGCTCAACTTCAAACCTAAGTGGCCCCTCAAGTTTAGAGAACCTAGGTGAGAATCATCTATACAGGCGGTGTCCATCTCATGTATATCCTCAAACATTCCTTCAACACCTTTATTTCGCCATTCACTTATTTTAGGAGAATAACCATCATATGAGATTGCAGAGTTCATAGTTTGCGTTCTTGAATTTTCAGGGCTGCCAAGGATTGGGTGAGAACTTGAATTACATGACTCTGAAATTTGTTCCAATATCTCTGAAAGCTTTAACAGGCGTTCATCGACATCCAGACAATTCAATTCACACTTATCTGCATATGCACATATGTAAGAGTGGGATTCCAGATGAGAAATAGGAACGACTTCCTCACATATCCTACAGATTACTGAGTCACTTCCATCTAAACTTTGCCCCTGCTCATGAGGTGAACCACAATTAGACTTGGTTACTTCAACAATTCTACCATCAACTAGATGAGACTGTGGCTCTTGCATTCGAGAATAATGTTGGGGCTTCTGCGGTGGCAAATTTTGTTCAATAAATACAGATTTTTTTTCGGAAGTATGATCAAGTGACTCTGAACAACTGCAGTCACTGATCTCTGGGACAGTAGATACCTTTTTTTGTCCTGATATTTTTTGTTTGGCATCGGACGTCTGATACGAAGCATAATCTAAATCAGATTCAGTAGTGCGAGGACTTGGCACCCAGCTCGTTTCAACAGCAGGAACACTTTCTAAACATTTCTTAAATTTATGAAAAGATTTCTCGGCAATTGGCTCACTCTCTTTCTGGAACAGTAACAATCTAGTGCAGCGAGTCAATATAAACAGCATGCGTGTAAACAGCCACTTAACTAATCCTGCTTGGCACTGTTGCCTTTTCTCGGTCAAATCTTGGACAATTGTTTCACAATTAGTACGAAACAAACAAGATGTCATCTCAATGCACTGTTGAGCAAGAATAAGCAGATCCTCCAACATTTCCTTCCCTTCTGAGGATGGCGAGTCCATTTTCTCAAGAACATTCATAACATCCTTAGCAAAAGTAGCCAGTTCTGAGTTCACCACTTCTTTGGCAGCATCAAATCTTGAATGCAATGTATCCAAAAGTTCCTGAGTAATTAACCAATATTAGAAAGGAAAAAAAGAGGGCAAGAGAGTTAAAAGTGTCCAGTAATAGTACTTTACGCTCTAACACCTTTACGATCAAGGAATTTTTCATTTGAAAGTGAATATAAGCATTCAGATAAAGTTATCACATTAAAAATTAATAAAGAGGAAAAATATTGTCAAATAAACAAGCACTTTGTGCAAAATTAAAGCGGCAGTAATCTTGAGCTTAAATTAAGACATACCTTCAAATCGTTGTAGCTGTGTGCTCGAGGGTAAGAAGAAGGAATGCCACCCTTTGGCCCGAGTTCATGTGAAAAACTCTTCAAACCTTTTGCTACTTTACTGCTGCTCACATGCTCGGCCAAAGATTGCTTTTCGTTCAGATGGTTCCCTTCATGGCATAATTTAGTTCTTCTAGGATCTTCAACATCAACATCTTTGTCTTCTGAGCCACTGTTCTGTCAAAAATCCGAAACAAAATTAAATATGAGATGCATAGAATACATAGATATCATATAAACTTCATCAGCAGCTTGCTAACCCGGCCTCACCTCGGTATTTGGAGAAACAACATTGAATTTGGAAATATATGATGTGAACCACTGAGCTATCTTCTTTCCTTTGTGGACTTCTGGTACATTTATAAAACCACGAAACGTTAAGTTTATTTCACTTTCCTTTAACAAACAACCAGGAAAGCTTCATGCACTAAACACAACCTTCTTTTGATTTTTTCTATTATTGCCTCTCTCTCGGTCAGTAAGCTCTTCTGCAGATATGAGACTAGAAATCTCATTATATAAGTATTTCCAATTTTACGGGGAACAAATCAATCTTATTCCCAAGAGACAGAGTTAGCACAATTCTCTTCAATCTCCATATGTTAAATTACTGGTGCCATGTCAAAATGAGCACACAGCTCATCTTCATGAAATTCCATACAAACGTTTGTAGAGTCTCGAAACAGTTAATGCAGTCCACAGGGAAAAAAAACAAGATAACCAATTGACCACATGTTACCAAAGAAGCAACCATCAAAGAACAATTTAAAACAATTCATAGAGATAGAGGTTGATTCCATGGTTACAAGTTCATTCCATACCGGACCAGACCAGAATAGGGTTATATACATTCTCATTATAAGAAGGGGTCATTCGAGCATATCTAAATAGATATTATGCTGACATATGAAACTATTGACTAAATAACTAATAAACCCAATACTTTTTTCTTTTTTCCTTTTTTATTGAAAGATCTTTATTATCTCATAATTACTTGAATTCTACCCCAAAATTAATATAAGTGCTAATAAGAACTGAAGTTCCAATTTAAATAAACTACAAACAAATTCTGAAAATACATAACAAGTTATAAAAATTTCAAAAGGGTCCTAAAACAAATTGTACTTGATTGATAAAGTAACAAGTAGGCCATAATTTTGCACGTGCATGTTAACGAGCTCTAATGTGAAAAATACCTTTTCCAATTATTGGAATAACCAACTATTGACTATCCTAGTTTCTTTTTATTCCATCATTTTCTCGGCAAACAAACACAAAAACGAGAAAAAAAAAAACAAAAGAACAAACAAACCTTCTGTAGAAGAATTCGCAAGTTTTACATGTCCTTGAGCCACAGTCTTTTGCTTCTGCTTCTGAGGAGGCCGTGGAACGCCATAGCTCCTTGACTCGGTCAATTCGTCCGGTTTTGATAAACCTCCCCGGGTTTTGATCCGGTTCAACCCGGACGGAATTCCGTTATCGTGATTGTTTCGACTCGCTTCCGCCATTACGGCAAATAAGTGTATTTTAAAAAAAGAAATCAACAATCCAAAAATCCAAAAATAAACACCTGCATCCGTTGCTCCGATATTTTCATCGTCCAAATCAGAGACATTAAGAGGTACGAAGCCAATTAAGGGCGGACAAAATTCAATTTTTTTAAATTGATTTATTAAATTAATAAAAACAAATTTAAAAAACAAAAAACGATTAGAAGGTTAAGTAACGTTGAGTTTGGTAGATAATGAGATGCACGACCGCACGAGGAGTAGAACGAGTCTTGCTTTATGTGGCTGTCGTCCGTTGGCGTTTTAAACATTGGAAGGAGCGCAACGCAACTGCTTTTGGGTTTGCGTTAGTTGGCTGCTACAACGACTGATATTATAAAAACTAATAAGGGAATAAATTCTTTAAAAAAATTATAATGAGGAAATAAATACAAGCCAATAAAAATTTGTCCTTAACTTTTATATTTGGCAAAATATCGTCTTACAATATCCATCTGTCCTATTTCCACTCTTATTAGATACATTTGGATCTGTGGGCTGTCATATTATATATGATCTGAAAGCTGCTGCTTCCAAATTCTCTGCTGCACGACCAAAATATGTTAAGGATTCTTTTGTGGTGCTGTAGTTTTTAAAATAATAATTATTAATTATATTTTATAGTTTTTAAAATAATTATTATTAATTGTGTTGTAAAATTTTTAATTGTAAAAAATATTAATTAAATATTTAATACAGTTTATTTTTAAAAGTATGATAAATTTTAAAAACAATCACATGTATTTAATAAATTTACTATTAAACTGTTGTAAAAATGAAAATAAATAAATTGAACATAATATTTAATATAATTTAGTTACACATTTATAAATAAATAATTAATTAATTAAATAATATTTTTATTGGTATATATAATAATTGATAATTAAAAATAAATATTTTATATTTTTATTTTGTTGTATCAATATAATTTGATGATAATAATAATATCTTAAAAGTTAATGATTAATTTTCTAACTAATAGAGATAATTTGAATAGTATAAAATTTATTCTCAAAATCAAATTTTAAAAAATTACTTATTTTTATTTTTCAAAATCTGCTATAAAATTAAATGATTGTTGCCAAACGTAATTTCTAAAAAAAATTATCAAATACTAAAATTATTTTTAAATTTTTTAAAACCACTTTTGACTTCTTGAATATAATCTCAATCGGACCTTAAATAATTTATAATCGACATATATGAGCTCCAAAATCAACTAGCCATGTTTTTGATATCATAACTAGGAATTTACAGGACTAGCTTAATCAACATAGTAACAATGACATTGACCTGAAAATGAACAACCTAACCTTAACAAATATCGTGTAACAACGACATTGACCTGAAAATGAACAACCTAACCTTAATCAACATTATGGCAAAAACTTGGTTGCGACCGAATAAAAAAAGTAATAATTATAATGATTTAAGCTTTTATTTTATCATTTATAGTAGCTTGCCGGATCATCAGATTGATCACGCTCTTAGAACGGCAAATCCCTTAAAAATTTGGATTTGATGATTAAATAACGGGCCGCGACAGTTGACCTCTGTTAATTTTTCTTTTGGAGAAGGTTGACCTCTGTTAAGTGGTTCAAAGGGTGCCTGCTGCAACCATTTTCTTACCCTCGTGAATTGTTTATTAATTGAATAATTAATATCTCCAATTATTCGCGGTCATAGTCCCAAGTGGGGCTTTTATAAAAATTTAAAAATTAAAAATTCCAGTGTACATTAATTTAAATTCCTCGAATTGGATAATGATTCAGTCAATTGTTGCCGGAAGCCGCGCACTCTTTCTGCCACGTGCAAGACACGTGGACGTTAAAGAGGGATGTCTGGCTCCAACAAATCAAAAGTCCTTGATTCGAAAAAATGTTCAGAGTTTACGGCTTACGACTGCTTCTGTTGTGCTGACGCAATCCCGATAGTGGTTGCAGCAAAAATTTTTGGCAAGCTTTTCAATATGCACTCCACTTCTATTTGTAGATAAAAGGCAATCATTTATTGCTTATAAATGGGGGAACGGGGCGTGGTAGAAGAATGAAAGGGTGTATTTTATCATCTCTCATTTACGCCCACTAATTAGTCATTCATTTTTTATCATTCTTCTCAAGAAAGCAACCTTTCTGGTAAGTTAAAATCACCCTTTATAGTTTATAGACTGTAGTCGATATATCCATCTGAAGATTTCAGCTGTAACTCAAAATTTTAAATGTGCTCCAAGCAGTATCGGGGTACGAGACCTGAAAACTTATCTATCTTCATTGGTCAGCGGTCAAGTAAAATATACAAGTACTGCAAAAGACGAGTAGTATTTTCTATCAACTACAAGGTAAAATACAACATTGCATGTTCAAAAGGCTTCACAATGCCAAATGAAATTTTGAAGGATAAATCTAAAACATGCATGATTCTCAGAGTAAAAGTTGAGAAATCTCCACCCCCAAACAACTCCCCTCCCCCCCCCCCCCCAACACAAAGAAAAAAAAAATGTTCAAGCAATTGTTTCACGAATCAATTGCTATCGTCAACAACTTGATTGTTTACAAATATACTTCTTTTAGGGAAGCCTGCAGGTTCTAGTGTTGAGCCCCTAAACTTTAGCTCAGAAGCTGATCTAAAATTGGGATCAACTGGAGGCCTGGCATTGGGATCAGCAGAACTTGGCCTGAAGGAACTCGTTGTTCCACCAGGATATCTTGAAGGAGAGGCATATCTCCTTGATGGTCCCCTCATACCACCACTCCTCAAGTCCATAATATCAGCATTTCTTGAAGAAGAGTCCACAAAAGACCTGTCTCCAGCGCCCGACCCTATTGGAGCCCCAGTTGCAGCAGTTGTCGAACTAAAAGGGTCATCTGGTCCCCATGAAGTAAGTGCTTCTTTTTTCTTAGCAAAGAAGTGCCATACTCCAAACAAAAAAAGTATAAAGAAGAACACAGGGCTGGTCCATGACATCACACTGGATTCTCCTTTGAAAACTGGAAGGTTGGAGCGATACATTCCCACATACCCACCACCAAGACCAAGAACAAGAAGCTTATCACGGTCACTAGCTATCAAGGGAACTAACCTTCTTTTCTCATCACCCTCACCCACATCCACATCCACATCCATTACTTGATAGTTTAAAAATGATGATCTGATCTCGTCCAAACCAGCTGAAAAAAGAAGACGAGGCCCACCACTCCTCACATAATGCTGAGCAGAAACATTATACACAAAAATCTTCTCTTCACAAACAACAAGCAAATACCCCTTAATTGCCTGAAAAGCAAGAGGCTCACTCATGTCAAGCTTTCTCTTGGATCTAACCCTGCATTTGAAGTTTGTTACATCCCCCAAAAGCAATACATGAATCAAATCCCCCTCTGATGTATACCCATATGCTTTAGACCTCTCTGTGGCATCAAAAACATAATTCCTAACCAGAGAATTATTCAATCCTTCACATTCAGTTTCCCTGACTTTCATAGTCCTCAAATCCAATGAACCTGCACCACATTCCGTCAGAAACAAAAGCCTTTGCTTCAAGAAGACAAGCGGCTTACTACTCAGCACAGCAGCAGTACCATGGACCATCCCATTTTCTTTAAAAACCCTAATCTTCCCACTAGCATCTGCTGATAATATATACCTCATCCTCCCAATATGATGTACTTCCAACAAAGTAACAGACAAACCCTCTTCCCCATTCTCAGTTGCCACATATTTACCGACATTTTCAATTACAAGTGAACTCCAATCTTCCCCGTTTGGCTTCTCATAAACCTTATGAATCAAGGTCACACCATTTTCATGCCCGGTGACCAGAACACTCTCATTCTTATAAACCGACACATAAGAAACCATTGCAGTAACAGGCGACTCAGACATAGTATAAAACTCAACCGAAACATCCCCATTTCTCAAAAACACAAAAACCCCGCCTTTATCATCACCTACAGCAACATATTTACTATGACCCTCATAATCACGAAAAGGCAAAATGTTAATACAAGTGGGATCAGATTCCAATTTCACAGCTGAAACAAACTGAAATCTCTCGGACCAAAATGGACTGTACTTAGTCACAGACACCGATCTCGCTCTCTCTCCATCTCGAATCCTATCCTCTTCTTTAAATTCTTTGATTAATTTTTCGTCATCATACTTTCTTCGATTAATCTTATCTTTTTCTTCAAGAGCTAATCTTAAACTCTCAAGACTCCGCTTCTCATCAAGAGATGAAACCTTAGAAGTCTCAGAAAGTTTAGTTTCTAATTTGCTAACTATATCACTAAGGTTTCTAACTAAGTCTTCAAGTTTATGCAATAACAAGTCTTGTTGACCAAATTTAACTTCACTTTCACTTTCAGTCTCTGATGGTTCATGGTAAGGAACGTGGTCGTGCTCGTGTTGGATTGAACTGACAAGGATTTTATCATTAGGTGAAAAAGCGAAAATAAAAAGCAAATAGAGCAAAAAGAACTTGCCTTTACGGAAATTTGCCATTTGGAGGAGAAGCTTGAAGGATTCGGATTCAGTGTAGCGCCATTGTGATTTTGCAGATCTAGGAAAATTAATAATGGATCTAGATAAGAAATTTTCAGCAGGAATCTATGTTAGATTTGATTATGGGATTTTAGAAACATGAGGTGCGGAGTGTATGAGCTGGGAAGTTTTGAGTTTTGACTTGGGTCTGTGCGTTGAATTAGGGCAAGAAATTATGAGTTTGCGAGCAAAACTCGTAATTTTGGTAAGAATCCTGGGTGAAAAGATCTGGTCAGGTCGGATTACAACTGTTTTAATTAGCAAACCCATAACCAAGCGACACGTGGAGACTTGCAAAATTAAGTCCGACTACCAAACCCAAAATAGAACGACACGTCGACATTTCCACAATTCAGAGGATGCAGAGCACTAGCTCATAAAATTTTCACCTAATTTCTAATATCATCCGCCGCCATCGGTTGCAAATTGCACTGCCTGTGACGTAGAAAACGCCACCTGAGTTTTCAAATCCTCAAAATTCAATGGCCAGGAAGCAGCTTTATGGGATTGATGACAAATTCCCCATATACATGTGAACCAATATCAGCAGCCACCGAGTCAAGACGCTATCCTTATCTAATGAATTGTCTTTGAGCCCGGAACAGAATCTTACAAGTTAAAAAGCTAGGAGAATACAATCGCATCTTGGCATTCATACAAGCTCTATAGGAATCATAGTAAATGTTTTCGCATTGAGGCGTCTGCAGCACTAGACAGTAACACATGATAACAGCAATGCAATTAGAAAAACATTATCTGAATCGCTTGAACTGCAATCAAATGCCCTCATATTTTAGCTGGCCGTGAAACGCTAAGACAATCGCAACTACATAATATCCAATAAATTGAGGGATTGTTGTATAATCAGAAGCCTGCGAGGGCATCAACAATAAACAATAGGGATCATATGTTCACTACCTTGCTAATTGCCTAATGCATAAATCACTTCAGCGCATAAAAACTAAAACAAAAATTACCTACCCTAAAACATAACATGAATTTGAACTTTACGGGCAAATAGCCTTAGAGAGTTCTTATAGACATGTTAGGTTCTTTCTTCATCGGCTTCTCCAATTTAAACGTTGCTAATACAGATTCAGTATGGCTAACCACTCTATTTTCATTGCAGCGGCTAGATTGCAGTGAAGAGCGCCTCAAGATCTCAATTAATGCAGTTTGGGAATTTGCTTCTGCTGGAGCTTTTGTCTTTTGAGCACTAGGTCTAATTTGTGAGGTATGAAGTTGGGTTGAAGCAGTTTTTGTATGTGGATTTTCCCTCTGAATCTGCGTGTTATAACCCAATAGAATTGATATCTGGATATAAGCTAAACCCAATAAGCAGTAGAATTGATATCTGGATATAAGCTAGTCTTTCAAAATCAGAATGAGAAGTCAACAGAACTTTAGCAAATCAAATGAATGTTGAGAGCTTTTTAGTAGAGCCTACCATATCTGAAGAACCTTCTGACACTGACATTGTGCTCTTGTTATGGCCATCACCTCGTTCAAAGATAAAAGACCGCACCATGCTAGAGCCATGCTTCTGCTGTAATGGCAGAGAAAGGTTTGATCCCCGACCTAGGAAAGTTGACTGAAATATTTTTTCAATGGAAAACTGCTAGTTAATGATATCATGCAACAGTAAAACTTCACTTTAAATGGCAGATTCAACCATACAGAGGATAAGAGAAGAAAGGTTTTCTAAATCAATTTAAGTTGTTACCGAACAAAGGAAAACTTTGACAACTGCAAATTCTTGCAAGCTTATAATTTGTGTGACAGAGAAGATTCTCATAGGTACTGAATTTCATCCTAAGGTGCTTCTATGAACATGGAGATGAGGATCAATAACCAATAATACAGAGAGAATAAACAAACATATAGAGTACATATGGTTTGGGGAACCTTTGGTGCTAAACCAGATGACAATTGAGTTATTTAAAGATTTCACTGGGATTTATTATATTCTTTAAATCACTAGAACAGATAATTGACTAAGCACAACCCTCCCAACGACTGCAAACTAGTTTACCTTTGATGACACTGTCCTGTTTCCTCCTATGAATCGCATATCTGGAAGGGCTGCAGATCAACAATGATAACAGTAAATGGGGGAATTTTGCAGGAAATAGAACTTATTTATCATTGTTTGCAAAAATAAGTGGACTTGGTAACATGCATCATATCATAACTCCAATTATGATTGAAGTGCTGTAGATCTTACCTGACATTTTTGGTTTTTTCCTAGGGTCAGGCACAATATTCAGCTTCTTTATAAGACTAAAAACTTCTCTGGAATCTTTATCCTCTGCTGGCGACGGAAATGTAGCCTTCTTTTCCTGTCCCGCATCATAATATTTATTAAGTCATGTGAATGACCATAACAAAATCAACAATCAAAACATATGTACTATAACAGATGTAGACTGATGGATATTCAGTTCAATAAATAGAGTGTTCAAGCATCAAAGAAATTTAAAAAATTTTCAAAAAAAAAAAAAACTGTCTGATGAACTTAAAACTCACTGATTTCTCAAAGAGGCACTGCCTAACAAGACTTGTTTCTGTTTCTTCATCATCAGATGATATGTATGCGTCATCTTTGTCTGTAAACATATGAGGAATCATTTCCTTTACTTTCCTTAAATTTATCCGGACAAGATCTGTTGGAGCTAAATCTTCAATTGCTTCGTCGCTGAACTCTTCAGTGTCTTGTTCACTTTCCACATCTTCCTCCTCTTCCACCATAGTCTTGTCCAGCTGTTTTGAACCACATTTAAATCTCTGCAAAAGTTTCTCCGTTCCAGCAGCATCCTGTTGCTCAAGCCATTTTTGATGGAGTTCCTTGCGCCTTTCAGTATCAATGGGATTTTCTTCATATTGGGTTGCTATCATATCCTTGAGTTCTTCATCATCTTCATTATCCTCATCTTCTTCATTATCCCGGAAACGGAGCAGGTCATTGTCACTGTCATCTTCTTCTTCGGCTTCCTCATCAACAAAGGCTTTAACAGGATCACCATTTGGAGACGAAGACAAATCAGCTGATTCTTGTAGACACGGATCAATGTTCTCCTTCTCATTATCCTCTTCATAATCAGAACTAAAAAAGACATAGTGATCATTATATTTTTTGTAATATATAAAAGGTTGAAAGAGTTCAAAGCTCGGCATGGCAGGTTTCACCTTTACAGATGCCGAGAAACATTAAAACCTCCAGAAAATGTATGTCAAATCCATACCCAACACCTTATCAAAACTAGAAATTAAACCTAGCTCTACATAATGCCTGATTTCATCCCCATGACCAAGATTTAACAATTGCAATGAAATCACATGGTCCAAGGAACAACTAATAAATTAAAATTGAAAGAAAGAAGGTATATGACAACAGATGTTGATTCTGCAGAAACACATTAGTATTATTTGCGAAACAATACAACTAGAGCCCTAGCAATTATATCATTGCGGGTGATGTAGGTGTAAATGTAACCATTCAGTAATTAAATAGCTATTAAAGGCCAATGGCATTAGCATTGCTTCCAACAACTGGAAAAAGAAAAGAGAATTTCTAGGACACTTACAAATCATCAGGAGGGGCAGAACCAAGCTTCAAGTTCATAGCAAGTAAGGATGGTGCTAATACTTCTTCAAGAAGGCTCTTAGACGTGTCATCTAAGAGATCATCTTCAGAGGTACTTGTTTGTGGAACAGAAAATAGGTCCTTTAACATGCAAATGGACAAGCAACCATAAGTTACAAACAGTCCATAGGAAGAATGGAAATAAGTTCAAACAGCAGAAACTTTGAAAAAGAAAATGTAAATATGAAGGAACCTGAGTATCATCAATAGGAGCTCGAAACTCCTGCTTTGGTTCCTCATCCACAGCCTAATGGTCATTAAAATAAAAGGGACATTAACATAGCAATATAACATTACTTTCCATCAAGAAAATTACCAAGTTAAAAGTGCTAAATTTAGAGCATTAACAATACAAGTGGCAATAGAAACAACATTTGGCAGCCTCCAAAATGCTGCCAATCAACTTCTCTCAGAAACCAAAGCTTATTTGCAATATTTCTGATTAAAAGTAAATTAGTAACAGACCATTTTTTACAAGCTTCCAATCATTACTTTATACACTTATCACAAGATTTGGCAAGAACTAATTCTTTGCTAGGGTTATAAACCCAGAAGAACCATGGAAATAATCTATGCTAGCAAGAAACTTCATTAATATAGAATCAAGAATATGTCATAACCATGCACTCACCGTTTGGGCGCAAATACTTTCATGACTTGAGGGATTTACCGCATTATTAGAAGCATCAGCAGAGAAGCCCCTTAATCCACTTTCGACATTAGCAGGACAGGAAATTGCATCCTCACTTGCCACTTTTGTGGCCTTGTCATTTCCTTCATCCTTGTCAGAGGCATCGTTGGATTCAACATTGACCATAAATTCTTGTGAAATATCAACATACTCATCACCCTCATCATAATCATCAATAAAAGAAGTTCTGTTAACTTTGACAGATCTGTGAACAGAACAAAATTATAAATACAAAATTAACACTGTATTCCAAATATAAACTGCACAGAATAATAATTGAAGTTTACCACTCACTTTTTTGAAACCTCTAATTTTCTTCGTCGAATCTTGTCTAAAACTGAAGATATGGGCTTTTGAACAACAGGTACTGATTTAAATGCCGCATCTCTAGTTTCTAAACAAATGGAATACACGTTTATAAGAGTAAAAGTAGGCTGTTAAATAAAAATTGAAGTGTTCCAATGCTACCTCGCAACAGTCTCTGAGACTCAGCACGGAGTTGCTTAAGCTGTTCTCTTCTTTCCTGTCAAGTTATAGCAACCAGAAATCAACATCCAAAATCCAATTGTAAAGGCAATTAATCAGTAGGAAAATTAAAAATAGAATTACCTTGTCAGTCGTTCGTTTTGGAACGACGGTTGACTCAAACCTATCATCTTCGCTAACACTCTTGACTCTTTTCTTCTTATCTTTCTTTTCCTCAAAGCCATCATCAGAACTACGTCGTCTCTTCTCGGATTCCTCCACTCTTAAATCCTCATTTTCCTTCACCATTTCCGCGACATCACATCGATCCACGCCTCTTTCATCGAACTCCTCAGACATGGAGTCAAAATCTAAAGTCCACTTAGCACCAGACGCCTCTTCGTCAATACGCAAGCCACCGACATCAGAATCCAATCCATTTTCATCTTCAAAACGTTCCGATTCAAACCGAATATCAGAATCGGCTTCCTCCAAAGCCTGGCTATTTGACTTCTCAATATCCAGGGTTTCAAGATGCAGTTCTTCGGAACCCTGGATATTCAACTTACCGGTATCTAGGGTTCCAAATTTTGGAGATTTCTCGCGGAGCGTTTTGGCTTTCTTCAGTCGTTTGAACTGTCTTTCAAGGGCTGAAGAAGAAGGTGCTTCGGTAGGTAAAAATGATTGAAAATCATTGACGCTCTCCATTTGTGCTGTGATTAACGAATCCGACCGGAGATAAATAATTTAGATATTATGTGTATTGTCGGTTTTATTAGTTCCTGAGAACTAAGGATGAGATGATAAAATGATAAACGATGTTAAAGCGTGATGGCGGGTTTTTGGCGGGAAATGTTTTAAAATTTAGTGGGAAGCGTATTGCTTTTGGAACCCGCCAATGTTGGCGGTTCCCTCTAGGCGGTAGGGACCACTGGCATCACAATTGATAAGCGGCTGTGATTAGACAAAAGATACGGCACCACAAGTCGGATCATTGATGCTCCTGATACTTTTATTAATTATTATTTACCTGTTTAGTTAATTAATCAATTTTAAAACCTGCAGTAAAATTATACCTCACAGCATAAATGATCTAACAAAATTAATACCACTCAGCTCATTTGCACCCATTTCATCCCTTACATCCCGAGTCTCTACTTCTTCAGCAATACGAACAAAATTTTGCATATTAGAGTAATCCCAAAGCAAAACAGAGCATTCATGAATCATGATTTAATATGAAAAATAAGCCATCAGACAGCAGGGCAACCAGCTCATAAACAATTCAGACAGCAGTCAAGGAACAAATTGCTAGCTTAAATTTATAAAATATGCAGCCAACGGGTAAGCTGTGGGTCCAAGTGTAAGAAATCCCAACACTCAATTGAAACAAGCGAGACTATTGTGAAAAAAAAAAGGTCACATCTCGAAGTTCCACGTGCTCTCAGCAGTCAATTTTGGGACTCTTAATTCCTCTGCCAGATTGAGAGCTGCTTGAATCTGGAAAAATAGTAATATATCAAATATAGAAATCATTTAATCAGATAAAATCAACATGGAAATAAAGAAATCACAACTTATCAGTGGGGGTTCAAACTGCTGCAGAAAATTACCACCACCCAGTTCAGAACAAGCACTAATACTAATATTGTACTGCAGAAAAAATGACTAAAATTAAAGGCATGTGACCGCTGGTAGTTCTTTTGAATGAGAGAGATTATTATCATTGGGGGAATATTAAATTGAACAAACGGTGTTTAACTTTTGGCCAACTCCTCCCAACACCCCCCCTTCGCCTTAACTACCAAATACCAATGACATGGACAAACGTGTTCGTCTTTGACATCACAATTAACTTTAATTAACCAAACCACCAGCACAATGCACAAAAACGATCAAGACAGCCTCTGTTCTAACCGACAAAGATCTGCACCTCCAATCCAGACTGATGCCATTATCCACTCCATCATTACCATCATAACACCAATGTCATTTGATTTCTGATAGAACTTCCCAATGCCAATATTTATATGCAAAAATCATTATTGTTCTTCTCATTGCTTCCTCATGTCTCGTGGGCCATCACAATGAGAACAGTCATGGAAGATCAATCTTAAGACAATACCTTCCACATGAAGAGACATAAAAGTGACCAATTAAACAACATAAGCCTAAGTGAACTGTGAGGGAATGACATACAATTAAGAAACTCTAGAATTGGGCATCTGCTTCGAGTCATCTATTTCAAAGGGCATTCTGAGTGTTTTAAATGTACTATTGGACATTTATGTCATTGTCAATCACGAATACAAAAAATTCCCATAAAATGATTAATTTCGGAGGAAGCCAAGGTGTTTTACAATCAAAATATTTTACCAAAACCAGAAAAATATCCTTCCTCAAAACCGAATCATTACACTATGTTTGAGGAAAATAGCATCTCTTGCTTAAGATGTTCCTTCTCTCACCTACCCAATTTGCATAATATGAAAATCAAAACTACCAAACTTCTTAGGGAAGCGTACCAAGCATATTTTTGTTCATATAAGTTTCTAATCTTTAAAGACAGTCAAGCCCCAAAACGTTTCAACAAAGCAACACAATTTCCAGAGGCAAACTCAGCAGTCTAATAATGTACTCTCCATCCCTATTTCTGACCACCTCCTCTAGTGATTTGTTAAGTTCATCTTCTTAAATCAGAAATAAAACTTTAAAACCAACATGGACCTAATACCCTACAAAGCAGCCTAAACATAATTCAAATTTCATTAAGATGGTAGTCATTTTTCATTGGAGAGAGTAAGTCCAACTAGACTGAACTGACATGCAATCATTTCCTTAATTTAGAGTGTTTATATATAATTATATACACATGTTCACATGTAAAATTTAAACGTATAGCAGAAGCTCATTTCCCATTAAGTCGAAGAAAGCAATTATATTATGTTATAAAAAATATAACTTTGAGTATGTAAAATTTAAATGTACAACAGAAGCTTCATTTTCTATTAATTCAAAGAAAGCAATTACATTATCTTATAGAAAATACCAATTGAAGCACTAATTATGCAATAAAGCTAATGTTCGATGGCAATAATATGCTTCTATGACATGTGCAGAAAGGACTTACTTTAATATAAAATAGGAAGACTACTAAAACCAGACAATTTTGAAATGAAATCACTTGATATGTGAGCTGATCCAACTTTACTGGGAAAGGAACACATCAGATCAAACTATAGTGCACAATGGAAGCAAGTACTTTCCCTCTTTGTGTGATCAAAATAGGATTATGTACTGCGGTTAAGTAATGGAAACAAATAGACCACAATGCAATACAACAGACAACCACAATCTATCAAAATGAGTATGTTGTGATATATTTTTTAAAGAATATCACTGACAGGGAAAGAAACAATTCTTTTCCACTGTGCATTGTAGTTTAACATGGTGTATTCCTTTCCTAACACATATGTGAGTTGATGAACCACAAATAGATTCTATTCTAGACTATGAATAGATTCTAGACTATGCCCAGGAACCAAAATTTTCTTCTAATCCATTCCAAATCAATTAGCATGTCTGATTCTAAAATTTAATGTTTATGTCTAGTCAAATTAAAGATTGGTCAATCATGGGATAATAAATTGGGAAGGCATGACAAATGACTGAATAAAACGGAGAATTATAGCCAATGTACATACTCGCTTCGAAGAATTTTCCAAGAAAAAGGCAAAATAAAGATCCACCCAACAATCAGAGAAAGAGTAAAAGCAAAACTTATCCCTTTACCTTGAAATCCCCATTTATCTTTGAATTCCTTGACCACTCCAGTGCTAACGCTTTGCTCGATGTCTGATAAGAAGCTCGAAACACATCATCACCATAAACCTTCCGAGACACGGCAAAATCCCAAGAATTTTTTGCCAAATCATAGCATTGCTCAAACGTAGTCAATCCTCCATGAACATAGGTGTACTTCAACTTGCAATTCCCTGAACCAAGCACATGATTAGCTGACACCTTATTAGCCGAATCAAACACGAAAGTTCCATCTAATATCGTCCGATTATCCCCTCTGCTGTGAATGTAAGTAAGGTTCAATGGTTTGTCCGCAACCCTAACTGAGTTCATAAACTGAAATCGAAAATCCTGCTCCAGGACAAACAACAGCTATAAATTTAACAGCAGCTACTCGCGTCTAGAGATAGTAAATAGCTATCCCAATCACAAAAAATGAACATTTTTCTAGAAAAAATTTAATTACAATTAAACTGCAAGAAAATTACTTCCGCCAAACCTAATCCTTCCTAGTTCCTACAGTTCAATTTTGTAAATATCAAGAAAAAAAAATAATGCAATTCTACCAGAAACAATCAAGTCAACCCTAAAGTAAAAAGTCAAATAAAGTCACTGTGCTATAAGTTCTCAACAACAAACAAGCGTTACCCACAGAAAAGCTGTGTTGGCAATTAAAGGTACCTTCTTGGGGACGTTGTAATCGACGATGAAGAAGCCGGGTTTCTCTATGGCTAGAGCCAAGCCGTTAAAGCTGGGGCCATTTACAACGGTGGCGTCGGTCAAGGAGGCCCTCAGCTTAACATCGCCGGCGTTGAAGGCGACGGTTGCGGCAGCAGCCGCACTGCCTTTGTCTGTTTCGTACTTGCCCTTCAACGACGCCTTCATTTCGTGAGAAACAAAGAAAGACAAGAGCAAGAGATACTAGGAGTTAGTTTATTTGCTTTGGGGCTGGTAATTTGGACGTGTGACGTGTCTTTGGTTCTCGGCGGCTCTCCTTGGCGTGGCTTAGTTGGCTACCAACCATTAGTGGCTAAAAAGTCGCAGTATCGGTGCTGGGCCGTGGCCCGTGTGGTCAGACTTCGGATTGTTTGTTGTGCGCTGATGCGTCTTCTCTTCAATTTATGTCTGCCGCCTCCCTTTTTTAATTAATATTTTTTTTATTTTCAGAGTTATCTTTAATTTTTTTTTTCAAGCTATTTCTCATTGGATAATAAAATTCTCCATGTGTTTGGGATCTAATGTGATTCCACCTTCAATTCAATTAATTTTAAATAATTTTTAGAGAATAAAATAGAGAATAAAAAAAATAATTCATAAATTCTTAATAGGGTGGGGTGTAATTTTGTACTCTTCACCCCAATCTCCATTATATATAAATATTTTTAAATTTTATTTTATCAATTATAATGTTGGTTAATAATTTTTTTGTTAATAATTTTTTTTATTTTTACATAATATAAATAGACTATAACTAAAAGAAAACTATATAATATAATTATTATTCTACCTTAAAATATTGTTATATTTTCTTTTCTCTCTTCAGGTGCTGTTCTCTTCAAATATTTTTAATTTTGATAATATTTCAAAATATTTTTTCGAACTTTTAAAATTTTTTTTAATAATTTAAGCACTTTATAATATAGTGATAATTTTATTTAAGTAACTAAATTTTAATTTATTGAAATTATGTATATATACTTATTATAAAATAAATAAATGGAGAATGAGGTAAAAGTGGAGAAAGCATTCCTCAAATGAGGATTTATCATCCCCATTCTCACTAAATTGAGTAGGAAATTGACGTAAAATTTTTAATAAGATAGGACTTCCCACCCCCACTTCATCCCATTGCTATCCCTACTTTTAGAAAAAAGAACTTAACTTTCACTCTTTATCTAAACTATTTCAAATTCAACAAATTTTATTATTTTATTTTTCTTTTTTCTTTTTCCAATCCCAACATTTTTTTTTCTTTTTAAATATCCCATCATGTTTTTCCTTGAATCAAGTGATTTAGAAAGCTATTTTATGTTTATTTGGTTTTATCACAATTTTTTGTATTGCAATTGTGTGTGTGCGCGCGTGTGTGTATATATATATATATATTTTTTGCAGTACTAAATTTTAAAATATCATTTGGTTCTCCTTGAAAACGGTGTTCTTTTAAAAATCGTTATAAGTGATAGTTTATGTCTATGCATAAAATTAGAATGTGAAAATAGAAAGTTAGAAAATCATCGCATGGACTTTTAATATTTTTTAATTAAATTAACAAAAATCAAGATTTGTGAGAAAATAAAGACCTCTTAGTAGATTTTGTTGAGAAATGAAAGCGAAGGTAGATAATTTAAATAAGGTTCTTAGTAATATGAAATGTGGTCTAATGAATTTATATTATCAAAGGTAATCCAATCTTAAACAAAGGTTAATAAAGAAAATTATTTTAATTTTAGAAATTTTAGAGAGAGAGAGAGAGAGAATTAAGATACAGTTGTGGTTTTTTCAAAAAGATTTGTGTAAGGCTATTTTTGTATTTAAAGTAGACAAGGAGTAAGATTTTCCGAGGGGCGGAATAGATGGAACGGGAACAAGGCCCACCTTCCTCTAAAAGGCCTGATAAAATGGCTAATATCCCGCACTGAATACGGACACGACCAGCCCGATATCGAAGGTGAAAAATAATATCTGTCGAGGACTTAACAAATGTCTTTTTACAACTAAACTCAAATGGTTACCGCCTGCGAGATTAGTCAGACGTAGCAGAATAACAGAGCTGAGTTAACAAAATAATGTACATATACAACGAGGATTTCGTAGGATCACGAGCTCGTATATATAATATACCAAACTTTTTAATCATGACAATACCAGGTTCCCGCCAAATCCATTTGGCGCGTCTTCTTTTTCTTCTTTTCAATTTACGCGCCAGCCCTAACTCTCTCTCTCTCTCTCTCTCTCTCTCTCTCGCCGAAACTCTCAAGTCATGTCACAAGCCAAACCATCAGGTTTAGGGTTTTACACGTGAGATCTCAAATTATTATTATTATTTGCATTTATTCATATCATCTGTGGATAATGGTCATTGCATATGTCAATAGGTAAATCATGGAGCTATGGCTATTGTTCAATTTCGTTATTTGTTTTCTTTATATTATGGCACACCTCATGCTTTCCACGGATTTATTGGCTGGACAAGAAATGTCCATGAATTTAAGAACCTCACACATTAAAGAGAGCTTTTTGATTGATGCATATATTGGGAATTGTCAGAAAATTTGTTTACATTTGGAAAATCACGAGTTGCTATTTTGTCCAACGTTGCTCTGCATTGTTACAGATAGCTTTTGTATTGTGATTAGTTTCTTTACATATTTCTCTAACTTGCAGGTCAAACGTTTAGGTATTGTTTATGCGGTGATCAGGAAAATAGTTTCATTTCAATCTAATGGAGTTGAGGAGTGACTGTCGTTTGCACTTTATCCAGACTATTAAAGGTAATTCAATTATAAAACTCCTGAATGTGAATCATGGGAGGCCAGCACTCAGATATAAGATGGTCAAATAAATATATGAAGCTGGAGGAATTGGACATCATGATTCAGTCTCAACAATCAGGCCAAAAACTGAGCTTGAAAATTTGCAGTACGACCCGAATAGGGTCAAGTTGGAAAGCCCATGCCTGCCTTTGGCAGGCAGAAGAACAATCAATTTAGATACTAAACAGTTTAGTTGTAATGGTGGCTAAGCAGAAAAAAACAGTAACTTGGATGATTTTGGTTTTGGTAATATTACCCTGAAAGAAATTAAGAAGAGCTACAAAGTAAGGAAAAGGAAATGTGCAGAATATGTTGATTTGAATGTAGAAACTTCCAATTATTTATTTCCTTCAAAGCAGGACAATGCTAATTTGGAGGGAGAGGAAGATAAATTGGATCTCGAGGGACCTCTCATTGGATGAAAATCTAAAATTTCAAAGAACAAGAACAGAAAGAGAAAATGCATTAGAAGCCATATATCTACTTCATCTTAGAGTGCCATGGTAATAGTTAAGGCTGAGCAGGATCCAATTGATCAAAACACCTAGTGGCTATTTGCTTCAACCTACCGACATCAAGTTCGAGGTTAATGAGCTTGATTACTCGAATTACCAAACCAATTCACTGTAATGAGCAAGTGGATTCTTGTGGAGTAGTGTTGGATGAATCACGTGTGACAACCAGTGAATGTTTCATGGAGACTGATGCATCAATTTTTTTTTTTTTTTAATAAAGAACAGACATGTATTGTTAACTAAGCATCTTGTGAAGCATGCTGATCCTGAGTCAGTTTCTGATGCAGGGGTCGCTAGTTGGGAGATTGTGAATGTGGATAGTCCAGAAATACTGAGTTACGAGTAGCCAAACTTGCCAGTGGCAATTTTGCAGAATGAATTGGACATACGTCCACTTCTTGGTGATGTCTCTCTGGAAACAATCTCAATGTCCAAGGATCATGAAACTGATACCATCCATAGTCTGTCCTGGCCAAGTAGCAGGGATACTCAGGCTCAAGCATTTGATATGGTCATTGACAATAATAGACTTCAGTGCATGAAAATCCTTAATGAAGATGGTGCGTTTATGTTTGAGGATGGCAAAAATGATGATTTGCCTTCTGATATCAAAGCAAATGGCCCTGTCATCAACTGCAGCCCATCCTGGGGATACATGCTTGGAGCCCAATACCTATTTGGTTTCTTCAGCTGATGATTCACCTTTGGCAGAGGTGAAGCAACCCTTTTTGTCCGCTTATAAAAATTCTCCAAGGAACTGCTCTGCAGAAATGCATACATCTGATGCCACAAATGCACCAACTGCAACAGCAGAGGCTGAGGATTGTCATTATTCTGAACCACAGCATCTTCCTGAAAGGCTCTTGTCAACCAGAAAGGTTTGTGCATGTCTTTGATGAAGATATAGTTAGATTTATGTTCTGTGGAAATTGTTTCTCATGGACTGCTTTAACTTTCAGGCCATCTCTCCAACTTCTTAGGAAAGGTTGTGTAAGGCTATGAACTCCATTGAGTTAAACGATGACAGAAATTCAGGTAAGAGCACAAAATATAATATTTAAACTAGAGATCTAGAGTAGAAATTTAAGAGAACAAATGGCATTGTTAATTTGGTGACACACAACGGATGATTAAGAGTGTATCAAATGATTGGAGTTTCTAGTTCTTCACCATTTTGGACTAAGGATAGATTTAGAGTCCATTTTTCTGGGATTAAACTACAGGTGGTTCTTGTGGCCCAACTGGACATTATGGGGTTGAATTGAAGTTATAAAAGATACATTATTTCCATGTGTTAAAGTGATTGCTATAATGGTTTTATATTTCTATAGCTTCTGAGATAAATTCATTTTCCTTTAGATTATTCAAATTGAGATCATTCTAGGATGCAAAAGGAATGATCTTAGTGGTTTTTGACTTTGTCAGTTTGTCAAGTTACCTATATTTTTTGTATTCAGATGTCATGAAGTCAAAATTAGCTGTTTCAGTCTTTTTAGTTCTTACTCTCTAACTCATCTATACAGGATAGTAATGAAATTGACATTTAGAAATCAAACTGAGAATAAGGTCATCAGAGCTGATAGGGGTAATGAGATAAGGAGAGATGAAATTACTAGCAATGCAAAGCAACTCCATAGTAAATCTACATATGATAAGAATGTGTCCGATACTAAGGCCAATCTTAAGGTTCTTCATGTTTCTAGGGCAATACCGAGTATAGGCAATGGGTGTATCTCCACCCAGAATTTATCACAGAGTGCCAACGCATTTTCGCAGCGGCAGATGCATGACATTGAATCTCTTGCAACTAAATTGACGGTTAAGTTTAGCACCATGAAGGAGCTTGTCAAAGAAATGGTGCACTCTGATGTCTTATCGACTACATCATTGAAACATAATATTGCTAAGGTATATGATTATATTGACCTGCTGACATACTAGTGGTATTCTTTACTTTGTAGAAGTGCACAAAAATATTCACATTCTCGGGGGTGCAGCCAGGATATGAAATTATGAGGGGCCAAACCAAGTACTTTGCAATTTATTGTTAAATACTAGGATATTTTAACTTTTGTGACAATTTTGAACAAAATGGATGTTTATAAAATAAATAAAAGACATAAAAAATTTTGTAGGGATTGGGGTCCTCCGTTGGTCCCTTCAAAGTTCTGCCCCTGCATGTTTGTATCTTAGACATCTCTCTCTCTCTCTCTCTCTCCAACCCCTCCCTCCCTCCCTCTTTGGTGATAGTAAAAAATCTAATTTGGGTCTATGATTTAAAATTTAATAAAGATACCTTTATCTTGGGTTTTAACTGCACTGTAGTTGGGGTTTAACACTATGGCCTAACTTTGTAAAATCAAGTAGTCTTTGTTGGAATTTGAATTCTTCTTCTGTGCGCTCAAGTCTTTGTTGTAGCAAATTGCCTCAGTTTGGCTATATATGATTTATATTGGTAGTTGGCACTTCTCAGTTCTCACTATCTTTTAGTAGATTGCTTCTTTAGTAATGCCATTAACATGTGTGCTCTTGCGTACATTTTGTCTAATTTGTGTTGCGGCCTATTCGTATATTACAAAGAATGGGGTGTTTTCTCAAGCTTAATTGAGACTTTCTCCTTTCTTTCTCTTAGTTTGGAGTTTCAAATTTGTAAATTCTACAGGGGTCGTAAATTACTAATCTTAATTCATCTAGCCATAAGGTAAAGCTCTTCATTTTGGTGTAACTGTAACTTGGTTAGCATGAGTACATAAGAGTGTCATTTTGTTGATCATACACTTTTTGGAGTGCTAATTAAACAGCTCAAGCAACAGTGCATTAGAGCTATAATCATTTTAAGTTGGCAAGTCAAAAAACTACTACTAGTCATCTCTCCAGTTATTGTATTTCATTTATGTATCACATTTAACTTAATATAACCAATTGGCCTTATGGATATTTGGTATTATAGTTTTTGTCTCCCTCTTTTCAAATTGGGTGAACTTACCTTAGCCAACTGGATCAAACAATTGCCTTTCTATTTGGCTTGTGCTTGCAGTTTATATATGTTCATAAATGTTATTTATAGTTGTGTGCATATTTTATGATATTTTCAAAATATTACGTTATCAGGTGAAAATGACCATCAAGAATGTGACCAAGGCAGAAGAAACTGTGAAAAGATGGCTTTCCATTATGGCTAGGGACTGCAACTGCTTTTGTAAAATCACGGTACGTTTTCCTTGATCTTCTCAAATACTCTAAAAAACAGTGTATATGTGTGTGTGTGCTAGTGTGTGTGTGTGGAATTCAATACTTGGGGTGTAATTTACATCATTCTTTTAACTATTTCAGTTTATCAATTGCAGAAACTGACAGAGGCAAATTCTACTACTCCTGGAAATGAAAGACACAAGGAGAGTAAGAGGATTACTTTTGCTGATGAAGCTGGCGGAATGCTTTGCCATGTCAAGGTTTTTAAGAATGACATGACTTCTCCACTGGAGCCTATTGATATATAGAGGAATAGTCGTGTAAATATAATTTAAGCCTTTTCGGCTTTTACAATTACTAATCTAGTTTGATGCTGCATTGCTCCTACAGTCCTACTTACAAGTTGTGGAAGTTGCAGAAGTCATGGAGAGGCATATCTTTGAGATGTTCCTGCATATATCTTAGCTCCTACTTTCTCACTCTGCCAGGACTAGGACTTTGGACCTTGGTAACTGCCAAGTGCCAAGGCTCATGTCCCTAGTCACCACAGTCAAGATTCAAAAAGTAACCTACTCCTTAAAGTTCAGAGAGTAGCTGCTCTGTGCTAGCTCTGACTGAGATTTTTGTCAGGCTAGAAAAGGATGAGTGGTTAAGAGTTTTTTCAGCATGACTACAGAACAATTCAGAAGAATAAAATTTGCCCATATGGAGTTCAGTCTGTTAGGCTTTTACTTTTTCTTTTTCTTTTTTCCCATTTTTACTTGCAACAATTTGCGTTTTGGAGACAAACCACCTGGCAATTGTTTCTTCCATTTTTTCTTTGATATTATTTCGGTGTTAGGATTCCTTTTTCCCCCTTGGTCGTGGGATTCCTTTTTCCCCCTTGGTCGTGGCCTCACTGTATATAATGATTTTTTCATCTTTGTTTCACACACACACACATGTATAAAATCTTTTTTAAGTGAGGGTTTTTTAACTTTTGTTAAAGGAATGTATATTAAAATATAAAAAAATTTTAAATTTAATACATTACAGATTATGTTTTTTAGTCTGTTAGATGTTGAAATAAAATGTTCGCATATATATCTTTTTTTAGTGAGGGTTTTTTTACTTTTGTTAAAGGAATATATATTAAAATATAAAAAAATTTTAAATTTAATACATTACCGATTATGTTTTTTAGTCTGTTAGATGTTGAAATAAAATGTTTGCATATATATCTTTTTTTAGTGAGGGTATTTTTATTTTGTTAAAGGAATGTATATTAAAATATAAAAAAAATTTAAATTTAATACATTACCGATTATGTTTTTTAGTCTGTTAGATGTTAAAATAAAATGTTCGCCTATATATATATATGCCATCTTTATCAAGTGAAGGATTACATCCTCCGCATAAATAAAATATTTCTTCTCATTCATTTTAATAAAAATTACAGTTAGCAAAACACACACCTATAGGCAAACCGTGTACGTACTAGCAAGCCAATTGCTGAAATGACTAACAAATCAAGTGAGGAGAGGGCTGCTGTAAGGTGCAACCTACCCACATAAACAGTACCCGAGCGTGGCCCAAGTGGGACCCACGGCCAAGATTGCGAGAGAGCTGCACCTTATAGGACAAACTACAAACAACTCCTGTGATGCGAGTAATCCCCACCACAAAAAGTACAAAGTACAAACAAAAACTTGTTTGCTTGTTCAATCACAAAACAAGATCTCCCAAATATCCGCAAAAGCCTCCACAATGATTTGATGATATTTGCTAGAATTCAAAGACAAAAAACAAAACAAAAGTTGTTCTAAATCCTTGGCCTCAAACATCCGCTTCTGCAATATCATCTCCAACATGGACCTTTTAAAATCCTCATACGGATCCACTGACTTCTTCGCCACTGCAATGCTTTCCCTCACCTTCCCTTCCACGGTGCCCGGTACTATCTTCCGCCTGAAAACTGAAGCCTTCACCGCAGAGTCAACTACCTCTGCCACCGTCGTCATGTCTGATGCCTCGCGCCTGTGTCTTCGGATCTGCTTTATGTTAGTGTTCACTTTCTTCTTCTTACGTCCGTCTTCGTCTTCAGTATCCGGTGAACAATGATCGAGTCCTGTGGAGGAGTAATTGGACAAGCTTCTTGTTGAACTTGGAACTTGGGTGGTTTCACTTTCATCTTCTTCTTCGTTGCTAAAACATCCACTATCACGTGATGAAAGGCTTGCTATTGTTTTATTCTTGTTTTTGCTCACCCAAACTGGTGAATTATCAGCGTTGCTATTTATCATTAGTTTTGGTTCATGATCGTCTTTTGAAACGACGAGGCATCGAGGTGCTGCTTCTAGATCTTTCTTCCACTGGGACCTGAAGCCCCGGTGATCGGTAGACAGTTCCTGCATTCGGCAACCACACTCGACCTTGGTCGATACGTGCCGCTTGATGAAATGGCATTCTGGCGTTGTTGGCGGTGGTGATGGAATTGAGTTATTGGGGAAACTGATATCAAATACCTTAGAGTTGACTGGTGACAGCCGGAAAATTGCCGGCACTGGTGTGTGTACGGAATCTGAACGGCCTTTAGGACGACAAATTTGAAGTGAAGGAATGACACGAGAAAGAGGAACGGCGCGAGAAATCTTGAGCTTGAAGCGTTTAGCCATCTCAATGGGTTTAGGGGTTGAACATAGATCAAATGTATATATAATGGAGAAGGCCGGCCGTACGATTAAAATAAAAAAGGGGCCATGCACGTACGCTTCTTGAATACTACTTTTGAACTGGCCAAATCCAAGCGAGTATATATGCACAGTTCATGCCTGAAAGCTACAAAAAAATTCTCTTGTGAACGTTGTATTCGAAAAGTGTCTGTGGCGTAGGTGATCGATCTGTAATCAACATTAATTACTTTCACGTGAAAACAAAAATTATTGATAATTAATGGACCGCATGATTAATTCTAATTATCAAGTGTTTGAACCAGTCTCATCACATGCTTCTTAATATTACAGCAACGTGTACTACGTCATGACTGCTAGCTGGTAAATTATTCGAAAAAGAATAGCGAGATGATGAATTTATAAGTGATTGCGCTTGTGCATGTAAAATTCATGCCCAAGTAAAAGGGAGCCGGTGACTGTCAATGCCTAGGCGGGTAGAAATTATACAATGTGAAATTAATTGGTTTTCTTTTCAGCAACTGAGCGCCACTGTTTTCTATATCATTTTCTTTTGGACATGGTCGTAGATAATAGTTAAGAGAGAGTAATAATGGTAGAAAATGACAAAAAGGATATCTGACCAATATTGCATGTCATTTTCTTTGTACACCGTGAGAAAACTCTATCGGCTAATATTTATCTTAAAAGAGTCTCCATCAAACAATATTGAAAAAAAAAAAAATAGAAGGCGTCTTTCAATATTTTCTAATCAATGATTATTATATGCTATATGAGGTTTAAATAGTTTGCTTATACATCTTTAGATTGAATTTGGATTCCAAATTGAATTTTAATTTGAATGAAACTTGAAGATAAAACTAGGGTTTAACTCTAAAAGAAGAATATATCTGCTCGAGAGTCTTTTGATATTTTCATAGATCCGCATCTATTCCAAAATGTGGCTCATAATTCTCAGGCAGCTGCAGTTCATTTGGTAGAAAAACAAAATTTTGCCTTGACATTTTGGTATAAGCAAAATGCTTGTCCAATCCGATCATAAACACGACACATGGTGCCTTCAAATCTGATCCCCATTGACATCCCAAATAAATAGCAACTATCATTAACGAACCTGATTGTTCTATACGTTTAAAACCAAGAATGGAATTGAAAAGAAAAGAAATAGAAGAATAACGAAAAGAATAAAAATGCCGTCAGAAGCATAATTTTAATGGAGGTGATTGGAAAGAAGGTTGTAAACAGGTCAGACGTACGTTTGACGAATTCAACACAAACCCCCAACCTGCTAAAAACTAAACAATCAATCCCTCCAAAAATTTTCGATTATTACTTTTATACCTTAAGCTAATCTTTCGTTTTCAATCAAGCCCCTCCTTCTGACGCAAGTTCATGTCATGACCTTGCAGCAATACACATGGACAAAAAATAATCACTAGAAACAAATGAGAAAATTCTTCGCGAATAAGCAAGCATTAGCATTTGACCTCTTAGCTAACTCTACAGTTCTAGCTGGACGGCTCACGCAACCTACCCTTTTTATTCCGTGACGGCATACAAGAGGCTTACCTTAACTTAGCCACCAGTTTGATCCAACGCATGTCATTTTTCCTATTTAACGTTGAGGAATCAGAAGGCTCACACCAACCATTTTTACCCTTAAAACTTTACGTTTTTTTTTTTTTCTTTAAACTGACGATTTGACAATGTGAATTTAGTTGATTTGAGTAGAAATAGGAAATACGGCACATTATAACACATTAGTTCTTTTATATTTTACGGACTTACTGTGTATCAATTCTGGTTGTATATCAAGCTTGGCATATATAATAATACATTAATATTTTATCTCCATATAAATAAAATTCATTAATAAAAGAAGGTGCTGATTTATATTTTTAAAACAATTAAATCTAACCATCCATTTTATAAAACAAGGGGAATCTATAATAAAATCTCTCTATAATGGATCAAATTAATTTTATTACTATCGGGAGATTATAATTTAATAAAAGCGTATACAAATTATTGTTTTGACTTAGCTATCCTTAGTGTAAGTGATATAGAGATAAAGTATGCTCCACATTAATAATTAATTAATTAATTGAGCACGTCGAATTCAATGTATAATACTGATAAGAGAGAGAGAGGTATAATTTCAAAAAATTAACATAATTTTTTACAAAATTCAAAAAGTGAAAGTTAGTTCCAGAAGACGGAATCTAAAAAAATTATCACTTATTATAACATAGACTTTATTTTTATTTATAATTGGCGTAAATCAGAATCATGATTTTTTATAATTACATAAAAGCTATTCTTATATAAAGTATTGTTATTCCTTGAGGGACTCGTTTATACAACATTCCTATGTCGACGCGAGGGTGAGATTCGAGTTCAACAAGAATTGGGTGGGCCTTGCACTGCACAAACGACCGGGCCTCCGATCAGTCCAAACTATTGTCAGGCTGTCGCAAACATTCTAATTGGGCCTCCAAGTTTGGTCGAGTTAATAGGGTGGGCGGGGGGAAAAAAATGAACAAAGAGAGTGAGAGAGAGAAACAGAGAAAATAGAATAGAAAATGTTAAAGCCGGCTCGGTATGGTCTACCTAAAATCAAGAATCGAGATGCCAACCAACGAAGTCTTGAGGTCTCCGTGACAGTCAACTGTCAACCCAAAGTCCAAAGGAAAAGCATGCACGCACAATTTCAATTGTTGATGCTCTATTTTACCTGTCAAACTTGCAAACGAAGCTCGTATTTTAAATTTATTATAAGCAAACCTTCATCTCTTTAGTGTCTGACATGTCGTAATACTATTGGTTACATGTAAAAATAGAACCTACCGTGGGCCATGCTGGCTATTTAGAAGTGTGCTAAAATTAAACAGGCATTACGCTTTACCGCTAAAATCGTGCCCTCACGACACCGACGCGCAAGGAGCACCTCCAGGAGGAAAAGGCCACCCTCCGTCCCTCTTTCCCATTACCAATGAACATTAATTTTGCAATCCATTTCCAGAAAATTAAAAAAAAAAATTACCTGCTCAATCAGAATTAAGAAAGAAAGAAAGAAAGAAGGTTTCCAATTTGTCATTGGGATTCCTTCCTTCTCTCTTGTCTTTACAAAACTAAATTGAAACATTTGGAAGGTTGATTTTTGCTATTGTTTGTGTGTGCGGTGTGGCCAGTGCCCATGAGGAAACTGTGCCCAAATTACGATAGAGAAGATGGGCTGGACACCGTCCTGGAGGTGCCAATACCTGAAGAAATGTTCAACAAGATGGGGAGCACTGCAGCTTTGCGTTGGCACAATTTGCGAGCATTGATGAAAGCTCAATCCCAATCCTGTGATAGGTCTTCATATCTCCAGGCTAAATCAAGCAATGAGTTTATGGCATTGCTCAAGCTTGTTGGTTCTCCTCTTATCTCTTTCCAGTTGCAATTGCACAACCCACCTAGCAGCTTCGTCAAAAATGCTAGTATTGTAAGTTCACGATCATATATAATTAATATTCTGTCTCCGTCTTCAACTATTATATTAAACTCAAATGATAATGGATGTGGCTGCTAAATATATGTGTGTTAACTTAATTAATTGTATGAGCAGGAGGCTTCTACGGCAAAATATATAGTGCAACAATATATGGCGGCAACAGGAGGACAGGCAGCATTAAATTCGGTGAATAGCATGTATGCAGTGGGGGAGGTGAAGATGCTTGGGTCAGAAATGCAACAGGGTGATGCTAGTGTGTCTGCAAAAGGAAATTGTGAGGCTGGTGGGTTTGTGCTGTGGCAAAAGAATCCTGACCTTTGGTGCCTAGAACTTGTTGTTGCTGGCTTTAAGATCTGTGCAGGAAGCAATGGCAAGGTTGCCTGGAATCAGTCCTCCTCTCAACCTAATGTTGCTCACAGAGGCCCACCACGTCCCCTGCGCCGCTTCTTCCAGGTGCGTGTGTGTGTATTGTTGGCCTAGCTAGTGGATATCTTAATTCGCACTTGCATACCTGAACTGAAGACTCAATTATTCTCATTGTCAAATGCTTTGAAATAGACCGCATTAATGCATTTCCTTTGTCCACGAGCAAGGACAATGTAGTACTGCCAAAACATATCCTTTTGCAATCATCAAATGTGAACATCCTGGTTAATATTCATTGCATTTATTGTGCAATTTACTGTGTGATCATCAGGGATTGGACCCCAGGTGCATTGCGAGCTTATTCTCAGATGCCCTATGCATTGCAGAGGAAAAAATTGATAATGAAGATTGTTTTGTGCTAAAAGTTGAGGCCAATGCAGCCGCACTCAGAGCACAAAATTCTCCCAACACTGAAGTCGTTCACCACACCATATGGGGTTACTTCAGCCAAAGAACAGGACTGCTAATTAAATTTGAGGATACAAAGCTAGTGCGAATGAAGAGTGCTAAAGGAACTGACAGTGTGTTTTGGGAAACAAGCATGGCTTCAACAATTGAAGATTATAGATATGTTGATGCCATTAATGTAGCTCATTGTGGAAAAACTGTTACAACACTTTACAGGTATGGAGGAGCACATAATCATAAGAGGAAAATTGAAGAGACTTGGAAAATTGAGGAGGTTGATTACAATATTTGTGGGCTTTCGATGGAGACATTTTTGCCTCCCGCTGAAGCGAGAAGAGAAAATGATGTTCGAGAGCAATCTGTGTGCTAAATTCAAGAAAGACCTGCCGGAGAGAAACAAAATTTGCGTGTACATATATAACTATATATATACGTATAGGAGAATTTGGAAATCATTTTTTCTTTTAATGGTTGTTGGATTTGGAAACCAGATAGTCAAGTTCGGTTCTCTTTTCAAAAACCATATTTTTGTTTATTTTTTGAGAATGAAGAGAAATTGTTGTTCGTAGCCATCTACCTTCTTAAAAGATTAAAAAATAAAAATAACTACAATGATTTCCCTTGCTTCGATTTTTCCTTTGCCATCAAATTTGTTTTTAATGGAAGAATTATAATGCACTACAGTCACAGAGGTTTTTTTTAATTATTATTATTTTAAAAGATAAGGGAGTGTCCAAAGTCTAAATTTATTTTTTCACTCCTTATTTCTCCCAATATTTAAACATTGGTGAGCAACCAAATAATGCTGTTAGAAAACCACATTACAATTATAGACTTAATTTGAAGTAATTCGAACATTATGTAGCATTTTACATAACATTATTCACGAAAAGTTGAGCTAGAAAGGTCATAATAAATTTATATTTATGTGGGATTTCAAATGTCACTTATGGACAATCATCATAAGAACACCTTATTAATTTATATATATAAAAATAAAAGTAGGACGGGTAATCATTCAATAAAATCTTATCATTTCAATTTTTTAATTTTATAATTATTTATCGTTTGCTATAGTCCATTACTATGAAAAATGAATATATACGTGAAAAATTTATTGAATAAAAATATACATATGACATAAAATGTCCGTTGGATTATAGACAACAGCCCTTTATCCTTGACATACGCGGTAAATAAGTTTTCATTCAATATAAATTTATCATTTATTAATAAAAAAATAAGTATGGATCCCATTACCATGTTATTACTTTTCCACAATTTTACGTGCATTTAAGTTACTTTAGAAGTAACTTAACAAGACCCAAAAAATAATAATAATAATAACAAATCCCAAAAAAAAATCATCTTCCACCGTACACATCATAATCGTTTATGTATAATTCTATAATAATGAGAATAAAAATTATATATTCTGTGACTTTGTAGAGGTAGCGGCCACATATATCAACTCCTTTTTTTCCCCCAATTTCTTCAATTAGCAAAAAGGCTTAGGAATAAGGATGGTAAAAAAGTCTGATTTGAATTTTGATCCGATTGATCCGGTCTGAATTTTTTAGGTTTTAATCCGAATTTAAGGGTCAAAATTCAAATTCGGACTTAATAAAAAAAAGTCCGATTAAATTCGGATCGGGTAGGGGCTTAGCCGACCCGACCCGATCCATTAATAATAATTAAAAAAATGTGTTTTTATTTGAATTTTGTGTTTTTATTTGAATTAGACATTATTTTTTTTTGTTTATATGATTTTATAATAGAAATATTGATTAAAGTAATTTTTATGTTTAATTTCAATACATTAAGAAGTAAATTTATATTATTTAAATACTACAAAAATAAAAAAATATATATTTGGTCGGGCTTGAATAAAGCCCGAGCCCGAACCCGAGCCGAACCTGATTTTGACCCGATCCAAAATAAAAAATTCAGATTTTTTATCAAGTTCGGGCTGTAATTAGACAAATTGCCAAGCATACTTAGGAAGCCTTTCAAGAGAACAGTGGACTTGGTAAAACTTGAGTGTGGTTAGCATTTAGCAACATTCGTCCAATGATTAATTGGATGAAACCAGGAAAAAAAAAAAGTACTACTGTTACCCCTTAATAAACCTTTTAAAACCCCTTTTCTTTATTTACTCTATTTTAATATTATAAATAATATGAATTTTCTCATAACACCACTATCATGACAGAATTAACCTTAATTTAACTATTATTCATGAAATATTGGAACACCGTACCCCAAGTCTTACAATTTTCCTCTTCAAATTCCAAATTAACAGGGTTTTGATTCCTATTGCTCACAAATTCTTTTTTCTTCTTTTGTCTCTTCTCTAATTTTTCGATTCTTCTAACTCTTTCACTCTTGTTTAAAATAAATTTCATTATCATTACTATTATTTCTAATTTTCAACTCCCGAAGAGAAAAAATTATCCTTTGTAAATTAGCATTTTAATTTGTTGCTCACCCAAAAATAAGAGAAATAAAAATTTCAACCAAAAGTATAAATATTAGATAATTATTAGTTGAGATAACCTTAATTAAAACTATGCTAAATTGTTTAATTTCATAAACAGACTACTCTCATATTTTTGATGGCTCTGCTACTAATTAATGACTTTTTGAAATGTATTGCAAAGATTTCTCTTCATGAAATAATTTATTTTAAAGTACTGCAAATGCCAATTGAAACTTGCAATTATCGCCAATGAAAACTTACCGGAACAAGAAAAGAGATAAATAATTGGTACTTCTATGTAATTTTGATGAAGGTTGAGATTTTAAAATAATTAGAGGGTTTTAAAAGGTTTTTAAGGGGGTGCCAATAGTCCAGGTCGACAAAAGATAAAAAGAGGGCCAGTTAGGCAGTCGTAATTTATTTTCCGTTGGGCTGCGTGGCCCATGGGGAAATTAAAAAACGGCCCATAAGTTTAAAAAAAAAACCTACTTCATCAATGTAAGAACCCTATCTATGTAGGCTGCTCGGCGCCCTTATCATGCCAAAGACTCTCGCGCCTCCTCGCCCTAGGGTTTCATTTGTTTTCGATTTAGACGATTCTTCACATATTATTTATTGTAATTTGGAGGGCAAAATAGATTATCTGTTGCATCAGTTTACCCTCTCCTTCATGTATCAGAGATGAATGCTGGAGGAGATAAAACTGATGCAGAAATTCAAAGGTCGGCTTACCAGCCCATTGCATATTTCTTTATTTGCCTTGGCGTCAAATGGACCTACCGACACTCTCTTGTGTTCGCTCCTTTCTGATTCTTCTTTTCGTTTTTATAACCTCTTCTATTATAATTATAATTGTACGGCAAGTGATGAAATTGTTTTATGCTACACTGATGAGCCGTGTAGACAACAAACTCCGCTTATTATCTGATGCCATCTCATTTTATAATTTTTGATACAGTAGGATTTTGTGTGTGTGTGAAATGTTCAATAGATTATATGTTTTTTTTTTTTTTTGGGAGTGGAAGGCAGATGATGTGATAAATAATAATCACTTATACTACACACTGAGTTTAATGAAGACAACAACTCTCTCAAACTGTCTGATGCCTTCCTATTTGTTGCAATTTTTACTAAAATTTATTTCTTGGTTATTCATCTAGTAGTTATATATTCGAATTTTATTGTTGGTGTTGCGCTATTCAATGATGAGAAAAAGCAGACGGGCGGTCTGATACTGATGCCGTGTTGAATGTCTGTAATTTTTCCCAATTGGGAGTATTTCTGAGATGCAACATAACCTCTTATTTTGATTTATAAAATATTCTTATTGATCGATGACTATTGATATTTGATTGCTGATTTTTCAACCCAATTCAAACTCTTTTGCTATGATGAAGTTGCTAATAAATATGTCTGGACATATGAGATTCGGCTATGATATGATAATGCATCTTTCTGAGCACCATCTATTTATTCTTCTTCTCTGTGAATGTGTGCTTTGCGTTTTAGAAGGTTTTACCAGTAATGATTGCTAGTTCTGTTTTTAATGCTACTCAAACTTTGTTGCTCAAGTTCAGAAGTTCTCATTTTTTTTTCAGTTTGTGTTCATTGCCTATGCCATTTAGATTTATTGTCGAAAGCAGAAATAATACAGTGGGTCTCCTTGTCTGTTTATAGATTTTGTTGTGCAAAAAGTAAAAGCATCTTCAGCACCAGATGAATAAACTAATGTTTGTTCATATATATGCAGAAATAGTACAGTGGGTCTCCTTGTCTGTTTACAGATTTTGATGTGTAAAAAGTAAAAACATCTTCAGCACCAGATGAATAAACTAATGTTTGTTCATATATATGAGTTGGTAACTTTTCTTCTTCAGCTTTGGCCTTGGTGTTTGACGTCAATGCTGGTTTGTGGAGCTTTGAGTCAGTAGTGGCAATGGAATACATCTGATTGCAGCACGAACCGAAAGCTGTAATGCACTGTTTTTTGTATAATGGAAGTTTGAGAATGAAGTTGAATGTGTTTAGATCGGTAGGTTTTGTTACAGACTCTTTCTTGTGCATTAAAAGTTTATTAGCCCTGTAAAATTAGTTTAATTGTTAATTGTCAATGGGTTTTTGACTCTTCGAATTGTTAAATTTTCAAATCATTCCCAGGTATACAGAAGATTTCGACAGAGTTTAATGAATGTCTTGTTTCAAAGGCCTTCTTCAACGATATCTACCGTTAGCATCCTAAATTCAACAAAGGCTTTTTTATTTTTATTTGTTTCTTGCATATAGTGCATTGCCTTACTCATATGCCGAGAGGCTTAGTTGTGATCTGCCTTTGTTCAAGACCACTATAGTGTTCAGTTTTTGTCAGATCCTAATTGAATAGTTGTTTGCAATTGCCTAAAAAAAAGGTTGAATGAAAGTTTCGAAGGCGTTGAAAGAAAGTTTGATATATATCGTCACACAGGGCACCCCAAGTAGTTGGTGGAGAAATAAAATTAATCTTTATTCATGCATGGGTGTTTCGGATGTGCAAAGAGCACTTAAACAGATTCATTGCTCTAGCTTAATTAAGCATGGGTTACATGTGCTCGTGGTAGTTTATTGTTTAAATTGAAAAGTCGGACATGTCAGCCTATCGAGTGTCGTCGGAGGTCTCCTGGTCAAGTTATGGGAGAAGGGAGGATTCACATTTCGTCTGGTAAGAAGCTGTCACTGATCGATCCTCTTAGTGATGATTTATAGAAAGAGACTATCAATTCTCTCATGGCCCTTTTTTTTTCCTTCTTTTAATTGAGAAAGCATTAATTAGGTGAGTAAGTATTAAGAGATGAGTTGGACAATTTTCCCCCAGATAACAAGTTCCATTGAAAATATGAAAAAATAGTTGTTAGTAGATGCCAACGGTGGTCGACAATGGCACGATCAAATTAGGTAAGTGTTGAAGAAAATGATAGATTCCAAAAAAATCCTAAAACAAGTGAAAATTTTAGAGTTGTGTGGATGAGGAAGTCTTTGGAGGGCATTTTAGCATCTTTTTGGACACGAATAAGACTCTAATAATTTGAGTCTTTTAGTTTCTCATATGTTAGCTGCAAGACTACTCCCAATGCAATGAAAGCAAGTGCTAATCTCTGATTAATTTTGATTGATTTATTTCAAATGAGCTAATTAAGTTGTAGTAGCTATTACTTCATTATTGGTGGCTTTGATAACAACTGAGTTAGTTCACTCTCTCACTCTTAGTCCATGCGACCGTTGAGAAATATTTAGAGATGACTCTAGTGAGGGCCATACTATGTGATGTATTGCAATTTTAATGGAGGGATTATCATTGTTATAGTGGTTTGCCGTTGAACAACTGAGTTAGTTCACTCTCTCACTCTTAGTCCATGCGACCGTTGAGAAATATTTAGAGATGACTCTAGTGAGGGCCATACTATGTGATGTATTGCAATTTTAATGTAGGGATTATCATTGTTATAGTGGTTTGCCGTTGATATGAGCCAAAATCTTATCAGCAACAGAAATTTATAAATGATATCAAACTTATGCTATTCCGTGCCTTGAAAACTACAAGGTCACGAAAATTCACAATTCGTTGTGCGAGAGATTTGGCGTGAGACGAACAAGAGGTTAATAAACAATTGACTACACAGTTCATGAAGGGCGGTGACTGGCGAAATAATTTTTTTAAAGACACTCTGTAAGATTGTGTAAAAGTAGAGTCGCGCAAGTAATGTCTCGTAAACCCAGCTTTCAAACATCCAGAAAAACCGAGTCCTCAGAAAGATTGTTCAGATTAATTAGTAATTGTGGATTTCTTACTAAGGACAATGGATACAATGGGTAGAAGATGCCATTGATCAAAATCAAGAAAATTGTGTTTCGTAAAAAATTGAGGAGCGAGGGAAAAAAAATTGATGTTTCTAAGAAAAATGGAGACGGTTTTCGAGTTAATAGCAGTAACATATTTGTTTGTATCATGTGATGGGTTACGGTGGGGGTTTACGAGGATCTTTAAAGGCTGCCAATAATACAGCTATAAAGTGGGGCTCTACAGAAACCAAAAGATTGTTGGGCCCGTCCAAACATTAACGGACTGAAATGTGTAAAATGGCCATACTGTCCATTCCAAGCCACTCTTTGGGCTTCTTGCATCTGTAACTTTAAAACAATGGGCTCCCAGCCCCTCTCTTAATTTCAAGAAATAGTGATATCTCTAATAGATTTTTATCAGGAGTAAAGATTTAGATTGAACTATAACAGATTTCAGAAAAAAAAATTAGATTGTATTATAATAGACTTGATCTAGATTGATTTAAATTATTCTAATAAATTTTTTTTAATTATAATGTACATATCAATATTAAAAAAGAAATAATTTTTTTAAAAAACTATTTCAGACAACTTTAGCACCAACTTTTACAACATTCAACCTCAAACCCGTGAGCAATTACAAGCCCCCCGGCCAGACAGCCATTTAACCAGTGGACTTCGGCCAGATACAAATCGAAGACTGGCCCTCTGAATGCAATCTTCCCCGAGTGAGAAAGGATGATACAGTTAGGCGAACGGAAAGGTTGGGGATCCAATGTTTATCAGTTGTAATCATCAATCAAATCCTTACCCAACATATCAAAGTGGAAACATGATGCTGATGGTGATACCAAAAATTGAAATGCCAGTAGAATTTAAAGCCAACAAAACAACTATAACACCCCTCCTAAGGAAAATAGAAAAGTGCGGCTGGAAACATTTAAAAAAAAAAAAACACACACACACAAAGAACAAAGCAAGTGAAGTAAAACTTCATTGAATAAATTAAAATTCATAAAACAAGGTTTCTATGAACGAAATAACAAGGAACTCTACTGCCAGTATGGTAACTAACAAAATCGCTGGAGCAGAATAAATTAGCTCTGCTGCAGATGCTGTGTAGAAAAACAAAAATTCTACGCAAAATAAGAAATCATGTACAAAAAGTTAAGCCAACTGTATTTACATCCACTTCAAATCTTTCCTAATCTTCCACTGATTGAATCTCACCCATCATGATACGGTTACTCACAACATTAAATCCCAAAACTGAAGGGCTAACCTTCTTTCCTTTCTTCCCCTTTTTCTTGCCTCCCCCCTTGGCAGACCCATCAGAGCCCACTGCAGTATCCCGGCCAATGTCTCCAATGCCTGCATTCCCAGAATTTATATCTCCAGCACTGACACTAGTGAACTTCTGATCATTCCGACTTTGAAAGGCAATGTCAAGTACATCTGCTGGTAACAACTCCTTGTAGTTGAGAAACTTGTCAATGAACTCATGATTGGGATCAAAGGATCCAAGGTTCTCTATCAGAAGCAACTCTGCTTCTGACCTGGATTGCTTCAAACAGAACTCCAAGAAACTCGTATCTAGCAAGAGAAAAAAGACTTAACCATTTTAACTCAGTTTCTCTTTAGTAAATTCCAAGCAACTTATATAAAAAAAGGTAAGCATGCAGAACTAAACTTACAGATCAAGCTCACACCAGCAAAATTTTCATTTTTGTAGTGGTTTTGTATTTTGATACACAACGGACAGAAGAATAGAAGTAACCCATCTTTTTCTGGTCAGGGAAATACCAATTAAAATATCCTTCTATTTGCTCATTTTAGGTTTTATGGTCCGACAAGCTACATTTAACCATCTTTATATTGTAATTCTTTAGGGAGAAAACGGGGAAGGAAGAAGGAGGACGTACTATTACCAGCAGCTACTACAGAACAAAGCATTATCTTTGGATCCTCTACTTCGACCAACACTAGCAAATTAATTTTAAGGCAAACCAGAAATTAGTGAAAAAATACCTTTTGTCCCAATGATCCTAACACACTCACTCTCACACCAATCTCTGAAACCCATGGCCTCTGCAAGGGTTGAAAAAGTTAGAAAATGTCAGAACATAACTGAGTCTGAAAAAAGGACACCAAGCTTACAATATTTTTACCTGAATGTTTTGTCAAGGCATCTTTTCTCCCTTTCAGGGACGACTGAGCAGAGGCAGGTGAGGATGAAAGAGTGCGCTCAGCAGTTCTGCCACCCACCGACTTCTGACGGCTTAATGACCCACCTGAAGTTGCTTTTACAGGAGTGTTTTTAGTTCCCCAACTGCCCTGGTTTGAAAGAAGAGGGAAATCTGACCTGTTTACAGGAAAGAAAACACAAATTATTTGGCCTTTCAATACAGCTACCAGAATTTGATCAAAACAAAAGAAATCAAACAAAAGATAAACCCAGAGATAAATTAAAACAAATCAGATATTTAAGAAATACTTCATTCCAAGTACTACCAAAATTTTGATTATAACGAATGATAGAAGAAAAAATTATCAACTCAATGTAGATAACGAAAAAAGTATTAGCACTGCAAAAAGAACAAAAGAAAAGGATGAAAGAGCAAGATGGAATAAGATTAAAATCATACTGCCTAGTTTCTTTCTTTGATTGTTCAATTGGGCCCCAGAACAGATCGTCATCTTCTTTATATTTCGACCGAGCAACAGTCTGGGAATTGATCTTGATAGGAGAAGCAGCTTTAGATGGAGAAGCAGAAACTGACCAAGATAGATTACCACCATCAGCAGCCTCAGACTGCAGAGACTTTTGGGGAGTTGTTATTTGATTTAGGGGCTGGGAAGAAGAAACCTTCTTCTCTTGCTCTTTTAGGATATCCCTTAACGATGTAGGTTTAAGGGTCTTCTTGGTGTCAGTAGACCAAGCAGGACCAGATGAAGTATTTGCAGACTCCCCCTTCCAAAGAACAAAATCTCCCAAAGATGGGCCCGATGGTATTGCTGGCAATACTTCCTTTTCTTGCTGTACCAGCCGAGAGCTTTTACCTTTCTCAATGGGACTTGTACCAACAGGAACATCAGAAGACGCTACTGATACCTTAGTAGCTCCTGAACCCTTAGCTTTTGCAGACTTTTTGCGACTCTTTTTAGTTTCTTTAGCCTCAATAAAGTTACCATCATCAACAGATTCAGCATGCATAATCGTATCCTGTAAGCCAGGAAAACTAGACACACTATTAGGCGCCTCCACATCTCTTTCGATGGACTTTGCCAAAACTTCTTCTGCCAAGAGATCATGTAAATGGCTCTTCTTGCTCTTTGTATTTGGAGAACTATCTGGTTTCTCCACATTGAATTCGGTAACATCTATATCTTTTCGAATTTCCTTGGACACTTTAGGGTCTGAATGGGCCACAAGACCTGTCCAAGGGGAAGACAGATTTATGGAGTGCACAGAAGTAGTGATCTCAGACACTGCCATTTCTGCCTGTGCCCTCCTCTGTTCTTCTTGTTGAATTTCCAATAATGACTTTGGCTTGAAACCAGGAGCAGGTTTCCATGCTCGATGTCCAGATTGTATTTGACTATTTGGTACTGAGGCAGAACCAACAGACCTGAATTCACTATCGATTTCAACAGTCTCAACATCATTCCCAGAAGAATTTCCAGGTAATGAGCTCTTAACATGTTGATTGTCAAGATTTTCTGCAGTGACAGCCACAGAGTCACTCTCTCTTTTCTTTTGTGTAGATGTCACATTGTGTGTTTCTCCTGCATCACTACTTGTCTCAGATTTTCTCTCACCAATTGGCCCTCCTGTTTCAGATTGCTTTGATTGCTGCAAAGAGGTGGTTTTTGTTACACCCTTTGATTGGTCCGAAGATTGTGACTTACTAGACTTCTGCTTTCTTGACTTCTTCTCAGAAACCTTTTTCCCCTCACGAACCTCAGCACTCTTTACTTCTGTCACCATTGGAAGTCCATCAATGTTTTTCTTGCTTTCAACCTGCAGCGCATCAAGAGCAACATCCGGTTGTGCTTTCACATCATCCGAATGCTCAGGCATAGATTCAATACTTTCACAAGTTCCAGTAGGTGGTACAAAAGGAAGTTCACGAAACTCTGAAGGTAAAGAGTCCACTGTTGCATCCTTAATAGTTTTATCAGCCTTAAGAATGTCTTCAGATGTCTTCTCATCAGTTAGAGAAGCATGACCATCGGAAGCAAAGACTGGTTTCTGTACCATAGAAGACTCGTGAAGAGATTTGTTTATCACATCTAACGAGGGAAAGCTTTCACCTAGTGCTGGTGCTGCCAACATTTCCTTCGGATGGATATCATCTCTGTGTTCTGGACGAGTAGAAGTCCAGCTCTTCTGATGATTAAACATTTGATGTGGGAACTGCACAAAATCAGACCCACTAGAATGGCCTAAATCCTGCGTCACTTGTGGAGGCAAATTCAGTAGGTCTTTTGTAAGTTCATCTTGCATCTGTGGAATGAGCATCTGCAAGCCACCCTGTAGCAATTCTTTCGATGACTGAAGCTGAGAAGGATCTGCCGGTACGGCGGTCTTTGACGGTGCATTAGACTGCTCATTGAAAAGCTGGTGAGAATGATGCTCTGACAGAACCTGAGAAAGCAACTGCTGTTGCCGTAACAACTGTTGCTGCTCCTCCTGTTTCTGTTGCTGCTTAAGCAACAAGAACTTATCCAACAACAAGAGCTGCTGTGCTGGAACAGGAGCCTGGGATTGAGCCTGCAATAAGTACTGGTGCTGGTGCTGCTGCAGCATATTTAACACTTGTGGGTCTTGAGATAAACTAGAGGAAATTACCTTTTCAGGCGTTGATAAACCAGCAGCAGGATTATCTATAGTTTGACCTAGTAAATTCACTAAAGAGGTTGGATTCTGTGTTTGCAACCTTTGGTTTTGGATCCCAAAGGCGGATTGGGGAGGAAAGTTTTGAGTATGATGAAAATCCGGTTTATTCTGAATTGGATCCAAGCCACCTTGGGCGGAGAAATTTGGCCAACCAGAAACACCATCATTTATACTAGAGGCGGATCTGTCAGATAAACCTTGGAGGATGGACATCAATTCAGCAATTTGAGAATGAGGCAGTTGGCGAGAATTGTCAGTCACTGAAGATAGGAGTTTTGCATGTGGCATTGGGGAGTCAGAGACTATATCAGACTGTGAAACCATAGATGCAGCATCTCTCCCCGGCCAAAAAGGATAAGGATTGGGTAAAGATCTCTGCCGTTCAAGTGACATTCTCTTCGCCAAGAGAAATGGGTCATTTGAAATATCTAAACCAGATGGAGGAACACCACTGGCATTATTTCCAACATAACCTTGAAAACCTACATATCAATTATAACCATCAATTTTTCACCAAACACAACTACTGATTGCAACAAGAAAAAGGTATAGAGAATAAAATTTCTCTAATTCAGAAAATTTCACATTTTTCTAGTGAACAACAAAATCGAACTTTCTTCAAAAGAGAAAACCAACCTTGAGGCATATTATTCATATTACCAGCCATTAATGACTCCAAGAACCTATTTTCAGCTTCTGTTGCCGAACCCTCCTTATGCCTTGTCTCGTTCCTCATTACATCAAAGCCACTGTAGTTTGGTCGATTTAATACATCCATTTCATTATTTTTTGGTGCATTAAATCCAGGTGGTGGTCTGGCCTTAGCTCGCAAGTGGGGCATAACATCACCAAGTAGCGAAAATGGTGAGTCCTTTGATGCACCAGCAAGGCGGACGGGTAAATCTATACCAAAATACCCAGCCTCAAACCATCCAATAATATCAATCCCTCTAAAAGGACCTTGAATTTCACCCTGAGGATCTTTATAGTAAAGTACAAGCTCTTCTGGTGTTGGCTGCGAAATCTTTCTCGCTTCCTGTTCCCTGTCCATAACTATTGATGACTGCCTTTTAATAACAGGATCCTCACTGGTCTGCCATTTAGCTTCATCTCTAGAGTATAAAGATTTAGCCGTATCACCTTCCCATTGCTTGGCAGTATCCTTCTGCAGCTGTGCCCAGGCCATATCAGGGGATATTGCCCGAATATCACTTGGAATATCCCTCTGCCCATGAGAGCCTACATAAGAACTTTCCCCAAGTGATGAGGCTCTCCATGGGGTGCCAGAATGGACAGAATTATCTTGTTGCATGCTTGCTTCTCTGTTGATGGGAACCTCAGGACTTCGATAAGGAGCGCTATCTTCTTTAGAAGCTATAAAAATAAATAAATAAATAAATCATCCATCATACAAGAAGAGTTCAACTTTAAACAAAAGGTACTTCTACCCAATCTTCATGATCCAATGCTACATGTTAAAATTCTATGTAACAAGAGGTAGGAAACACCACCAACTAAGGCTCAACAGCCAAAATAGTGTACAAACTAAATCAAAATAAAAAAAGTAATGTAAACAAAACCTATAAGTATTTTGAACAATTAAAATATTTCTTCTTTTCCAGAAAATTCAAAGCTCAGGATATGTCAGAAGGCTAAAATTATATAATTACACAAAATTCAGTTAATTTTACCAAGGTATGATATCAAATTTGAGAATGGCCTGCAAGGCTATAAGACAAATCTACACAAAATCTCACTTTCCAAGCAATTTCGTACCTTCAGTTCTAAACTTTTTATCAGTGTGAGACTTATGATCTTGAATGGTTTCCATCTTTGAGTTAGACACATAATTGTGAGCCTGCCTATCCAGGGATGAGCCCTCAAAGTAATTTGCATAACCACCCTTTAAATTGTCAGAACTTTTATCTTTAGAATCATCAACTGCTAGAGATAAATCTTCTCCACTGTCTGCTCAAATAAGTCAATTAGACTATTAAACAACTTCACACCACAATGAAAGGATAAATGTAGAGAAATATATCTTTGATAGGAATGACTACCATGTTTGGTTCGTCTTGATGGAGTAAAATCCACCGAATTCCGACCCACAGATCCATCTTTTGATATCTGAGGTGCACCGCTACTTATTATGTCTCCTTTGTCAATTCCCTTCAAAACAGCCTATTCAAACAGTAAAAATAATCAAATCAACTGCATAAAGTGTTGAAAAATTCACCAAAAGAATTAATAGGTATGATTACCAATTCATCCGGATTAGGCGCATAAAATGCTAGAGGCTCTAATGGTTCTTCCTGTGTAAGAGAAGGCACCTGAGCAAGCCTTTCTATTAGTTTTTTATATGACCTCATATCTGTCATCCTATACACATCAAGCAGTTTGGTTCTACTATATCTTAATGGAAGATATTCTCCATGGTTACTTTCAACCCTGTCTGGAAGAATTGCCAGAGACTGCAAATGGGTAGAAACACTGTTGTTGGAGTTCCCACCAGAATTTTGCTTCCCACGACCGGCAGAAAAAACTGGAGGAGTGCCTTCCCCACGCCCACGGCTGTAAGAAAATGCTGGAACCTGTTTGTTAGGCATTAGATTTTGGTGATGAGAAGGATCACCTTTTCCTCTGCCTTGCAACAAGTTGGATCTCCATGGCCGATAATAATCCCCCTCTCTCTCATCCTTTCCATGACCAGAAACATGAGATAATCCTTTATCATGATGCATGTCACTGTCCTTACTAGAATCAGACCACTTTTCTCGTAAACCATCGGTCTCTTTATCATCAGGCCCCCAGCGTGTGTTCCATTTGCTCTCACGCCTTTGATCATAGTTGGCGTCCCTGTTACCTGAATCAGTCCAACGATCAGAGGGAGCACGACGTGCTTCTCCAAAATGTCTTGAGGATGGGTTTTCTGTCCATCGATCCATCCTGCGGGTGTCCCCATGTTCTTTATCCCCATCCCTCCAGCGATCCTTGCGCACAGAGGAATGGGTGTCTCTTTCTTCGTCACGCCAGCGGTCACGTCGACCAGTTTCCATATCAAGCAATGAAGGCCGAAACACATCCTTTTTCTTATGCATCTCATTCATCTCCTCTCCAGTTCCAGATGATTTTTTGATCTCTGTGCGATTTCCATGAGCTGGATGCTGGCTGAAGGGACCTTCCTGCAAAAAAGATGAAAAACAATAGCTTTGAAGCAGCATAAAAAATCATATCATTTCCAGTAAATGAAGCAAAATTGAAAACCAAGCAATCTGCTCAAACACGTAAGATGAAATTGAGGTTGATTGTCAATTCATTACCAAAGCACTGAAAGAAATTAAAAACAAAAATCATAATCATGTTCTCTAATAAGTATGCTACTCAGATAAACTGGATAAATATGTAATAAACAGTAATTTATAACACACCCCAGTTCCCACTCCAGGTTTACTCTCCCCCGGCTTTGGCAGAAGCCACTGCGGTGAAAGTGGAATAGGATTGTCAGATCCTTGAACATCTGCATGAATTAAACAGAAACATTAATTCAAAATATTTGACCAATAGCCAAATGCAAGCTATGGAAACATTAATCCTAGAAAATAAGGAATGTGATGATGAACAACAAGCCACTAATAGACATAACAAATCATGCAACAATCAGTTAAACTGAAGCTTGTAAAAGCAAAGTATCAAACCAAGAAATTGCAAAAGGAAAACATCTGAATTTGTAGTCAGCAATGATTTGATAGAAACAACAATCCACAACATTTATAATCTGAACTTGGAATAGCTCTTCGAGATTTTGCAGAGTTTTTCTAGACTTGCATAATTCATTCGTTTCAACTTTCAAGCATAAATGGTAATTTCACATGACTTCCACGATAGATCATAAATGGCTTAATGTATGCATAAGAAAAAAAGGAAAAAAAAAGGAGAGAGAAACTTTACCAATGACCACTGACAGAAGAAACAAACAATGTTAAACATGAAAAAAACCTAACTCCGTAATTTAGCCCATAGTTTACACTTATCCCTAGCCGCTCCAATAACTTAACGACCAATGGGTCACAAACGCAAAACCCATGCATTGACTGTGTAAAACTCACAAGAGAGAAGAACGATAAATAGCGCCAAAAAGATACATCAAAGTAACAACAGTCACATTACAATTTTCAAGACGGTAATTAAATTAATTTTAAATGTATATAAGTTTGAATTGCAAGCTGATTAAAAATGCTTCAACTAAGGACCGCATTCGTAACCATGCTAATTAAAAATTTAATTTAATTTAAATTTTTTAACCAAAAAAGCGACAAAAACCCTAGCTAGTAAAATTATAAAAAAATCCACACTCTCGGTGGGCAAAATCCACTATAATCACCGTATTGGAGTCAAAACCACTAAACAGCTCGAGCTAAGGTTTCGAAAGAGAAGTGGAGTCAGATAAGCGGAAAAAGAAGTGAGTGTAAAGATTGGGGCTTGTTAAAATTAAAAGGCGAGGAACCTTTGGAGATCTGAAGGGGCGGCGCGACGGCGAGCTGGTGGCGAGAGTCGGAGGCGGAGCTATTGGCGGCCATGGATGATTGGTGACGGTTGCTTGTTGTGTGTTTTCAGGTTTCGCCTTCTTTTTTTAATTTTTCCTTCGTTTGATTGCTTCAGCAAGGTTATAAGAGTGAGAGAGAAATGGGGGGAATTTAGGTTAATGGAAAGGCTATTCGATAAAAGAAGGTGCGCAGGTTAAAACGTTGTCGTCCGCAGGCTTACGTTAGCAACCAGACTTGATTTTGTTGTCGAGCTGGCCCTCGTATTACTGCTGGACGGGTTCCTATGACAATCCTCACGTTATGCCTTCACGCGCGATTAATGGCGTTAGAGTTAGCGCTTTAGTGGAATCATTCCACTGGAAGATTGACGCTTGCGGAGCGTGTTCTCCACGGGATTCGGCGGTCGTGGGGAGAAAAAGGAGGGAGTAGGATAATCTTATTTCCTTTGCGTTTAGTTTCTGGGGTGCGTAATGCGCCACCAACCGCGCAGGTTAAGGTGACTTGCAAAAACGACTTGGAATGCTATCGTTTTAGTTAGTACACGTACTTTCTGAGGGCCGAATCGGACTGCTTGTGGCCAGTTAGACTCATGACGTGTCATGGTGAGTCAAGAATGCGAATTTTGAAACAACCGCGATTAAAATAGTGTTTTGCTGATTTAGCTGAAAATAATTATGTAAGCTTCTTGTAAATTCTTGTAGATTAATCGCAATTGAAACAATCACAATTAATTTATTTCCCTCTACATGAATATTAATTTTATTTTTGTATTACGGTTTACTAATAATAAGATAATTCATATTAACTTTTCACATTTGTAAATTTTTTAAACCATTTAAATTATAATTTCGAATTGTAAGAAACATTCTAAGTGAGATAAGGGTGATACGTGTAAAAAAAGAAAGCACAAAGAATATCATTTTTTGTAATAGATGTGAATGGGGCAGTGATAGAGAATGAAAGAATAATGATGTGTCAGTATTTAAAAGATACAAAATCATCCATTTTGTAAACATATATGATGTGTTTATTTAATAGAAATGATAATAAATGAATGAGAATGAATGATGTATTTACTTGTTTAAATGAAAGTTTGAATGTGAATCAAAGTGATGGACTCCACCCAATTTTGGAAATGATTATTAGAGTTCTCATTCCCGTAAGAAGAGGTGGAAATGGGAATGAGAATTCAATTTCCTAAAGTAACCATATTACCCCACCTAAATTGTAAAATTTTTATTTTATCATTCCTTATATTATTTATTTATTTGTATTATAATAATAATATTAATAATAACAATGATGATGATGATGATAATCAACTACAGTTAGTTTAGTAACTTTTAGCAATCAATTCTAATTATAAGATAAATTAAACACATCAATGGCAATACAATTCATTTCGATTCCAATTCCCACAGTTAAATATAAACAATTTATTATAATTCTCATTCCTCATTCCGATTCCAGCCCATTCCGATTACTGATTAATAAACGCACAAATAAAGCTTGTTGAACTATATTATCAAAAATTACATATTTTACTGCACATACAAGTTAGAAATACTCGTAAATGATGTTATTGGGAATTATAATAATAATAATTTATTATTCAAATAATTAATTCCATTATTAAACAAATATATTGGACATTAATTTCATGTGACACAATTCTATAATGTTGAGCTCGTGGATTAATTAACTAGTGTCATATGGTGCTTATGCCATGATAAAAACAATGTAATGTTTTATTGATCAAAATATGACACATGCATTCATAGCATGGATTGTTGTTGGTTGCATATAAATAAATAAAAAAATTATGGTAATACATGCGTGTTTGAATTGTTACATTCGTAATTAACTAGTTAGTTTCAAATAATGTTCTCCCACTAAAATGTTTTACGATACATAATTTGAGTGGTGGAGTTAGATGGCAATGTGGTTGGAATATCTTTTTTTTTTAAAATTAAAAAATCGATTTATTACTTATTAAAATATGTAAATTGAAAGTTTGAAACAAATCACAAAATTTTGTTGTGACTTATCGTCGGGGCATTGCTCTTTTCCCATCATTCAAAATTTCACATTCTTAAATGTTACCTTTGGGTCCTTTAAATTTATATTAAAAATTCAATCAATTGTTAGTGTTTTGAACCATAATCTCTACGTTGTGTTTTTCAAATATAAACAACGGCCAACTAGAACGAAAAACCCGTATATTTGTAGCAGTGAAATCTGAATTTTGGTTTGGGCCATAAAGTTACAACTATAAACATGAGTAGCCAATAACATAAAATCCGTAGAATCGTGGAGCAAACAGAAGGGCGACAATGAATATACATAAACTCTCGCAGGTTATAATAGGAATATAAAGACCTAAGGGGGGCCCCAGCCGAAAATTTACATAGAAAAGGATAAATTTCAATCCAAATCTTTTTTTTTCCTCCTTTCCCTGAATTTTGTTTTAGCATTGGGGGATAATGGAGAACTATTAAATCTAGCCGGTTATAACATAATTACGTAAGAAAAAGAGGGCCCAACGTAAATATGTTGAAATGGGAAAATTTAAATTCAAAATGATATTTTCTAGATATCTATATATTTGAAATCAATGGGAGGGGCGCGAGTGTCGTCTGCTAACCCTAATCAGTAATCACTTATCTATCCCCTTTGGTTTTGACTACTTCACTTATAGTAACCTTCTAGTCCAGTTGTGTATATCCCTTCCGCCAATACCGCCATTATCTTTTAATGCAGACGCCAAGGTGCAGTTGAGAAATTTAGTACAAGAGGGAAGCGTGTGCTCTCTAAAAAGAGGGAAAAATGATGGCGGGAATATTTCGCGCCATAAACTGGGGAAGATCAGAAATCGCGGGATTTTCTATATATAAACGATCCTCGTCGATTGCTCCTTCGCAAAACTCAATTCGACACCAATTACTAAAGCTTGTTTGCAAAATGGTTCAAGCAGAGCAGCAAAATGGCAGCCCAGAAGTCAAAGAGCCTTCTCCAAAGATCCCAAAACTCCACCAGAACGGCGTTGTACACAACAACATCGGCTCTCTCTTGAGAATTAAAAAGCTCTCCGAAAAGGCTGTTTTGCCCAAAAGAGGCTCCCCCCTTGCTGCTGGCTACGATCTCTCCAGGTAAATTCGGAAACTCTCTCATGTTGCTCACAAAATTTTATGGTTTCTTTTTTCTTTTTTATTATTATTTATTATCATTATATTTTGTGTAGTGCCACGGAGACTAAGGTGCCAGCAAGGGGAAAAGCTCTTGTTCCAACCGATCTGAGCATCTCAATACCCGAAGGAACATATGCACGTATTGGTAATCATCATCATTATTATTATTATTATTATTATTATTATTATTATTGCTGCTGCTTTAATGGGTGTCATTTTTATTGCAAAAATAATCATAATAATATAATTGGGATTGGTTTGTGTTGTAGCGCCGAGATCGGGACTGGCGTGGAAGCACTCAATAGACGTGGGAGCGGGGGTGATTGATGCGGATTACAGGGGCCCTCTTGGGGTGATTCTGTTTAATCATTCTGATGTTGATTTTGAGGTGAAAGTGGGTGATAGAATTGCTCAATTGATAATTGAGAGAATCGTGACTCCTGATGTGTTGGAGGTTGAGAACTTGGACTCTACCGTCAGAGGAGAAGGTGGTTTTGGCTCAACTGGGGTTTGAACTTCTTTGATGAAGGCTATGTGTTGTTGCTTGTGTTTTGTTTTTATGGTAATGTTAGTTCAGGTCTCTGGGTGTTTTGTCGGACAGCTGATGTGCAGGCTATTGGCTTGTTTTGCTGTCTTGATTTGTAAACAACTTGACGGGTAGTATCGGCATGGAAGAAATGGCATGTATCCTCGTGTTGTTTCTATCTATCTAACAACATTTGGGTTTGTTTTGGCTGTAAATTTGCTGATGCTAAGCTTAGTAGTAGAAATTCTACAACTCGTAGTATTTACTGAATTCCAACCTAATTATGGGCCAAGCAGCAAGTACTGTTCCTGTACAGGCATAAGCAAGTTGCCCTGATTTGTGGTAATTGGAAGCATGTCATTGAAACGCGAGGAATTTGACACCGTTCTTTCATTCTTGTTGGATAGTTTATGATTGTAGAATGCAAAACTGAAAAACCAAAATATCCTTTAATTTATGGTTGAAGGAGGCTCAAACAACCATTGATACGTCTATTTTCAAATGAAAATAGGTGTTCGTGTCACTCAAAAATTGCATTATCACGCAAGGCAATGACTAATTGATGAATTATTGAGTCAATGACATTGGTGGGGTGTGGAGGGGATAAAGGAAAAAATAAATAAAGAAAGAAATTACAATCAAGAATTTATACCAAGGACACACCTAGGAATGTAGGGAGTAATGATTTGCTGTAGAACGTCCAATTCCGAAGTTCGATACCACTTATACTCTCCATTTTGAATGGAGAACGGCAAGTTGGACAGGTGAGTCTTCTCACCAACCAAAATCAATGCATTGTGCATGAAGTACATGCTTGCATCTTGGGAAGTTCCTGCACCGCTCTCCTTTATGAACTCCATCCAAGCACACGGCACAAATTTCAGCCAAGTTTCTTTCGCAATCGAACCAAGGGAGTCCCCGTATATTTTCAAGAGACAAACCCAAAATCCCTTCTTCTGTGCTTGAAGCTGTGTTGTTGTAAAGCCTGTAATCTTCATTGAAGTCAATGACTAGGTACAAAATTATTACGTAAATCAAATAAAGGCTATGATGCAAACAAAAGGGAAGGGAGGAACTGGTGATGACGCTGAAGAAGAAAGCATTTGTAAAAAGATAAGAACTCTCCATGTTCATGGCTTGTGGTTACCGGCTAAGTCTGTTTTTCCCCTTCTTCAATAAAGCTAAGTCTATATTTGACTTCTCTAACTTAAGCCCTAAAATATCACACGTCATTCCCTTACAAATCAACCAAAGGGCACTAGGATGACTCTATACAACAAGGTCAACCATGAATTCTCGAATTGTCTTGAGTAGCATCCACGGCTCAACTTTGAATTTCTCCTGATACAAATTTACCAACGGAAACCCCAAAAAGAGGAGGGAAAAATTGCCAGCGGAAATTAACTTGAATACTGATTTTCTCCCCACTTCAAGCGAGGTTTAGTCAACTTTTTGACATCATGTTGGCCTCAAGAGAAAAGATATGGAAGGACGTAACACGTTTTCCATAACTCAATGTGCACGCGGAAAAGCATTTGAATCCATTTTTCTGAATTACCCACAAAGGCAAGAACATTTGAACCCAATCGTTAAAATAACTAGAGGATTCCCAAAGATGGGTTTAACAAATGTCTGGGGACAAGCATTATTAAAGTTTAATTGTTTTACATGCTATGATTCACCGGCATAACCAGTCTTCAGTAAAATTTGATGCAGTCTCCAAGATAATTTCAGTTAAGTTGATGTATGAAGCCAGAACCACGAGTTCGTACGCCAAATTGCCAAACAATTTTTAGCAGAAACCATCTATATCCGTGGCAGAAGCGTAGGAGGATCAGATGGGATATCAGAACTTGCCTGTCAAGTGAAAAATTGAACTTTCAGTAACAAAAAAGCTACAACATTTATCAAAACATTTTGTGTATTTGGAACAAAACACCTGTATTGGCATGGGGAAAGTTTCTACAAATCATTTGGACAAACAATGTTACGGGATGACCAAGACCTATTATCAATGATAAACGCATCATGCTAATAATCCTGACATGAGTCGGAGCTCTGCCATACCTCTAGGTATCTTGTCAGCAGTGTTGTAGTACTGAAATTAAAGCCCTCAATCGGTTCTCTTTTCGTACGAGAAGCATGAAGTTGCTTTCTAACCTGAGTAGCCAGAGACTGAAACCACAAAGGGAAAAAAAGTAAGTTACAATTATGACAACGGAAAATGCAACGCAAGTTGAGAAAAATATTAATTTCTTTATCTTAGAAATTTCTGTATGGTAAAGGATCAGCATCTTAAAATTTCTTTGGTGATGCATACCTTCCCCAACTCAACTCCCCACTGATCGAAAGAATTGATTCCCCATATGAAACCTTCCACAGCTATTCTATGTTCGTAGATTGCCAACAACTGATAAAGACAGATATTATAGTATTAGGTCATAGAAATAATTTATCTAGAGCATATAGAGCAAGGAAAACTGTAACATGAATCCATGGGGCAAAAAGTCAGCTCTGGCACGTAATTGTAATACTTTTAGGTCCTACAATTTGCCATTGAACTATCTTCAATTCCATGTTTAACGGCAAACAATTCACTGTAACACAAATATCACAAATATGCTAGTTGCAATGTTCAATTTCAAAATGATAAATTAGCAAACTTGGAGAGATGTCCATTGATCTTACAAAATGTTATTCACAAAGGTTCAAGAATGTCTTTCACATTCATCGGACCATTTAAAAAAATTCAAATGTGACAAAAACACTGACCCAAAAAGATAATGTGAATAATACTAATATTTAATAGAATTGGACACATAACATCTGCCAAATTAAAAGGAAGTAAGAAACCACAAACCTGTCCAATATTGTAAGCATTCAGTGATGGAAGCAGAAGGCTGAGAGAAGGCCGATTGCCGGAGAAAGTCTGTGATTCGTAACCAATAGTTAGGGATGCTTAGAATGAGACATTATTACAAAGTAAGTTACCTTATGAGGAATTAGATGCAGTGCAACATTCTCTTTTTGCAGCTGCTCTGGCGTCTACAAAAGAAGGATGTTTAATTAGATATCCGCAATTAAGGGAAAGTGTTTCATTTTAAGGCACGAGGTTGCTAGAAATTCAAAAAAAAAAATATCTAGCTTTGGTTTTTGGCTGGAATGTAATAATATAAGTTCTTAATTCTTTTATATAGAAAATCAATAATAATAATAATAAATTGCTATTCTTCATAATAGGTTGAATGACCAAAACATCCAAAAGATACAAGAATAAAATCTACCTTCCCATCTGCAAGGGCATCTGGCTGTGCAAAAAAGTTGCACATGAGTTCGTCATGGTTACTCACCACTTCACCTGCAAACAAATTCCAACTTTGATGCATTAATGGATAGCTGAAAGCCAAAGCATTAAAATTCAACCATCAATCCTGAAATTTGCTGAACAAATTGAATCTGATCTTATGTATACCTTTTAGGTAAACTGGTTGCTGGCTCTTCACAACACCGATAAAATCACAAGGAATTACACGTCCCTGGAGATTTCAAGAAGTAAAGTTAATTTATACACAGCTCACGGGTAGTTCAGATTCAGTCTAAATCCATGAACCATTTTAGATGAACAACAAATTACATAGGATGAATGATCACCACTTAAATCGCAGGTCTATATTCTACAGTCCTCTAAAATGACACGTCATTTAAATTCCAAACATATTGTGAGCTTAAATTATCTTCATCCAGTAGGTTTCAGCTGATCAGACAGACAGTTCCATTATTAATAAAAGAGACCCGTATTGCCTAAACATAGTAATTGTAGGGAACCTTTTCATAAAGGCTTCATTTCTAACTGCCACAGGAATATTGTCCGTTTAAGCTCCTACCAGAAGCACAGGGATGTGTGTGTTACCTGGTGAATTAGTTGATAAAAGCTGTGCTGACCATTTGTTCCAGGTTCACCAAAATCAATTTCACCAGCCTCAAAGGGAAGGGGGACGCCATCAATTGACACTCCCTTGCCATTACTCTCCATGCTAACCTAAATCAAAGTGAATTTAGTAAGGTAATAAGTATTAAAAGCTTTGACAAAAAGAGAAATAAAGGAGATTGGGCATTTGCCTGTTGAATATGAGGAGCAAATTTCTCTAGGGCTTGGGAGTAAGGTAATATAGCCTGGAAGATAGCGGAGGAGTCAGGAGACGAATAAAAAAGAGAGAAAAAATTAAACAATGCAATGCTCCTCAGATTCAGTCTGGAGCCAAAACACTAACCCTGGCAGGATGCCCAAGAAATGAAACATTCCATACGCTCAACAAACCCAAGAGTACCTGAAGCATTGAACAGACCCTATTAACTCCATCCAGAACCCTGGATATTTATCCAGAGATGAAGCTCCATTAGAATATTATTACTACTGTGTGCTGTGCCCAATGGGAGGTACAGATCTCTGGCTTAGTGAAAAATAATGTCATTGGGGCACTTACTGGTATATTTTTCTCATAAGGTGCAGAAATGAAGTGCTGATCGATGCTCCAAGCACCCTTTAAGAACCTTAAATAACAAAATGAGCATCTTATCAAATATGCAATAAAATCATGTCAAAACAAAAAATTAAACAAAAGATGCCACTGCTTTTGTTTAGATTGAGGATGGGGCAGAACCTAGAACTCGCCCGAAAGGGAAGAGATAAGAAAAGAAGGTATAGGTGGTATAGCTCAAAGGAATAGGTATAGCTCACGTCTTAAGTATAGTCAGTTCCTTGATTGAGAAGCTAGGCCCTTTCCTCACTATATTAGTAAAAAGTAAATCCTTTGTACGACAAAAAGAAAAATCTCAGCTCATCAAGCTAGAACTCCACATTTTAAGAATTACAGGAATGCTACACTAAGCACTTAGTGGAAAAAGCTAAAAAGAAAACTTGGAACAATGATGAAAGATGTACAGAACTCATAAAGACTGAAGACATGCATCATTTTCATTTGCTTTTAGTTGCATCAAGCTTGAACTCTTCATTTATTCTATTTTAACTGAAAAAGAATCCAACTCAATATTTTAACAGAGACTATTATGTCTATATACTTGAAGTCTAATGACAAAGAACTAACTTATATCTCTCTCTTCTATCTATACTTTCTAATAGTTTCAACTGAGGAGTATGTATTTCTATTCAAATATCAAGATTTATTTTGGAATTCCAATTAATTCCCATAGCTTACTTCAAGATGATCCCATGGTGAACAATAAATATCTGGCACTGATCTCAGAAGTCCAATTAAATAAAAACAACAAGAAGTTACCATACTTCTCAACAACTGAGAAACCATATTGAAGAGACAGAGGCAAAACTCCGACAGCACTGCAAACTGCAACCAGCAATTCAATTACCGATTAAACACCAAATTGACCACAAAGTGTTCCAAAAAGGCAAATACCATGGTTTTAGAAAAAATTACCACTATACCGACCACCAACCCAGTCCCAGAATGCAAATGCATTATTAGGATCAATGCCAAACTTTTCGACCAGCTGAATTTGAAATAAACAAATATAAGCAACAAGGTTTGTTAACTTAAACTGATTAATTACCCCCCCCCCCCCCCCAAAAAAAAAATAACAAAATATTGAAATATGTAACAATTCCAGACATATCCACTCTCATGTTGAACGGAGAGGGTGCACAAAAGTAGTTTAGATAAGCTTTTACCAGTCATACAAGAAAATAATTAAAAATAACTCAATTAATATTCAGCGAAGTAGCTGGAGAAAATTACAAAAATTATTATCATGTCTTGCAGAAAATGATGTACTTTTTTAGGCACCTGTCTTTTGCAGGTCATTTATGCTCTCTGAACTGACAAATCAGAATTTGTCATAGGAAATTACTGAGTAAGTTTTATCATAAGGCAAAAGAATATACACTGAAACCAGGGTATCTAATCTTTAACAGATGAAAGACCAATCCAGATTGCAGCAAATTGCTTTATCATCAGAGTGCAACAAATGAAAGAAATTATTACCATAAGATTAGTACTGACAGCCACCATGTGTTTTGCAACTGCAGAAGGCCTGAAAATATATGCATAATCACATGAAAATTAAGAGCAAAGACCAGCAGAATAGAGAGAAAAATGAAATATCTGCGAGAATTCTAACCTGAAAACAAACTAATATCAATTCATAGAATACAATGCGCTCTCACTTTTACATCCAATAATTCTTTTATTTTATTTTCTTTTATTTTTTTGTAATTTCCAGATAAGCACCTAAATCTAAGTCATTGATTTCAAACCTGAAACTACCAGAATGACAACATTACTGAAGAATCAGTAGAGTATCATTTTTGCACTGACCCAAGAGCAGCTGATATCCATTCTCTCAGTGTTCGAGCATTCAGCATAGTTTCAGCCGTTGTAAAAGTCTTTGAAACCACCACAACTGCATATATGTACAAGAAAAATAGACAAAATGATCAAAATCACAAATGGTTCATAAATAACACAAGTACACTAATACAAATTAATAAAACGAAAGGCATTACCAAGGGTTGTTTCAGGGTTTAGTCCCGTGATACTTTTAGCAACATCAATGGGATCAACATTTGCGAGACTGTGTTGAATGCAAATAAGAAATTGTCACAATTGTTCAGAATGGTCTACGGTGACAGCACACAACAAAACCATAGGACTAAAAACTTTTTTTATGATTCACGAAGAGATTTGTACAGTTATCATCTCATTTCAATGGTTGATAAATACTGAAAAGCCCATACATAACTTCAGTGACAGATAAGTACTTACAATCGCAATTGGCGCCCTCTTGCACATTCAATGGCTTCTAGATCTGTCAGTAACCATCAGTTAGTCAAAAATATTTCGGCCATGTTCGATGGGAAAAGAATTTCAAAGATTTGGAAGGAGAAGGATCACAATCATATGACTATATAAGCAAAGTTGACAAACTGAAACGAAGATTTGAATGGTTTCTCAATACCAGTTTGGAGAGCAGTGTGCACAAAGAGAGGACCTAAGAAACTGCCGCCAATACCAACGGCAACAACATCTTTCAATGCTTTTCCGGTGGCTCCAACCTACCAAAAACATTTTCATCTTAGATAATCCAGGCATTTCCTATTCAAGTATTAACTTGCTTTTGAGTTAACAAGAACAAAAGATCAATTACCCAGGAACCACTACGGATTGTCTCAGAAAACTCTTTTATCTTGTCCAGAACTTTCCAGACTTCTGGAACCACATTCTTCCCATCAGAATTTATGGCAGCATCCCTTGGAGCACGAAGAGCTACATGAAGCACAGACCTATTCTCTGTGCTGTTAATCTGCAGGTGTTACCAATACACAACCCAAAACCATTATATTGTCATAATAATGCCATCATGTTGGAGCAACGATAAAACATCAAGTCCATTGAAAAAAAGTAACTTATTAAATCTGGTCATACAAAGCAAGAGCTTTGGACACCTTGGGTATAATGGTGAATTCATGACCTTTATATTTAAGTATCACAATGCCAAATTTTTATAAATTTTCTAGTCTCACAGAGAGCAGGTGGCTCAATCACAGTCAACAGTACCTTATAAAGAGTTAGCTTCACCCTAGTCTACAAAAGATGAGCAGCAGAGATAAATCTTGACTTACATGTTCCCCATTGTACATGCGGTTAATCTTATCATTGAGTTGAGCAGCCTGCAATGAGAAAAGGGCAGTATCACTAGAATTTAGAAAAGTGATTTTACCTTATACAAATCCCAGTTTCCAAAATTAAAATAATCCAACTTCACCTCTGCCAATTGATAGAGTTTGTCCATTGTCTTAAGCGTGGCATTTTGCCGTGAGTAGTCCAACAGAATCCCATCAAACTCCCTGCATAAATTCATCCGCCCCCCAACACATAAAACAAAAATCATAAACTAATCATTCACAGTATTATTACTCAAAATTAATCAATTAAGCAATGATCTTAGGTTCATCTTCAACAGAGCAAAATACATACACCATCATTGATTGGCATCGATCAGTGTCACTCATCAAATCACGTAAATGATTCTTTTTAATTTCCTGCACATGGTTCTGCACAATCACAGGAAAAAAAAAAAATCAACGTTAAGTTCATAAAGATTACTACATACGCAGTTTTGAATACTCATTGCAACAAAATAACGAGAAAGAAGCAATCTACCTTCAAGTCCTTCCATGGCTCGGTGTCACAGATTAGAGTTGGTGAAGCCATTTGCAAAAACCTGCATCAAACAATATGTTAGAGAAAATAGAAAGTCAATTGATATCATTCTATTAGTTTGTGGCGCTTTGAAGCAATAACTACAAAGTTCAAAACTCACTTTAAGTTGGCTTACCCTCCAAATTCTAAGCTACCTAAGAGTTGAATGTTATATTTCTACAATCAAGTGAAAAACAAAACAAAGATATATAGCTTCAAAATGATCAACCAAATCAATTTTTAAAAAGAGAGAAAGAGATTGATTCAGATTATAAATAAATAAATGAAAAAAGAAACTTAGAAACAATAGTACCTGAATGAGAAAGCAAGGAAAGGGAGAGATTTGTAGAAGAATTGGATGAGGTGGATAGAGGGCAAATGGAAATAGAGGGAGCGAGAAAGAACCAAAAGGCATGAAGCTTCTTCGCAAAGCAGAGGACTAGAGTTGTCACGTGGCAAGGGGAGTGTGGCCACGTGTAGTTTGAAGCCTGATGAAGCGGGCATCTGACCGATGATGCGGATCAGGTGCTCATCGGTCAGATGCTGTATATGTATTGCTAAGTTGCATTTACAGTGCAACCAAATCAATGTGAAAATTGCGAACTAACTCAGTACATCTCTTATGTTACATATTTTTATATAACTTTGTAATATTTAACTCTCTTTTCATCTCATTAAACCCCTATTAGAATTTTAATTAAACTATGTTTCATGTTCAATTAAAATTATTAAAAAAGGCTTGTCCTCAACCCTCTTATAAATTTGTAAACTTGAAGTTACATGAAAATCGAAAACATATTTAAAGGCACTCTAATTAAATTTTCATGCTATAAATTCAAAGTGATTTCCAGGAATAAATTCACTTTAAAATGTATTTTTTCGTAAGAAAAATAACAGAACAAAATTCAGCAATGATTTAAAAAAGAAAAATTATGTTCCCACATGTTCTTTCACATGTCAATTACTGCAAGCACATAAAATTCATGTATTCATGGTATGGGAAAATTGAGGTGGAAGTTTGTGAGGCAGAATTCCTTGGTAATTGAGGAATACCTATTCATTTCTTGACTTTAATTTGAGTGCATATCTTCAATTTCCATATATACGTAAATCTGCAACTTTTGTTCTCTCATTTTTGTTTCTTCAATTTTTTTTTAATACTTTTGTTGTTTATGGGTGATTAAGTTGTAGTCTGATTTTATGATTTTAAAAGATAATTAAAAAGAAAAAAAGAAAAGTAAAGAAGTAGAGAGATGATGGGTTAACACAGTTTTTACTTTTAAGATGAGACAAAGCACAGCAGTAGAAGGATAAATTAAAAATTAAATGGGGGTATGGAGAGAAATTAGATTAAATAAAAAATTTTATTTTAAAAAATAGGTGAAGATGAAATAAAAAGAGGGGATTAATATTACAATTTTTTTACATATTTTAGTTGAATTATAATTTAAAGCAAATGTATTTTTCTAATAAATTAGAGCAAATGTAACTCAGAAAAACCGTGTAACTTTGGGCCATATTTCAACTAGCTGTTTTGGGTTTGATGGAATATTTGTGACTTTCTCCGTGACCGTTCAATTCCGTGGGCTGTGTAATTGCTGTGGGCGCGGGGAATCAACAGGAAGGTTTGTTCGTAATTCTTACGCTAGGGTTGGATTGGAAAAAAAAAATTAATTAAAACTACAATTTTCCGTTGGTAGGATGTGACTTTATATCAGCCCGCTTTCATTATATAAAAGCGGGCTAGAACGGGTGACATGGTCCATGTCCTTGTACGCGTAAAAATTTTTTCCGTTGCCGGGAATTGAACCCGGGTCTCCTGGGTGAAAGCCAGATATCCTAACCACTGGACGACAACGGAGAGTTGCTATCATCGTAACAATAAAATTATTATGACATATAAATTTTTTGAATTTGCAGGCCATCATATTCGACAAAATAATCTCAAGTATCCCGCCATTCGAGTTCCAAGTAATATGACATTATTTATTAGATTTTAAACTAGCATAAGTTATAAGATTCATTATCTAACAAATGAGTAACATATAAATTTTAAGACTTAAACTTGAAATCCCTAATATCATTAATGTTATAAACCATAATTTTAAGGTGTTTATTAATTGTAAATTGGAACCATAAAGCATTCATGAGCTATGTATACATATTCCATGAAGTAAATTAAGTCAAGCATTTAGACCATTAGCCGCACCAAAATACATTTATTAGTGTAATCTTGTAAGCGAGCAACGCTAATTTCCATGGTTATTAAGATAATTTTGATGTAAAAGTTTTCCAATTTTAGATCAAAATGATTTTAATAGGACTTTGTGTTTGTAATCATTCTTATCAGAGCATGCATGTGCAACACAACTCTAGACAACCTAAAAATGTAAAACATACTATCTACCTTTGATTAAAGAAAAGAAAAATCCAGTGCTGGCATAATCAATAAGAACTAGCCATCACTCTTTCCGCAACAACTTAAATTTCACTTTACAGTAGGTAAACATAATCTGTAATCCCCGTTAATAGAACCTGTAGACCTCCTCTTCGTACTTATTACACAACAAAACAATAATATACAGCATTACACATTTGGTGCAGAAAAATTAACCATTCTTGTTGTTGTCGTTAATATTTTAGGTGTTGACATTCCTTTGAAGATGACAATTTCTGCACCACAAGCAAAATCATCACATAAAAAACCACAAGGAGAAGATATGTTGCTTGAATTTCAAGTTGAGAAAAAAAAAATCATATCGATTCCTTGTCAAACGGACAAACTAGGCCTCATAATATCATTGGGACTGATGAGAAATATATCTCCCAATTAGAGATGGTTAGTGGGCACATAAACATAACATAGTTCTTCTTCACTACCTCCTGTTTGAAGAACAATTGTAGATGTAATGAATCCAAAAACATATTCTCTGATTCGAGGGTGCCTTATGATGGCCACTTCCCTGAAGGCATGAGAATTTTGATCCATATAGCATGGAGTTATGTTAATATTGTAATGAAAAGGATCAAATTAATCATCTGTGTGTGTAGACACATGACTTCGCAACACACTATTGGACGAAAAAGTTAACTTTTGTGTTGCCTGCTGACGTGACAGCATAGTAGTCGATCATAACACACGCGTATAATACATGTACATACACAAAATGATAGTCCTGATGGTGTGTTCCATCCAATCAAAGTTTGCCACGGAACGTAATCCTGAGTGTGTGAACTGTTTTCATTCGATAGCCATGATTTATTCGCTTTATCTATAAATAAGGAGTTTTTCTCCTAATTTGACAGCTCTAAATCCAAATTTAAGTTTCATTTTGTCTAAATCTTACTATATCTTGTATTTTTTTTTTACGTATTTTTATAAAATTATCGTTTTATCCCTAGTTTAAAATGAATAACTAATTTAGTTTCAAGCTTGGGTTGAAGGTGAAGTCTTAACATGATCCATAGGCTTATTTTGGTAAGTTTACTCAGTGTGATTGTTTAATTTGTTAGCAAAGCTAAAGATTAATTGCCTTGCTTGAGAAGTCACAAATTGTGGCCAAATTTGCTTACCCGGTTACTCTTGAAGAGGCCAATATCATAAGTGGCGGCGCCATTAGGCTTAAACAGCTCAAATGATCTCTTAGAGATAGGACTTGATTTTAAATTTTCATCATATAATGCAAACATACGTATCAGTTGACTGCCCATGCATCAATACAGTCCCTCCCTGGACCGCAGATAGGCTATCAAACCATTGTTATAAGCCTTGGTCTGCTCAATAGTTGCCCTTGCTTCTTTGTCATCTCCTTTGTATGGCCATCTAGTCTCAGCAACCACAATCTCAACATTTTTATACCCCAAGGAGTTCAAAGCAGAACGGATAGCATCCACATGAGCATCAAACATCTTTATGTATTTGATCTTAGTGTTTGGATCATATCGTCCTGCATTAGGTTGAAACAAACAAAAGGCTAGAATATCGAGCCTAGAATCAGTGACATAGGCAAAGTAGGGATACAAATTGATAACGAAAGGTGACCCAGTAGCATTATTAAACGAAAAGAATCCTTTCATAGCATCAACAATCCATGACTTAAAGGATTCTTTTCGTTTCACTGAAATCACAGTCGAAACCTTAATTTTACCACCCAAAGAGGCAGCATGCAATGCATTCTGCATATTTTGCATGGCGGGTAAAAGCTGTTTTCTCATATTTTCATCAACAGAGGTCTCGTTACCAACCATTAGAAGGATGGCATTGCTTGCTGGGTAGAAGGGTACCAGGTTGCTGTCTATCCAAGCTTTAGCAATATTCTAATTGGAGGCCAAAGTTGGAATTTCACCGATTGGCACTCCAATGACGTTATCAATACCAGAATTTGCCAAGGCTTTGTTCATGGGTATGTCGAGCCCGTATAACCGTATCTTCTGAATAGACGTCGATTGTACCAGCTTTACAGTATCAGCTGGTGGTGGGATTTTGCACTGATTTTGCACGCCTATGAAGGGCTCTGATTTTGCACGAGCCACGTCAATTTTGTTATTGTAGAGATTGAGACTTGCTCTGTTTTATTAATATGTAAAAACACAACAATATTCAAGTGTAAACATCCCCATGCCAGCGAATTTGAAGTAATTTTAAAAGTAAAGCATTTTAACTAAATTGACCATGATTTTGCAACTTACTTGTGATGTTCATGGAAATTATGAAGTTAATGAGGATGAAAGAGAAAGCACGAGGAAAAGAAAGAAATGCCACGGCTAAAAAGGCCCTGTCTCCATTTCTGTTGCTTCGGTGGGTGAAACAGCAAACATATATTTAATGAAGCATATTGAGGTAGAATCATAAAAGAATGGCCTTTAAAACCTTCTGTAAAAAGAAAATAGGAGGTTCATCATCTGTGGGGCCCACGTAGAATTCTCATCTTTTATCGTTTTAACACGATTATACATACCCTCATCCTCACCGTTTAAAGAACGTCAATCTAATAGATATTTTTGTTCATGAATTAAAGGGACTGCAACTTGAGTTATGATATTTGATATTTGCTCATGAGGCACCAGCCGTGTACGGTTTTTACTTCCCTACTAAGAAATGTCGTCCCTTTCTAGAATATGAAAACATTACTATTTTTTTTTTAAAAAAATAATAATAATAACAACTGAAATCATTCCTATAGCACTAGTAAATATGCATATTCAATAATTCCTGACAGATCTCGAGGGATTTAATAATAGTCTTCAGTCTCCAGTTCGATATCTATCGATGTGTATTTCCTAAGGGGGTGTTGTTAGTATAAGCTTCCACTTGTTCTCTTTGATACAATCACTTGAGTTAAAAGATAATTACGGTAATTCCCATAATTTCTGTTTGGGAGAAAATAAATAAATTGAAGGAATTTAAAACAAAAATTTAATACATTGGAGGACAAAGAGCAACGCTAAGCATCCCAACATCTAAATTTTAATTGGAGTCCCAACTGATATAGAATTCATTCATTGATAGTGGTTAAGTAATTTTATAATAATTTCATCATCTAATAAATGAGTGATACATATTATTGGGACTCAAATATTGAGATTCCTAACATTAGGATAGGATAAAATACTGTGTATTTTTTATCTTTTAACTTATAGTAAGAGATTACTTTATTATAAAATTATTCTTATATGTAATATGTATGACGCGAATAGGGATTCAATTTGAGTTGAATTGAATTTAAGTTTATATTAAGGTTTATTAGGAAAATAAGTACCATATCTATTTCAAAAGTAAATAGTAACGGGTTCAATATAAAAAAAGCCACTTAATTTCGTTCAAATGTAATTAGCAAATTCATTTTGTTAAGTTGAACGCAAACGCATAAAAAATATTGGTTGTAAAAAGAATGCTTACTGCTTTGAGTTAAAAATAAACAACATTAATTTATTTATTTTTTTCCAAAAAAAATAAAGATTATGAGAATTGCCGTAATCATCTTCCAAGTCAAGTGATTGTATAAAAACCAAAATCTAGAATCGAATCGATTTTTGGATTGGGTTGAATTGTTGAGACAATTGAAAAATGGTATTTCCTTGAGGTATAAAATAAAAATACATCAATTCATGCAATCGTTATTGATCAAATTTTCTTCGTACGAAATATCGGTCACCGGAATCGCTATTGCAAATCGATGGAGCATTATCCCTCTAACTATGAAAAAAAAAATCAAAAAACAATTCTCCCTCTCTCTGTCTGTAATAGAGGATGGCTTAACCACTAATCGATAATTAAAGTAGCACAAAACATCAACTAGCATTCTATCAAGTTTTTAAAGCATATTGGTTAATTTGTCTTTGCTTCAGGAGTATTACTAGGGTAAGTGCAACCGTTGTAACCTGCAAAATATCAGAAGAATTAATTTTAAAAATCAAGATTAATCATGAAAAGGTACAATGAAGGAGATAAATAATTAATGTTAGAAAGGGCAATTATGTTTATGTACAAGAGAAAACTTACTAGGATCTTTAGATGATAGGGTGGCAGTTTTTGAAAAGTCACAGTCCCAGGCATTGCGTCCATTAGTCTGATAGTAAAGATTCATAGCATATGTAGCATGTGATGCTAATGTGTTGGGCTCAAAGCAAGCCCCTCCAGGCGCAATTGGACTGCAATCAATCCCCCGCCCGCAAGCATAATCAATATTTGCCTGCAATTGCTCATCCATTACGCCTTCCTTTGGCACACACCACATTGCTTTGTTTGGTGCACTCGGGTTCTCCTGAATTTAGTTGTTACAGCTCAGTAGCAAATTAACTTCAAGATTACTAGCTAGTTGTTTTAATTAATTTCCACTTACTTAAAATTAATTCTCACCTTGAGGAGGCCAACATCAAAATTTGCAGTGCGATCAGGCTTGAACAACCCAAATGATCTCTCAGAAATAGGCCCTTGTTTCAAATTCTCATCGTATAATGCAAAGAGATAAGTATCAGTTGTCTTCCCAGGCATCAATGGAGTCCCAGCCTTGGACCGAAGATGGGTTATCAAGCCACTGTAATAAGCCTTGGCCTTATCGATAGTTGCCCAAAGTTCTTTGCCATCTCCTTTAGACGGCCATCCAGTCTCAGTAACCGCTATCTCAACATTGTTATATCCCAAGGAGTTCAATGCAGAACGTGCTGCATCCACCTACAAAATTTTTCAAATATATTTTTCAAATATATGTATGTGTATGTGTGTATGTGTGTGTATTACAATATCATACAAGTAAGAATGCATACATACGGACATTATGTATATATATACAATTGATATATTTTCATTTCTATAATCATTAATCGAAATTTGCCGAAAAGGAATAACAGTTTAATTAAATAAACATATTGTACCTGAGCATCAAACATGTTCATGTATTTGATGTTATTGTTTGGGTCAACTCGCCCAGCATTGACTTGAAACAAACAATAAGCCAAATAATCAGGTCTAGGATCACTGTTGTGAGCGTAGTATGGATACGGATTGATAGCGAAAGGCGAACCAGTGGCACTATTAAATCCAAGGAGTCCTTTCATAACATCTACAAGCCAGGTTTGAAACTTTCCTGAAGAGGGCGGGTCAGAGTGGGAAAGCACGGACATCGAATGCACGGTCGAAACCTTAATCTTACCGCCCAAAGAGGCAGCGTCCAGTGCATTTTGCATATTTTGCATTGCGGGCAGGAGCTGTTTTCTAAAATTTTCATCAAGAGAGATCTCGTTACCAACCATTATAATGGAGATATTGCTTGCTGGGTGGAAGGGTAGGACATTAGTGTTTATCCAGGTTTTCGCAGCATTCGGATCCGAGGCTAAGGCAGGAATTTCACTGTTTTGTGTCCCAACAACAATGTCGATTCCGCTATTGGCCAAGGCTTTGATCATGGGAATGTCGGGGCTATATAATCGGATCTTCTGTATTGACGTTGATTGTAGTAGCTTTACTGTGTCTTCTGCTGATGGCAGGTTGTCCCCTAAATTCCCATAGTTTACGCCGATAAAGGGCTCTGACCCTGCACAAGCAATGAGGAGTATTTTGTTCTCCAATCGTAAATAAATAAATATAACAGAAATGTGAATTTTAAACAATTTAGTATTGTGTTGCTAATTGCCAAATAACAAGTTTGTTTTTTGTAATAAAATATGGACGTTTGCACTAGAGTACTCGTGATACAAAATTATTTAAAATGAACCTAACAATGTCTAGAAACTTACTCGCAATACTTATACCAGTTAAGAAGTTAAGAAGGACGAATAGTAAAGCATTAGGAAGAAATGCCATGGCTAACTAAAGCTGACTCTATTTTGTCACTTTCGAATCTGAAGCCACAATATATAAGACAAGGGAGTTTAATGGTAGAATCGTAAAAGACCAATTTGTGCAAAGCCAAAACCTTTGGAAAGCAACAGGAAAAATAAAAATAATAATAAAAGAACACATGTGGGGTAGCGTATAATTCTCCATTTTTACCGATTTTACATTCGCATATGGACAGGAATGAAAAGTCAAGTCTAGTATATTGACTTCTTCAGAATTTAATAACGTAAATGCCTTAAAAGTTTAACCATAAAGGCCATTTGGCACGCAAATGCCATAAATTTGAAGGACTTAGTACTAAGATTTAATTCCAGCAATTATTTTCTAAAATTCAGAACAGCTGCAATCACTAGTCAATTCTTGTCCATTACAAATCGTTGCATGATAAACCAATCTATAAATGTTACTATTAAATTTGAAATTTGATTATCAGTAAGAAGTTGGATGATGTAATGTAGAAAATTATAAAACAAGGCGACTATTGTCTGGGTTAAAAAAGGGTTATTTTAGGAGTTCCATGTCATAATTATCAACTAGTTGGCGGGCAGCTGCACTATCGCCCCTATATTTTTACGGAAACCCAACCAGCTTGTTAACCAGCCTCTTGCAGACCATCGAACACAATATTTTCACTAATATATATTTTTAAGAATACAATTGGGATCTAATGAAATAATGAAAGTGTGGGGTTTTTAATAGCTCTAGTCATCAGAGAAATACTTGGAGTATGGGCAAGATTATCTAAATCTTAGGACAAGGTACATGTAGCTTATTGTCACCATAAGCTAAAGCTTTTGAGGAAGAACTAAGAATAAGAGAGGTATAAGGTACGTGTACCAAACTGATAGATTTTGTATATAAATATACACTAATCGGTGAGAATGCTTATTGAAGACTTATTAAGGGTATAACATGTAACATGCGCGATAATGTACCATGTAAAGAATATCACGAAGTATATATATTGGATAATGTACCATGTGAAGAATATCACGAAGTATATATATTGGATAATGTACCATGTGAAGAATATCACGAAGTATATATATTGGAAAAACATAGAATGCAAAAGTTTTTTAATCCAATCTTTATCAGGGCCGACTTTAGAATATTTAAGGCCTTATGCGAATTTTTTTTTTATGAGACCTCATTTTATTATGCTACTTAAATATTGAAAAAAGGTAAAAACATAAAAAAGCTTAAAATTCATTCTATTTTTAATTCTTGAATTTCAAGAATAATCAAGAAGATCCCAAAAAATTTTAAAAACAAAACCTAAACAATAGTCAAGAAGATATTTTTTTTACTCCCATTAAAACTTTTGCAAAAACAAACAAATAAATAAGAATAATATTATTTTCAAATAGAATACTTAAAATGATAGTATATAAAAAGTTGAGATGATAAATTGATGATCATATAATAGATATAGACTTTTATTTCAAAAAAATAATTTTTTTAAAATGAATTGATGAATATATATATATTGTAGAGAGGAAAACAAAATTTGTTTTCATCTACTGATTTCTTGAGATTATAAAGTTTTGAATAGAAATTAAAGGAATACTAACTAAAAGTCAAATATTCTAAAGTTAAATAATTAAGTTTTTTAGGAAATTGAAAAGATAAATAATTTTTTTTTAGGAAACACTAGTAATAAATGAATTAATGGTTAGATAATATTAATAATTATATCATTTTAACACTAAGCTTACCAAATATAGATTTTCTATTAAAAAAAATTCTTAATGATAGAATAATTACTAATTAAAGAGATGTCTAATAGAATTATTAATTAAAAAATTATTAAGAAAATACTCAAAAAAAGGCCTTCTTAAAATATAGGGGCTTAGGCAACCACTTTATTCGTTTATACTTAAAGCCACCCCTCCTTATTATTTTAGGGTTCAAACGTTTAGTTTTTTTTTCAAATAAATAAAAATCAACATAATTAAAATAACAATAATATAAATTTTTTATTCAAAAAATCATAATATTAAGCTCAATATTATAACAAACATGCGTATATTTTATTTAAAAATAGTTACTTATTATTTTGTTAATGAACAAATACATAATTTTAACTAAGGGTAATTTTGTAACTTAAAATAATTTATTCCAATCATTTCTGATTCTAAGACAAGTAAATATATGAATTGGAATACAACTCATTATAATTCGATTTCAATTCCTGCAACTTAAGTAAATAATTTATGTTGATTCATATTACTCATTTTAATTCCAATCTATTTCGGTTTCATCCCATTCTAGTTCCGATAAATAAATAATTCATAAGACTCACTCAAAATATGGAGTGATATTTTGATATGATTTTGAAACATGCTAACAAATTTAATTAGAATTGTTGGTAACAACTGAAACTCTATTAACTCTATAATGTCACCTATGGACAAATGATAAAAATAACAATAATGTTAGTGATCTAAATTTTAACTCATGATATCATGTGCCATCAATTTATTAGATGATGAATTTTGTAACTTGTAAAATACTTAACCACTATCTAATAAATAAATGTTACATTGATTATGAGCTCAAATTGAGATTTAGATATTGAGATATTTAATGTTGCTTGAAAAATATAATAGAGTTAATCAGCGCATAACAAGAAATTCATGTATTATTGTTGAGTAATACATTTTCACTCCACTTTAATATCTTATACCACTTTTATAATCATAATTCTATCGTTTTTGGAAATTAAATAAAAGGATAAATATGAATTTTAATTGAACTAAAATATCTTTATAAATCATGGCCTAACTATATTTTAAATTAGTTATCTTAATTGATAAAATCAAAATAATTTTGAGAAATAAAGAAATAAAATATCTAATAAGAATAATTCTATTTATGAAAAAGAATATTTACATAATTTAGTATTGATTTGATTTATTGTAATTTTATTTTCTTTTACCATTAAAATAAAAATAAATAAATAAATGGTAGGGTTTCTGCGTTGAAAGCTATACTCATTATTATTATTATTATTATTTATTTTATTATTATTTTTTTTTAGGAAAGCTATACTCATTATTGTTTGGCTGGAAGAAATCCTATTGCGTGACTGAGTTTTCTACGTATACGACCAAGTAGCGAAAGAGGAGGAGGCTATCGTTGATTTTTATTTGCCTGATAATTGATTATTATTATTTAAAAATATAGTGGGGTAGTTGGGGTCTAAGTGCTAATCAATTTTTCATTTTATATCCCTCGTAAATTTGTCAAAAAAATCCGCTTGAACCGACAATGGATTCATTTCGATTAAAGACGTGGCGGCAAAGAAAAATTTCCAATATCGAGAACCTTCTCCTGACATAATAGCCGCCCATACCTTATCAATTTGGCTCACCCAACAACCACACACTCAATAATATCGCTCAAATCGAACCGTCCATCTCGCAACTCATCAAACAATAACAGCCGTAAGCTCATTAGGGTTCTATTTTAAGTCGGTATTAATATCTTTATAAGCGATGTTAACGCCTCCTCCAGTTATTGCAGTCATTGCTCTGCGTCCGTCTGATGCAGCTTTTTGGTTTCTTAGATCTATTCCTTTGTTAATTTTCTCTAACCTTTGCTTATTCAAGTTCAAATAGATCGTCTTTTTTCATCATGGCTTTTTGCTTCTTCTCTCAAAGCTTTGATCAACAGATCGTCTCGTCTTATCGTGGCTTTTTGCTTCTTCTCTCATCATCAACAGATCTCGATCTTCGTATTTTGGTTAGATCGGCGACTTCGCTTGGCCGTGATACGTAGATCGGATGGTTCTGATTCCATGTATGGATGTATGCTTTTAGATTTGTTGTTAGATCTCAACGAACGTTTCTAATTTTCCGATTTCAAACGTTCATAGATCTTCTTTTTTAATTTTAATCTTCTATTTTTAAATTTTGAAATCGCTCGGTGATTGGTTTCTCAAGATGTTAGATTTTGTTCGACTTTGTTTAGGTACTGCCTCGAGTTCAGATCGCCCTTCAGATTAACCCAGAGGTGGATCGGTTGTGATGGTGGCCGAGCAACTCATGACGGATCTGCTGAAGCTGGATTGAATACGAGCCATCGCCCTCAACGGCGTCGTTTGGTGCGGGACGCTGTGCCCATTTGCAGATGATAGTAAGATGGGGAAAAAAGTCTTTGTTATGCTAGCTACCATATCGTGTAAGCTTAGTCTTTGTTTTATTACATATTAGCTGTTAGAATATAGCTGTGTGTGTGGAGGTGGAGGAAAAAAATTGTGACTGAGGAGGAAAAGCTGAGGGATAGATTTTGTGTGTTGTGGTTGTTGTTGCGGCCTTTGCCATGACAGGTGCGCTTGCATGGCAGGTCATAAAAATCCTAATAAAAGTATTTATTTTTTGGTTTTCGGGGGGGAGATGGCACGGGGATTATTCTTTTATTATATTTTATTACCCCGGCTCTCCCCCTGCTGGTCTGGTGTTTTCTTTTTTGCCTTTTTTCTTTTTTTTTTTAAATATCCTACGTTTATTTAGCCTTTTTCGTCGGATACCAAATCTTCAACGATTCACAGTCGAGATGGCTGCGCGCCAAGAAGCGAAAGCAGAAGGTACAATCTATTGAAACACAAAATTTCATATACATGGTACACTTAACACATAATAATGACGTATGTTGCACATAGTAATTGATTGTTTTTTGGCACTCATATTTTACAAAATTTTATATACATGGTACACTTAACACATAATAATGACGTATGTTGCACATAGTAATTGATTGTTTTTTGGCACGCATATTTTAGCTCATTATAACAACTTTCATGGCACTAGTAGCTTCATAACAACTTCCATGGAACTAGTGGCTCGTAATAATTTACACAAGACTATCTATATGCACATTGATGACATGCATGCTGAACATAATCATTATTATTTGATATGTAATTAGCACTAGTGGCTCGTAATAATTTACCCAGGACTATCTATATGCACATTGATGACATGCATGCTGAACATAATCATTATTATTTGATATGTAATTAATGTTTCATCTATTTGTTAATAATTTATTTATATTTTTATGTTTTTTTTCCTTGACTAAATATCTGAAGCCTATAATATATATCTTTATATAAGAAAACATTCAAGTTACTTCACATATCTTGGATACTTACAATTCTGAATATATTTATTTGTAAGCTTTGATTTGCATTTTAATCCAACTAGGCGGAAAAGCATTCACATACAATCTCTTATCCAAAGAGCACTGACGCGGTTTCATTTGCTTACACATTTATGAATCAATTGCTTACACATATTTGAATCAATTTATAATCATGTGGGTGAGATAACTAATCTATCAAATCATTGATTTTTAGTAAATGTTGCAACAATAAATTTATAATCCAAGGTCAATATTTTTGATATTGGTGTAGCTAGGAATTGGATTTAGAGTCCAGATATTATTATGTAAATCTGGGCACGTGCTGTGTTCTATTTTTTTCACCCTTATGATCAATTGTAAGCTAGATGAATATTTCATTGGAGTAGACCTATATAATTTTTGTTTTTGTTCTTGAGAAGTCGGATTTATGCTTCTTGTATTGAATTGGCGGGGCTGGCTGTATTTAGCATTTGAGCTGTTGGTTCTATCAAGTGTAGTAGATGCGCTAGCTGTCGGTGGTGAATCTCCATGCAGCAAAGAGTGCTGTTATCTGTTAAAGAATCCTGTCCTTATGGGCCTTGGTTCGTGCCGACATGGGGAAATGGATTTGCTTGTGCCACATGAGAACTTTTGTACTTTCTGGCACAGAAATGGATGAATTTTGGATCTGCTGACAAGGGGTCTTGTACGCGTGGAGGAGGTTGGCTGTGGATGAGGCTGAGGAGAATTGAGTTAATTTCACAACAGATGTGATTGTTACAGGTGATGCAGCAGGAAAGTTGGTAGAAGCCTTTTTTTCATTTTTCTTTTTTTGAAGGTCAGTTTATATATTATGTATTTTAATGTGCAGGCATCGGATGATCATCTTGGTCTGCTGCTGGCATTGGGTCATCATCTCGGTCTCTTGCTGGTGTTGGACTTTGCTGTGTATCCTTATAATGGAGAGATTTACAGTTTGGTTGGAGAACAGTTCCATGTGCGTCTGGTATGCAATGTGGATCAGCCTGTATGCATGGTGGTACTGTATACAGTGTGGATCAGCTTGGATGCATGGTGGCATTGGCGTACATTGTTGATGCTATGCTTCAGTTGACAACTTACCAGCTTGGAGTTGAAAATGTTTGCCTGGGATGTGTGTTTCTGTGAAGTTAAGATGAGTTGTGCTTATTTTCTCTTTGCTGCTTCGAGATTGTTTCATTATTCAGTTTATTTGTTTCGCTATTAGCAGTAACGGAGGTCTCTATTTCCAGTTGGTAGTTTATTGTTGTGTAAATTCCTTCCACAGAATATTTACTAGCAACTATCTGATAGTTTTTTCAATTGCAGTGGTGCATTTGATGTGCTGCTTATGGTGATGTGTGAACTGGAAAGGCTTGGATTTACATTAGTTTGGTAGTTTTGATGCAAATATTTGTTGGAGCTCGGGGGAGATAATGCTCAGTGTGGATATTGGTAAAGTTTTCGAAAAATGTTAAAAGATGGTAATAGACAGCTTTCGATTTTTTTTTTTTATGTCCATTTTAACAAATTGGGTTTATTGGAAGTTATAATTTTTGTTATTGTGGCGTTCTAATTTTTTTCTTTGGTATTCTATTTTTGGTTAATTTTGATTTTTCAGGTTGTTTGTTAACTTAATCCGTGTTTTGGTCCTTAAGATAATTATTTACGTTTGCAATTTTTTTATTTTGTCTTGGTTATTGGTTCGTTGGAGAGTTTGGTTCTTTACTGTTTGGATAGACGGTAATTCATGCACCAGCAATGGGGGAATGACAATTTATCAATCGCAACTATTTGGAAATTGGAGAATGAAGTTCGCTACTATTTCGTTCTACTTTCTGGAAGTGGTTTCGTTAGATGTTAGGATCTCGATTCTGTTTTAACGGTTGCTAATTTGTTAATGGTTTATATCGGTTTGAAAAAAGAGTAGTGTATTAATGGTTGCTGTTTGCCCGGGGAAATGACAATTGTATTGAATTAAATTGAAGTGTAGGGTTCGTGTAGATATGCACTGGCCATGAAACCATAGAACTTAATATAAAATGCGTAAGCTATGAAAGAAAAGTTGTCTGCAAAGGCACTGTTAAATTTTCTCTTCCCGCCGCACGCCTCCTCTTCTGAATCTCGTGATGTGTGTAGTCTTTTGTGTTGTGTTCTGGATGGGTCCATAAGCTCTAAACGGCAAGAGCGCCCAAACTCGTAAGGTTTGGGAGGTTGGTGGTTCGAATCCACCTGGGTCCTTGATTGTTGACACTGTCTCAGTCTCTTGCATGGATATTTATCAAATACGGATACTTAGTTCAATAGTTGATAAATATCAATGGGTACTTAGTTAAATATTTGATAAGCATGATAAATGTCAACGCAAGTATTCGCAAAAAGTCTGTCGAGGGGTGGATTTAGTAATAGTAAATCTACTATGGGTGATATCTCACCTTACTTTATAAATAGTTAATTTAATTAATTGGATCACTCCATTCACTGAATTTTTTTTCGCAGATACGCTGGAAGTATGAATTGAAGGGATGCGTTTGGTTAAATTCATGTAGATAGATTTTAGTAGGATATGACAAGGTCTCGTTAAATTATATTATTTGTAATTAATTATTAATTTGAAATTAATTTTAAAAATAATTAGGGACTATAGAAAGTAAAAAATTAATTCTAAATAATTAGGTTTATAAGAATCTTACTAACAGTAAGTTACCTAGCGGCTGCACGAGAAGAATAAGACACCACTCAAGTCCAAGCCCAAGTTGCATCGTAACTCTTGTAATCGTATCGTATTTATTCAGAACATTTTGAATAGTTAAGGGCATGTTCGGTATTGTTTCTTAATTAGTATTTTTTAAAAATAAAAATGAAAATGAAAATGAAAATAGTATTTTACAGTTATTGTATTTTAAATTTAAATATGCGTTTGGTATTATTTTTTATATTATATATTTTAAAATTGAAAACATAATATGTGTTCGGTAGATAAAATTAAAAGATAAAAATAGTAATATGTTCGGTAGTAACTTTCAAAAATAATTTTTACTAAACATTTAAAACAAACTTCTAATTAAAAAGTAATTATTAAATTAATACATACACAAAAATATCATAAATAATTTAGTATTAGCATTAATATAAAAAGTTTTACATTATGATTGTTTTTACACTATAATTAAGATATATATTGCAACACATAATTTAAACAAAATAATTGTTTTACAGTTCATTTTCTTAGAGCAATCAACTTGGTCCCAACATTTAGAACTAACAACCTAGCAACCTGTATGACACCATTGATTTGAAATGAAATGCTCACAAGTGTCAATACAATTCAGATCTGGCAACTGCTTCAGGAAAACGGAACTGATTTACAGTAGTTGCCACACATGTAACGAAAATGTCAACAATGTATTGAGAATATGACATTATCAACTCTTCACAACAAAGTTAATTAATATACTTTTATTGAGTTAAAATAATTCAAATTTCTTGCTGTTGACCGAACTTGACCAACCGCCCATGGTTGCAACGGCGCCAGTGGTGGTGCTCTGCGACCATCAACACCTCCCCACAAGCCGACGATCTTCCCCCAGACCGGCAACCACCATCACACTGCCTTCACTGCCAAAACGAAGCCAAACCACAACCAAGATCTCAAATCCCTCCCATCACTGCCACCACACTTGCCATCGTCGGTGATGACCCCCTTTGTCACCAATCATCTCCTCAACCCATCCCCATGCTGTCCCGTCGTCTTTAACCTCTCTACAGATTGCAGAGAAGAACACAGATTCGTGCACGTATTTTTATTTCTTTCAAGGAATATTTTATAATTTATTTTACAAAATACGGAGAACGCCTAAAAGTTGTTTCCTATTACATGACTAATTTGTGCCACTTGTATTTTGCATTTTTTGAATGTGTTTTCATAATACAGTTGCCGAACACGTACTTCACCCAGATTTTGGAAATGAGAATGAAAATGGACTCCGTAAAACATTACCGAACAGGCCCTAAGTCTCCCATTTGGTAAAGGTGAAGAGCTAAAGCTAAATTGGGACAAGTTTTTGGGATTAGAATTGGGCTTCTTTTTGGGCTTTTGTAGATTGCATAACTGAGGATTTGGTTCATGGGGTCGGAATGTAGAATTTACAAATTTGAGGAGGCCACAAAGAAAGTCTACAAAATTGAGAATGTCAAAATACAAAATTTTCAAAGAAATTTATCATGGGTTCTAAATTGTAAAACGAAAACTAGGTGTCAAAATTATTGGGTTTGTAACATTTACATAAACATATGTTTACTGCAGTTTTTTAGCTGCTACAATTATAATGATGACATCACACTCAAAATTGTAATATAAAATGTTAAAATTTAAGGACAAAACCATATTTTAAACCCCAAATATTAATCTACCAATTTTTTAACCCACTATAAAATCATTTTTTCACTTATTAAAAATAGAATAAAAACAAAAATAATTTCAATGTAATCTATTTTTATTTATTAAAGGGTAGACTTGATATTTTACAAGTCAACTTACATAAATGTAGTAAAATGTTGTAAGGTTTTGCAAAGGGGAGAGGCTATTTAAATTCACCTAATTCGTCTATGAAAATTTATATTTCACTCTACAAACCCATCCAAATACCTAATGTAAACTTAATTAGTAAACAAAATTATTATTAAAGCATTGTTCTTTTTTTTTTTTTTTTGACAATAAAGCATTGTTCTAATTAATATAAGAAATATAATTTTCTCATGATTTGAATTGTCTTTACCTTTTGAACATCAATCATGATATACCATTTTTATCTGAACTAATATAAAAATAACAAGGACATTAACCACTCTTTTTAAAAGTCAACCCTCGTTATTAAATACTAATTAATGTTGTACTTATAAAACATGTATTAATATTTATAACTTGATATTGTTAAATGATTTGTTGTCTTATTATCTCACTCTCACATAGTGATCTTCATAAAAATTTGTATGTCGTCTTTGTAATTATAGTATTACTCGCATTACATAATAAATGACTTTTGATAACATTTGCAACTCTCATAACAGATAATCCCCATAAAAAGCAAACTCTTATGGCATATTTTAAAGACTTCCTGTAACTAGCGCATAAATTTGTAACAGCTGTACAATCACGAAAAATAATAAACTGCAATTTATGAAGAAAATTAAAAATAGTTTAACATCCATAATCTCCAACAACTACTAATAATGCCCTTTTGAATTGTGATGGCCTTAATGCTCACGGTCCTGCGACGTGACTTTTGACATCAATTATATTGATGATTTTTGTGGCACACAAAAAATAAATTAATTAGCAGTCATTTATAGACCGCCACTGTCGGTGGCCCTTGATTCCTGAAGTCACTGGAAAAGCAAGCCATAACAGAATAAGAAGACAATGTATCATGCACACTTTGACTAAATTTCAGCCTGCCACGCGCTGCTGAATTTGTCCAACCTTTTACTTCTTTAAGCCAACTGGGTCCCTGCCGCGACCGGCCTCCGGTTAAGATTTTTGAAAGCAATGCCAACCAAGCACTCTCTCGCGTCCAGCGGGTCTTTAGTATTCATATATTTTTTCAAATCAAATATTATTCTTGTTATTGAACGGAACCCAAAAGCTTTAGACAATTTGTGTCCAAACGAAACCTCTGCATTTTCTTTTTCGAATTCATTAGTTTTGTTTTATTTTTTCAGTTTAATTTAAGTCTAGTAGTATATTCAAAATAAAAAACCTACTAAGATTTATAATAATTTTATTATGACATAAGCTAAAATTTTTATCTTTAATAATGTTTAGATAATCGTGAGTTGTGGAAGAATAAATCGACCTGTACCTAATCAGAGGTGGAGAGTTGAGTCCATGAACATTTTTGTGTTGTGGGACCCAACGCGGGCCCAATGGGGCGACTGCCAACTGCATTATCACCCAACACCCAGTCCCAAATTAACAGGCCGTTTAGTTTCAAAACTTTCCAATCACAAACGACCCAAACTAACCGGCGCCGTTGACGCCGAACGCTTTACCTTGGCATTATAGTATTATTCAAATCGACGGCAGATGTTCTAGAACGCACGCACGTGCGCATCACTGAAGTGAATAAGTTAAATTTATTTATTTGACGTTTTTGGGCAGCATCAAATGAGGGCAGTTAAGGGGGATCAAATCGGATCGTACAAGTTTCTAAACAAGGACAAATAAGCGAGCATCTGCCAGCAACATCAACGCCAGCCGCGCGATCCAAGCTTACGCTCATGCTCACCGTACGGCTCCTGCACCTGCACCTGCCCGGCCTGCAGGGTAGAGAATTCTCGTATTATAAAGGATTAATAGTAAAACAAAACAAAACAAACAAAACAAATAGCTGTAGCACTGTAGCTAGCTGCGCTTCCACTTCAAGCCAAATATCTACCGCAGTATTTTCTATTTCTTTTTCTTTTATACTTCCTCCCATTTATTTCCTTTTCTGTAAACTTGATATTCATTTCGACAACTCCATTTTCTTCAAAATCAGATTCATAGACAAAGCATTACTGCGGTGTTTCTATCTCCTTCTCCAGGTACAGTACTCACAAACCTCCTCATGATTTATTATTTTGATTTTATCTTCGATATCATTTGTTCTGATCTTTTTTCTTTTAAAAAAAATTATTATTATGTGTCTCCTTTTTCGTCGTTGGTCACTTGGTAGAATGATTTTGATATCCTTTTATCAGTATTAAGGTTGCTGGGGATCGAGGGAGAGAATCATTTCTTGATTGCATGTCTTAATCTGGGTTGCTTTTGCTTTTTGGTCTGTAGTAAAACTGAGAGAAATTGCATAATACGTGGCCGGTGTAAAATATTGAAGACATTTTGATTATTGATTAGTGTAGCCATATATATACTTTGATCATGGGCTATAGCTATTCGTTAAACGACCACGTTAGCCACCTACGGACCGTTTTTAAGAAAGAATAACCTCTATGTAAAGATAAAGAAAGAGAAGTACTGATTATGCAACCACAAGGAGCAAACTAATTCAGATAGTGGCTGGTTGAGTGTACAGTTGTAATCACATGGCCAAATCTGTTAATTTTTTGTTTGATGGGCTATTTTTTTCCAAAAAAAAAAAAAAAAAAAGATAATAAAGATTAAAGAGTTGTTATAGGGGATGGTTGAATCATGTTGCTTCTGTGGATCTAACAATCATGTTGCCTTTTCTGGATCTAGCACACGAATTTCATGATTTTTCTTTTTTACTTGGCTTCTTTTACTTTTCCTAACCGAACTGTTTGGAAATTGACCACATGGTTTCGCCCAAGAGTCCTTCCCTTTAGTGGTTGTTGATGAAAGACAATCATGTTAAAGATCTGGTTTCTGTATTTAACGAAACCATAATTGACCCAGGAGATCCACTCGAGTATATGGTCCGGTATTCTGGTAGTTGCAACCTGTATCCGTGCTATAATATTTGAAATTGGTTAGTTGCTGTACCAGTTTTTTTTTATTTCTTTTAACTCATCTTGACCTGCATGATTGTTTATCCTCAAAAGTAGCCTTCTTGCTGTTGAATTAGTTGAGAATAAGTTATTCACATGTTCTTTGTAATTAATGTTTATAGGTTGACTCGGTTGCCAAATTGTGGGATCAATCGCCATGTTTCGCAAGAAGAATAATACTCAGGAGAGTGAGGAGCAGCGTCATGAGTCAAAGGTGATTACTCAGTTCATTTGGCTGCAGTTAGTAACTCACAATAATCATATGCTTGAATTCTATCTTCCTTGGTGTTCCCTTGATGCTCCACTTAACCAAACAATGGCTAACACACATAATATTTGGGGTCAGGGTTTACGGGTCTTTCTTTGCAGAAAAGCTATAGAAACCATGTACCTTGAGTTCAGTCATCAGTTGTATTAATGAAGTTTAGCATGTCATATAGTCCATCAATTTTAGTTCATAATTAGTAAACGTAGTTTAGTTCTTCTCAGATTTATTGTTTTACAGAAAAAGAGTTAGTTCTAAAGATCCATACATTTGCCTCTCTTCTTCTGTGAAAATAAACTATAAGCAGGTCAAGGAGCTTAAGACTGCAATTGGACCACTTTATGGACGTAGTTTGCAGTACTGCTCTGATGCATGCTTGAAGAGATATCTGGAGGCTCGAAACTGGAATGTGGACAAAGCAAAGAAAATGTTGGAAGAGACACTCAAATGGAGGTCAACCTACAGGCCTGAGGAAATCCGTTGGGTTAGTTGGTTTCAGTTGTCGTGTGTGTTGACATTTTAAGTTAATAACACTGAACTTGACAATATAATTATTTGCTTCTTTGAGGTTGGTTAGTTCAACTTTCACTGATCATGCTAAGGATTTCATTGTCAGAACGAAGTTGCAGTTGAAGGTGAGACTGGAAAGATGTTTAGAGCTGGTTTTCATGACCGACATGGCAGGACTGTTCTCATATTGAGACCAGGAATGCAGGTAATTTATATTTAGATGATTTTCAAGTGCTGCATTTTCTGAGATTTAGTTATTTTTGAAAACCTGTTGTCATTTCAAATGTTGCAGAACACTGCATCAATAGACAATCAGATGAGACACCTAGTCTATCTCATAGAGAATGCTATCCTAAACCTTCCAGAGGGTCAGGAACAAACGTCATGGTTAATAGACTTCACTGGGTGGTCATTAAGCACCAGCGTCCCTATCAAGTCTGCTCGAGAAACTATCAATATATTACAAAATCACTACCCTGAAAGGCTGGCTATAGCATTTCTCTACAATCCCCCACGGATTTTTGAAGCATTTTGGAAGGTTTGGGTTCTGCTCCCCTGAGAATGCATTCTGGTTCTTATGTCACGCTTGTAATTACTAGAATTCTTACTAATGATTAAATTCTTAGATATTTCTCCTAATTCTTTCATTTTTGGTATTATTTCTTTAGTTTTCAAAGAGTTAGACCTTTTAATAAATATCATGCACTGCCTCTGTGCTTCATCTCAGGTTGTCAAGTATTTCTTGGAAGCCAAAACATTCCAAAAGGTGAGATTTGTATATCCAAAGAATAAAGACAGCGTGGAACTTATGAGTTCATATTTTGATGAGGAAAATCTTCCGACTGAGTTTGGAGGACAAGCCACATTGCGTTATGACCATGAAGAGTTTTCCAAATTAATGATTCAAGATGATTCAAAATCAGCAGCATTGTGGGGATTTGATGACAAACTCCAATGCGTTGGTAATGGGCATTTTGGAGCTGAAGTGGCTCCAGAGCCAGCCAGTTGAGCTGCTGTGGGTATCATTGTAATAAATGATTGGACATAAATCAAAATTTTAGCAACATTATCAATTTATCACCGTCTGATGCTCCCAATGGGGGCTATAGCTGTATTTCTTCCATTGGCGCTCATAACTCGGACATGAAATTAGTAGGATGAAACGTGCGTATGATAAATGGTTCTTGCTTTCTTTAGCTGCCAGTTTGTGTTTGCATGCTGACCTTTTTAGCACCCTTTAGACTAGTTTACTGAATCTGAAACGAACGTGGATATCTAATTGAGGATGGGTGTCGCTTAGCTCGTTTTTTTTAATATGATTATTATTATTTTTTCTCCGTTTCTCAGTTTCTTCACAAATTAACGAAACACGAGCAACGAAATTGGCGAAGTATCGTCAAGTGGATCATGGATGTTTGGGAGGAAATTTGGGATGCTAATCTGGACTTGGACTAATAATTTGATGACACGAAGTCAAGAAAAATCAACCAAAATGAAGTGAGTTGAGACCAAATGGCAAGATAGCTCATAAAAGATAAAAAGTAAATACTAGAGTAAAGATGTTTTGGTAAATATGTTCAATACGAAAGAGTATAGTTAGAACCCAAATTTGGTGGTTAGGACCAATATGTGAACGGCGCACGCCATCACTAAAAAGAAAAAAATATTAATACACAAATGACGGCGAACGTCATCATCTTGTGAAAAAATAAAATATTTTTCTTTTAGGCTAAAAAGAAGCCAATCAGAATATAAATTCTTTAACCAAAGTAATAAAAAGGAGCCACGACAACAGTTATCCTTTGCTGTTTTTTGAAAAGCAGCAATACCACAATGTTGAAAGCCTGCCATGTGTTTAATTATGAAAATAAAAAAAAGGCTGAAGGTCTTCTTGCCTCTCAAGCCACGGATATCACCGTCAAAAGAGAGAAAAATAAAAATATTAAAATAATCTTATATGAGTAAGATCAACTAACAATTATCCACCAAGTGTTTAAATATATTAAAATAACCTTAGGCAAGTTTAAGAATTTCTCAAACGATAACAACTTTTTTCTCATTCAAAAAATAGACTCATCTTCTTTAATTTAAAGATTAACACCATTGCTAAAATTTCGAAGTTCTTTAGACCTTGAGGTCACCGTTTTTTTAAAAAAAACTTAGTTGAACATTTGAGCATGACTGCCCGTCACTCCAACTCTAACCTCAATTTACTCTGTTTTGGCAGGTTAACAAAGTTCGAAGGCCAGTGGTTTCCTCTTTATTTTCAACTTGTTTTCATCCCCATCTCACCCCAACTCGCTGTCATCCTCCAACCGCTCGCAAGAATACGCCTCAAACTTAGCAAGACAACTTCACTCCCTTTTAAACAAATTTATTTATTTCAATTGGATCCACTAAAATCTGGTTAAAACAATGGACATAAATAGCAATACGAATTCATGTATCTATAGCCATTACCAAATGACAAAAATGTAACCTTGGATTCACAGAATCAGATTTATTTACATAGAAATTCAAGCGGGAAAATACCTATAACCTTCATACCAACGTATATGACTCTGTAGTCCACGCCCATTTTTGGGGCAACTAATTAGCTTACTTCTCTAAACAAACACCACATTGCACTTCAACAGGAAAAAGGGGGAAATGGAAAAAAGAAAAAAAAAATCAAAACAACAGGCGACTGTTAGCTACACACGGAAACTATTCAGTCAAAATCTTATGTCAAAGATGCAAACCATAGAACAAGACAAAGTTAGCTGCTTTGGATGTTGCAAGAACTGAGTAACAGCTTAGAGGAGTGGAATCACAAAAGCCGCCTTCTGAAGTTTCGGGTAGTAGATTGGTAAGTACGCACCAGCAAACCAACTCCTATACCAACGCCAACACAAATGCCAAGCCCAATCCCCACGCCAACTCTCACACCAGCATTGAACCATGAGAGTTCACCGTCTTCACCATCTATGTATTCAGTCCTCCTCCAGTACATGCTGCTGTAATTTTCATTATTTCCCGGTTTGTAGTTTCTGTACTCAGCTACCTGCAAACCAGGCATAAGACAAGAAAGCTATCAGAAAAATTGTGTTTTGCGTACTGTGGAATGAACTAGATTTCTCTCCCTGCCCACTAAAATTTAGCATTCTTCTGCAAGTTTAATTGTATAAACTAAGCTCAAGGAAAACAAGGGCCATGATGAAAAGACATTCTTATCTATCGATTACTAATTAATTATAGGTGATGGCAATAGAACATCAGTAAAATAGACAACTCAATAGAAGACTCACGAAAAAAAGCACAGAATACACAGTGGGATATTTTCTATACAATATGCAGGAGGATGCATGCACAGATAGCTATTTACAAGAGAGTCTCATGAATGCTTTTCTAATATGTTCTCCATCTGACTCAGACTACTATTATATGAAGTCATAATAAGAACCCCACCATCATATTCAAAGAAACAAATCTACGCTTTACAATATCCATTGAGATAATTTTTCAGCACATAAAGATGGAATCTAGGAGATTGAAAATGGACCATAAAAATGCATACAAGGAAGGTTCATTGAAGCTGATAGCAGCTTGATCGTGAAGCAAATATTTAACAGTCAGCACAGTCCAAAGATCAAGAGGCTGTTATAAATAAATAACTCAGGGATAGATGCTGCTAAAAGATGAACAAATATATTCAGTAAGACGGTAAGGGATCAAGCTAAAGATATAACCTCAGCTACTAAATTATTAGCTTTTTTCGCTACTCTATAAGACGTCAACAGAGAGAGGACCAGTGCATGATTAGGGAATCCACAGAGATGAATGAAAAATTCTGGCGAGTGTAAGGATGACATTTGCTAAACAAGAAGATAAATTATACTGGTGAGAATAGAAAATGCATGTCAAGCAAAAATCTGTAGGAATAATTTTTCAGGGGAAGGAAACAAAGTGCCGGTTGAAGGACCTCACTTGAAGTAAATAAGTAATAATAGATATTGAATGCTGATAGATATTTCATGCTGATGGGATTTATACTTAGCAAAACAAGGGTAGTCTGGATGAAGGTAATAGGAACTTCATTATCCATCTGATTATGCAGGCACAGCAACTGCAAAATTCTCAAGCCCTTACTGGGTGAGAAAAATCGAGCATTTGATGATTATAAAAGCCAACTGAATTCCTCTTAAGTTTTAGCATTCATGTATTAGAATCTGTTCATTTCAAAAAGACGGATTATACATAATTAATGGCACAGGTGAGGCTCATGGAAAAGATAATTCAACAGATGTAGCCCCTGAGACAGGACTGAAGGTAACCACTAATAAGATCTCCCAGTAGGGATATTTCAAAAAATATACAGTAATTAGCTTAGTGCTAGTTGCTTAAGAACACAAAATGCAGGAAGCTCTATAGCACAATCCCATTAAATTCATTATTAGATGATGCAAGAACCAACATAAAAATGCCCAGACAGAGCCCAGGAGATGGTGGGCATCACACTCCACATGGCTTTGTGCTAAAGATCCTTTGTCAGTTTTGGCAGAACAAGGATATTGAAAACAAAGCAAATTAGCGAAAAGAGGAATTAATTACTACCCAATCACTAGAAAGTTGTGCCCTGCCCATAACCCTAAGACACCTTTAGGATAAGCTTCCATTTTCCAGCCCAAGCACAATATCAAACAGTACTTTTGTTACGACATGTTTCAAGACAGGAAGCATGCAACAGCCATAACTAAAACTAATAATAAGTGAGAAGTCTATACGTCATGAAACTTTTGAATAAAATCAGTTCTTATAAGAACTGATTATTACTAATTTAACTCCAAGTAACATGCAATTGCAGTATACAAACACACTGTCGAAAATCAGAAAACCTAAGAGAGTAACCAATATTAAAACTTTTAAAGTAACTTTACCTGCCAATCAAGTCCTGGTGATACATTTTTTCTGTTTTCAGTTGTCTCATACTCCGGGATTGCGTCCAACATGCCCTTCCTGTTATGCTTCTTTCGAAAACTAAGCTGCAAAGTCTTCGTTAAGATGATAGGTGTTCCCGAGAAGGAGCCAGCAACATAAACCTCAATTGCGGGCAATGGTAATTCAGGAACTGCAATATGTTTTCCCTTCAGAAAGCCAGTCCCAGCAGTGATCTCTGATTCACAGTTCATGCTCCAATGCTTCACATTGTTTCTTGATTCCCCAGTGAAACCATTGCTATTAGACATCTCCAGAATCCCAGATAAAATGAGATCTTCTTTGTCAAATACCTCAAATTTCACACTTCCTGTCAACCTAATACTATCAGTGCTTACGAATGTGGCTTCTTCAGATTTCTTGTCTACCCTATCTCTTCTAAGAAGTGAAGAGACACCGTCGGAGTAAATGCTACTTCTAAAACCATTCACTTCTAAAAGGGTGTCATGGCTCAAGGGGATATGGTTGAGAGTGAGAAACTCAGGTGTTGAATCATCAACCTGAAAATTACTGATCCTCACATAAAAGACTCTCAAATCAAACCAAGGCGATGATAATTTTGTACCGGGTTGGTAAGGAGAGAATTTAACAATTTGTAGGCCTGGATCAGTTGCTTTGCCATTGCTCAGTGTTTCATAAGGATTCTCCATGATTCAGGAGCTTATTCCTCACTGAAACCCTCCAATATGGATGGCAATGAAATCATGGCAAGAATCGACAAGATGGCCTATAAGAGCCTGTTTCAAGATCAAACAAAATAATCACCATTTAGATAAATAATTGAAAAACAGAAACAAACAAACCCAGAAACCAAGTAGTTAAGATTCATATTCAAATGACTAGTCCAAAGAAAGATAACATAGCCAGCTAATAAACTCTATTAAAAGAGGAACTAAAATTTAGGAACTGAAACCCTTGAAATAAGGAACGAATGTTAAAAAATCAAAACAGAACTCAAAGATGCAAGCCAACTGTACCATTTGATCAAACATTAGTTAAATAAAAAGCACATACTCCATAATAACATCTAAACGGATAGTAGCTAAAATTTTAAAGCAGTTCTCTTTACAGACGAGTCACAAGAAAATTTTATTTGCACTTAAAAATAATTTATTATATCTTTGATCACAACCATGAATACCCACCTCAGAATTTAATAGAAAAAAGGAAACCCAATTTCTATTTCTAAGAATAATAATTAAAAACAAAGGGACAGAGCTCATGAACTCTTGAACCATCTTCGCATTCTCATCAAAATAAAAACAAACCTACCAAGAATTACAGCTATTCACTTCTCTATCTCCACCTCCACTTCTTTCGATTTTAACAAATCAAAACATTCAATTGATGAAAGAGCTCATGAACTCTCGAACTACCTTTGAATTCTCATCGAAAATTAAAATAAGAAAATAAAAAGAAAAAGATATGCCACGTATAAGGACAAAAGTGCTAGCAGTAAACAAATGAAGCACGTCATAAAACCGGCCAAATCTCTAGAAAAATACACAACCACAAACGAAATTCTAATTACCAAGAAAATCTTCCATCCACAATTTTGATTTGTACAATGATGTATCAGCTCAATATTTACACACTCTTAACAGCAAGTCACTTTATACAAATCACTTTCAAGCTCCAAGCTCCAAGCTTTTTGATCTTTCAACTTGAAGCAGAATTCGTGGCCAACAAAATTATTAGAGACACGCCAAAATCTTTTTCCTTTAATTTAAATTTTTTGTTTTTATTTGTTTAGAGGCGGAGATGATCTGAAAATACTCCAATAATCTGAAATTCGGTGATGGGGCATTGAGAGCCTCATATGTTTTTTGTGTGCGTGTGAGAGAGAGATCGAATAAAATATATGTTTTCAATTATGTATAAATTATTGTACAAATGGCAAAAAATAATTAGAGGATGATACACATGTACGTACATTCATGGAGGCAAAGGAAAATCTGGAGGAAATGGGCCGCTCTGACTTTGGTTGGTATATCAACGTACATCATGTAATTAGATCTTATCCGATTAGGAGCTAAGAATTTGCAATCACGAGGCCGCTGTCTCTTTCAAGCACGAACTGTACTGATAAACTTTCAACATTTTTAAGTTAAAGTTAATGGCCTTATATAAAATATCGTTACATGTTCCCGATTGGGCTCACAAAGCCCATTGGGCCTCAACACTTTGCTCTCTAGACTACTAGTAAGTAGTACCTATTGTTTTGAAATTAATTCACGCTTTAAATATTAATTATGAGATGCTGCATAATCGCGCCACGTGGTACGTATTATGCTGTATATGTTTGAATTTCATTAACGGTGGCTTAACTTAAAAGGAAAAGAAAATACAGGAGTATGAGTGTTTACCAATTGCCAATAATGTTGTAAAAATAGAAGATGAGTAGCTTCTGCCACACTACTATCAAGCAATCTTTCAGGCTCGCAGTTGCGGAGACAATGTCACAGTCGGCCAAGAGTAGTGAGGAGGTTCTTGTCAACATTACAGGGGGTTAATCTTCGGACTATGATTTAAAATTAATAAAACTAATTAATTATTGAAATATAGTCCCGAAGGAGGGAGGAAAAAAGAAAAGAAAAACACTACGTTTTGTTTCCATGACAAATTTGATAATCATGGAGCCCACGAGGCTGATTATCGCCGCCAGGCTTAACCTCATCCTCGAATTCTGTTGAATATAATAATGTCTTCAACCTCTTCTTCAATTTTGCGAGGGCGAGTTAAAGGTTGTTTCTTTTTCACTTTCATCGTCAAAGTATTTATTCTAGGCTAATCTTATCTTGATTCCCGAGTCATTTGTTCAATATTTGCGACTAGATAAGCAATTGCAAGGCTCTCCAATTAATCCAATTTCTAACTTTTAAGTTTTACGTGCTCTTTCAAATATAATGCTAAATATGAGTAGATTCTTGGAGGTGTGTTGTGCGGGCGCGCGCACGTGCGTGTTTGTGTGAGTGCACGTGCGCGTGTGAGTGCGCGTGCGCGTACGTGCGTGGGTGGTGATAGAGTTGAAGTGAGAATACTAATAAAAAAATAAAAAAATATGAATTTTAATATACTAACAAATAAAAAATATAATTTTTAATGTAAAAAATATAATTTTTAATGTATTAAATTTATATTATATATATATAATATAATATAATATAATAATTGATTTTAATATACTAATAAATAAAAAAATATAATTTTTAATGTATTAAAATCTGTATTATTTATATTTTAATATAGCATCCTTATTTTAAAACAAGAAAAAAAAATACTAAAAGATGTCCTCACTTTTTTTAATTAATAAGTAAGCCATTCTATAAATTCTACACTACTCAAAAAATTATAGTGTGTGTATATATATAATAATTAATTTTAATATACTAATAGATAAAAAATATAATTTTGATGTATTAAAATATGTACCATTTATATTTTAATAACATTCTTACTTAAAAAAACAAAACACTAAAAGATGTCCTCACTTTTTTAATTAATAAGTAAGCCATTCTATAAATTCTATACTACTCACAAAATTAGAGTATCAGTTGAATATTCACACTAATTGTTGTCCACAAGTCCTTTTTTGTCTTTTCCTTCCACGTAAGTTCTATACATGTATTGCTTTCAGCTAATCCTGCACATCTTTAGGGAAAGGTCAAAAAAAAAAAAAAAAATCCCTTGTCTAAGGTTTGATTCAAGCCCCCACACAATTTCCTTTCTAATTATAAAAATAATTATGTAAAAATAGTATTTTCTCTCTCAAAATAAAAGTGAAGTATGCATTATTTGAATATTTAATAAGGTAAAAATATGCGCTTTCGTCATAGTAATTATCTAATTGTAAATATATCAATAAATAGTTTCATATAATATGAGTTGTAATCCTAGGCATTAGTCTCATGTAATGAAAAAAATAGACATCCTTTAAATATTTGAGAGGGTAAAAATCTAGACTCTCATTCTAATTATTGTCTGATTATAAATATATTAATAAATAATTTCGTATAATATGAGTTGTAATCCTTGATATTAGTCATGTAATAAAAAAAAAAAAGTGTTTAACACATCCCATCATGGTGGAGACGGTTGCAATTAGATAGATTTTTCAAGCAATATCGGGGGAGCAATTTTAAAAAATAATATACACGCGCATATACACATTTATATGTCAACATCTTTTATAATTGTTCGTAGCTTATGTTTATGAGCGGATAATGTTGTTCAATAGTTTTACTATTAATACTATTTAAAATGCCTTTCTCGATATACTGAGATTGGGGCTATTAAGCTTGTAATTTAAATTCATTGAATTGTTTAAATGATTTTAAAGGCCAAAGGGACAGAACAATGAAATTAAGGAGGCAGAAATAAAAATTAGACGAACAAGACTGATTTTTTTTTTTTAATTTTCCAATTAAGTTGAAATAACTGACTCCATTAGCACATAATATCAGTCAATAATACTTGTAGTAATTGCCATTCTTCAATCATCAACTTTCCAATCAGAATAAAACGATGTACGGACTCCTGTCACTCTAATTAGTTTAGTCATTCAGGATTTGTTTGGTGCATTACATTGTTTGTGATTGAATTAGACTGAATCGTAATATATTGTATTAAGGTATAAAATAGAATACCTTATTTCGTGCGGTATGAATTATATTATATATATCAATATTTTATTATTTTAAGAATTAATTAAAAATTAAAACATTGCCGTTAGCCATTGTAAAAAATTTGCAATGTTATCATTGACATCATGCTCAGTATTGTTGGAAACCTCGAGTTGAGGATTCCATCAATATTCGATACTAATTTTAATGTCAAAATCTACAGGATTACGAGAGACAACGGTGACTGATGGCGAAGAATGGTGGTCGACGATGATATTGACGGAAGAGTACGGATCGACTGAAAATTCATGTTGCCGTTGGTAATAAATATATTCAAGTAATTATTAATAAACAATTAAATTATTATAAAATCAAATGAAATCAAAATAACTTAAATTAATAATATTTAAAATATAAAAAAGCAACCTGATCCGCATAAACCCAAGGCTTCATGCGGGCCTCTGTTACACAGCTTTTGTTATTCTAATTGACCGGTACAAGTTGGCTTGCAGCCTTTCCAAACACTGCCCTGCATCTTGACCGTGTTGCAGATCCGGTTTGTACAAACTGCTAAACATGGCCTTGTAAGTGAGCGCACAAAAACAGCAGGGGAAATAAACCAGTGGTAATACAACAACGTTTTTTATATTTTTTTTAATTTAATATATCTGCTAAATTTTTAACATAATACACACGTAATAAAAGAGTAAATACCGGACTTCTAAAAGTGACATTTTATTAGGCAATATTTTGGGACCTTGACTTATGACGTGAGTCTAAATTTCATATTTTCATGTGCGAAAATAAGTCTAAATATCTTACATTTACTGATGTACGGAAAATTTATTAGTTGGTGAAGAATATGCCACTGACTAGCAGAAAGTACAGCGACTTTACTAGGTAAAATCAAATGATATGCTTGAAGAAAGAGCCATGTAATACAGCTAAGCTCGGATATAAACCATAGCTAGCAAAACAATTTAACCATGGTTAGAGACTAGACCTCGGCAAATGGCAACCCTTACCTAGTTGGTAGCCCGTGTAATATTCTTCCCATGCTTAGCTTAATTTCCAACCTCATGATTTCGTCCAACTTGTCTATTACTTGTGCAGCAAAAGAATAAGATATAGAGATATAGATGTACAAAATAAAAAGAAAAAGGAAAGATGACTTATTTTAGTGGCTTTCAGCTTTTAAATTCAATTTCTCTATTCCTTTCAAATGGAGGTCCTTTTAAAATTTATTTTATTATTAGGTCAAATAGAGAGAGAGAGTTAAGGGGTTTCCCAGAATCAGGATACCGGTCAAAGATGTTAGCCCACTTGCTTTAGAGCTTAGCATCTTTGAGAGAGAGAGAGAGAGAGAGAGAGAGAGAAGAGTTTTGGTATTATTTTATTAATTAATTGACAAAAAAGAAAAAAAAAACTGGGATTTTGTACGATGGATTTAACGATTCATCAAAGCTCATAAAAAATTTGATTCTGATGATGCTTGAATTTTGGGTTGAGGACAGATAATATATACACACACACACACACACACGCACAAATATATATACTCACACACATATATAGAGAACATATAGAATAGCATTTGGATAACTAGCAGTATATGTGTATTAATTTTTAATTAATGGGTAAAAAGAAGCCTCAAAAAACGGAGGAGTTATCAGTCGCAATAGCTGAAGCTTCATCAACAGGAGAAGGAGATAGAATCCGACAGCAGCAGCCACAGGTTCAGACTCCTAGGAAGAGAGGCAGGCCTAGAAAGATTGTTGAAAGTGAAGACAACGGAGATCAAGAAGCAGCAGCACAAGTTCATCAAAAAGAAGTAACTGATGATGAGCAGAGTCAATCAAAGAAACTTCAAACAAGCAAAGAAGAGCAAGACGTAAGAAAGGCAGAAGCACCATCAGCTTCTATGGATAGTGTACAGAAGAAAGGAGGACAGTCTATTGTGGGGGAGCCATCCAAAGAGCCTCCAAGAAGCAGAGCTAGGAGAAAAAGCAAACCCAGAAAGAGCAGCTGAAACCAACAGACGAAAAGAAAAAGGTAATAACGATTTCCCTTTTTTTTTTTTTTTCATTACATATATATGGTAATTAACTGAGTGAAAAGAGGGCCAAATTTATGATTCTCTTGTGTTCATTTGTTACAAACCCTCGAAAATCCCAAGATGGCTTTGAGAGCGGCGATAGCAGCTCCTCGCGGCTTACGGCGGCTCTTTTCAACTTCGCCTTTTTCTTCTTCTTTAAACCCCTCGCAGCGACCGCAGGCCGAGCCAAGCACGAACCTTTTTATCTCCGGTCTCAGTAAGCGCACAACTGACGAAACGCTCAGGGAAACATTTTCTGCATTTGGGGAAGTGGTTCATGCAAAAATTGTGAAACATCGGGAATCTGGGTATTCTAAGGGTTTTGGTTTTGTTAAATATGCTACCCTCGAAGCTGCTGCAAAAGGCATAGAGGGCATGGATGGCAAGTTTCTTGATGGTTGGGTAATTTTTGTCGAGTACGCAAAACCCAGGCAACCTCCAACACTGCCATATCAGAGCAACACAAATTTACAATATGGCCGGCAATGATGACCAGTTCCGGCCGTTGGGCTTTGGTCAGTATGTAATATTTATGGATGATTCTCTTATTCTGTTAGAGAGAAATTGGTCGGTCATTCATAGCGGAAGCCACACTTATGGAGACATCAGCTTTGTAGGTGAACCTCAGTGATTTTACTGAGAAAGATATGCATTCTGAAGCCGGTTCAGTTATGTTCAAGACTCTTTGCATTTGTTAACATTTATGGAATTGTAATTTCTACTCTTGAGTGGTGACTGTTTGAAGTTCCGCATAATGAATGAAGATTTGCTTTAATTTTTCTTTTTGGAAATATTTTTCATTACCAAAAAAAAAAAAAAAAAAATTTGTTACAAACCCTCGAGGTTCCTACGATTGGCAATGGCAAGACTACAGACAGTTACTATCAATTCATTTGTTGCTTTCTTGATTCATGCTTTATCTTGAGTGATTATTATTATATTATTTTTCTTATGATTTAAATTAAATCACTCATTGGTGGGGGTTTCTTTGTTTTATATAATAAAATTAGTTATATTGAAAATTATGAATCATGAAGAACGAAGACGAAGAATACTTATATCATATATACGTACCTTGTGGGTATTACTAGTTTGATGGTTTTGGTGATATTATACTACAGGGTTTCCTTGAGTTGAAGTTGCACTTACCATAATTTATTATTAGATTTTTCAATGTAAAAATAAAAATAAGTAATAAATATATTATGCCGAATGAGAGAGAAAAAAAAAAAATCGAAATCTGGAGGTGGAGGGGAGGCGAAAACTGAATTTGCCTACTTTCATGCCATCTCATAGTTAGTCGTCGTGACTAAGCACGTGACAGTCACGCACAGTTGTTAAGTGTCAACAGTTAGAACACGGCCTAGCCGCCTCAGTGACCAATGATATGACTCTTTGGAAGATATCGATGGCTTTCAATTTTAACCACGGGGCGGAACGTCCACGTGTTGGATGGGGAGAATTGAGGGTCAGATTTTGGCGACCGGGAAGGAAGGCCACTGAGAGAAGAGAAGAGAAGAGAAGAGGAGTTCTCTGTAGCCATAATCACATAGTCAAAAAAAAAAAAGAAAAATGAAAATGCTGAAAAGTAAGAGCAAAGCCGAAGCCACGTCAGATGGAAAGGACAGCGAGCGCACCGTATTTCTCTCCTTTATGTTCGAGTGTAAATTTGTCAAAGCCCAGCCGCCGTCCGCACGCGCCTCACTCATCCCAATCCAACCTGTCCCCTCGTGTTTACTGTTTGTGTGATTGCCCTCGTAAAATCCCGCCAAGAAAGTGGAAACCAGCGATGTCCGCCGCGTTATTCCACTCCAACAGCTATAGCTATTTTAATTTGGATGACTCGGTATCTCTCTCTACTCTGCGTTGTTCCATGACTTAATTTCCTTTTCTTTTTCTGTCTATCCTATCTTCATATTTATTGAATAGATTTAATTTAAATTTGTGCTCGGCTGCCTACTCGATTCAAATATCAAAATTTTATAAAATAAAACGACTGGTTGCTAATTTCTCAATTAGAAAGAGCCCCCCGGATGGGGTATTCAAGTTCCAGTATCATTCTTTAATGGACTGGAAGTCAGAGTATCACTTGCTTTTTCCCAAGCATCACCACAAACCTTTATGTCCATGAGAAATTTCAAAATTGGAAGTCAGAACCAACCGACTAGTACTGAAGTATGAAGTTCCTTTTACCTTTAAGTAGCTTCCCAATTAAAGATGAAGGTGGGCTTAATCAAAGATGAAAATACACAATAATATATAAGACACTAATGAAGAAATATCGATGAAGGGACGTACAATACATGACAAAATACAGGCAGACACGATGAAAAATAAGGCTCAATGAGTGACGTTTCCAAATTGAGAGTGATTTAGTCGACATAGACATTTATGGATAGTAAATTACCTATCTTACAAGTCATGGATAGCAAAGGGTTGCAGTCGTCATGGACAGTAAAGGGTTGCAGTCGTTATTGGAATTGGAATTTGCTTAGACCACTTCAATCATATGATGTTGCAAATCCATGACACGGATATTATCCAAGATTTGATGTGCCATCTTCAAGACCGATGCTGGTTGAACTCGGCTAGAATATGAGTAATATGCAAACTCCATGCCAGTAACAGCAATAGTGCATTTTGATAAACCTTAGGATAAGGATCGGAGTGAACACCACAAACTACTTGTATCATCACACAGGAAAAGCTTCAAGGATAGCACACTCTTGATGAGCGCCCTAGTCACCTTGGCAAGCATCCTTCATATAAACTATGGAGATGAAAAACCAGAGTACTTGTTCACCCATTCAACTATCTGAAATTGCATAAGATGAATACAGACCGAAAAGCACCAATTCCACACCAAAGAGACATCTGACCAAAAGTTTAAATTGTGATACCGCCTTTACAAAGAGTAATGGTAACACAACTGATAAGCAACACTATTTAAAATCCATTCACCTTCAACTCAACACAAATGGAGCCATGAGTCCTAAATTGTTTAATGGTATTGCAATGCGCTATAGACACTTCAAAATAAAGCATTACAAAATTTATATATTTTGAAGTTAAAAGTACAGCGATTACAGGCACATCAAAAAATAATCTCAACAAGGAACAGTACCCATTAAGTATGGCCAGAAACTGCTAAACTGTTGAAGTCCTTTTGGGAAACATTTAAAAAAAAAAAAGGGAAAAATTAAATTTCAACAAACCAAAACTGTTTTGGATCTCTAATTGCCAGAGCCTAGCCTAGCAGTCAGCGACTTGATTTATGATGTCTCTCCTTCCTATACCGAGACTGATCTGGATCAAATCCACCTTCCTCAGCACCATAGACAGCCCAGTGTGGGGAGGCAGCCATGTAGTCCTTGCTGCTGAAAGGTCTCCCAGAAGCAACCTGCATTTTCATCAAATATAAAATCATGAAAAGGGAATATTTCAGAGACTTCAAAGATTGAAATTGGTGCACTACAAACCAGGTCATGGAACTTTTCATAGTCTATCCATGTGAACCATTGGCCATTGACCTTGAACCTCTCTGTTTTTGCCAAGAGAACACAGCACGAGTGGACATGCTCACATGCAACCTCGTACGCCCCTTCACTTCTCAAAGCTAAGGCTTCAGAGAAGGCTTTCACGTCGGCATGCCAGGGAACATTCTCCATTGTCAATTTTGATGTAGCAGATCTGTAAAGAGAATTCCAATATTATGCAAGCGCATGATTGCGCGAAATAAGACCAGATCAGAAAAAGAACTTACGACCCACAGTAGGTGACGCCTTTGATTTCTACAAAATCTGGATTTCCAATACTAAAGAGTTTAGAATAAGCTTCTATGTCTTCTGTGTTCCACCCTTTCACCAGTGTCAAGCGATAAACTGTTCGCTGTTGTTTGTCTCTCAGAGCTTTCAAAGAATCCTGGCATTATTTACAAAAGAACATGGATAAGTAATCTCTGAGGTGCCTAAAACATATCAACACACAGCTACTGTAGGCCATGTTGCTTGCCTCGTGTCATGGAAACTAGATTAAAGGGTGCGTTTGGGAGTGAGGTGCCGTAGCTTTTAAGCTGCAGCTGCTGTGGAGTAAAAGCCACGGCTATGGAGTAGAACTGAGGAAAAAGGCTGCTGAGCTGCCAAAACTCAGCTGCAAGGTGTTACCAAACACCTTGGCAGCTAGGCTTTGGCATCCCAGCTGCCACACATCACTCCCAAACACACCCTAAGACTTGTGCTGAAGGTCCAAAAATATTTAATGACAAACGGGAGATTTTCTAAATTTCTCCAAATTTCTCCTTGATTTATTTCACAAACAACTTATTTATATACATAGGATAGCCATAAGACACACTTACAAGGAATCTCTCCCAAAAGTCTCCAAAGAGAGGTCTATCAATTGCCTTCAGGCTATCCTTTGTTGCAGCATCTACACTCACATATAACTGCATGCATGAAAGAATCAATAGGTTTGTTACTCATGACCTCATGACTATGGATTCAATTTTTATTTTCAACAAACTGATTCGACGGGGATACACAGACCTGGGTAACTGGCTTTAGTAATTTAATTTTGTCAGGAAACTGAGCATTGGTAACAAGAAATGTAGAAATCCGTCTTTGATGCAGCTCATCCACAAGAGTATTGATCTCTGGATACATAATTGGTTCGCCAACAAGTGATAAGGCACAGTGCCTTGGAGTAAGGCCTTCGTTCAATCGCTCCAATGTAACGCCTACATGCACAAATTTTCTGGTCAATACAACAGATAAGTCTATTCTGAATTATCAGCTTGAGTTATTTTTCATTACACTCAATAAGTGTTGCTTCTATAATAGCATGTCCCAGACTTGCAAATAATGGAGTCACACCGATTCAGTCCAGTGGAGGTGGAGGTGAAAAATGGATTATTGGATAATTTTACCGCTTTCGTTCTCTTCAACATCGTTGGATGGGATCTGTTTGTCAATGGCAGAACTAACAGTTCCAAAATAAAAAATTAAGAAGAACAAATATAGAATATTCACCAGGAACTCCTTTCATTTGCTTAATCATCTTTATATGGAGGTCTATTGCTGTATTCACTATCTCTATTGGATCATCCATTTTCCACTGCCAACTCTTCCCTACAGGATTTGTGTGATGCCTCCAGCAGAAAACACATTTGTTGGCACATGCCAAACTAGGGGTAGCCTCCATGCATCTGTTCCGTTAAAAAATTTGGCAATTTGAAAAAGAAAAACCAACTAATGAATAACCAAATCACTTGATATCCTGAAGGAAATTGGCATAAAAGCCAATTATACAATGCATAAAAGCCAATTATACAATGCATAACAACAAGATCAGGCCTTGCTAAAGGATAAAAAGGTGATAATCACCTATGACTTTCAATACCATAAAATGAGTGCTTGTAGCAACCTCCTCGGCCCCTAAGTTGTGACTTGGTCCATCTACAGATTTTGACACCACTATGTGAACCAATAATTTTATACCCCTGTGAATCACATAATTTGAAACAACCAATCATATGACAAACATCAGTCAGAAGTAGAAATGATAACCAGATCCCAGTCCCACCATTTGTTTAAGCAAACATAAGATGACACTACGAACGCAAGTTCAGTCGACAATTACTGTGCAAGATAACTGAAATTATTGCAGTATAAAATTTGAAAAAAAAAAAAAAAAAAAGAAAGTTAACATGAAGATACCTGCTTCTCTAGACTTGCTCTAATCACTGGTGTGACCATATCCCTCTTGCCATCTTTAACTTTTCCATTGGTTTCAGCCGCATTTACCGACCTCCTCAAAGGCCCTTTACCTGCAATATCCTCGAGATCAACCATCTCCGACTCAACCACCTCAGCATCATCATCATCATCATCATCATACTCGTGATAAACAAGATCACTTTCCACGCCCACAACACTAGTCTCACCATTCTCTACTCGATCACCTCCACTCTTCAAAATGGCAACCACCCTTTTACTCCAATCCTCAAAAACAACATCCAGCTCACCACTATCCACGTCACCCTCAACAACCGGCAAAACCTCACCCGCACCCAATTCTCTCATTTTCTTCGACAAATCTTTCGCCACCATATTAAAAGTTTTGTCATACGATTTACTTCCCACTCCAAAAACCGCAAACTTACAATTTGACAGCAGCAACGAACCCACTCTAAAATCATTCGCGCTTTCATCAATCCAATTCATAAAAAATTTCGCGGCTTCAGGTGGCTTTCCATCTTCCCAAGAGGAAGCAACGATTAAAACTAGGGCTTCTTTGGGTAAGTCTTCAGGCTCGTAGGTTTGTGGATCGACGAGGTCGAATAGAAGGTCATTGGAGGTTAAGAGAGCATGGAGACGCTTAGCTAGGGTTTTGGACGTACCGGTATGGGAGATGAAAAAAAGTTTTCCTTTCTTAGGGTTAGGATTTTGAGGTTTTATGGGGTACTCTGAGCGGCGGAGGAATTTATTGAGGCGGCGAGATTTGTAGGCGAAATAAAAGGTGGTGGCTGAGAGGAGAGCCACGAGAGCGAGGCGAGCGCGTATAGAAGAAGATGACATGGTTCGAATTTGCTACTTGGTTTCAGGGTTTAAAGAAATGTTATTCAGCTTAAACTGCACTTCATGCTTCGTTGAGAATCGCCTAGACGGTAGACAGACTGAAAGAAAGGAAAAAAAAATGAAGAAGACTGGAATGGCACGTGCTTATTAATTTGTAAATTGAAAAGCATGCAAAGATGTGGGCTCATCTCCAATCTGGCTTTCGGCCCATTTTTTGTCAGGCTGGGCTTATTATTTCAAATATTAGGCTCTCATTTCCTTCTTGGAGCCCGCTGCAATTTCCCGACTCTACTGTTTCTCAATATTAAGTTTTAGTGGGTCCTACGGAGAGACCTGTCAGCGCGGTCCCAGCCTAGAGATATACTGCTCCATCATTTTGGTAGAGTCAGCTTGCGCCGTATAAGTATTTCTCCACCAGTTAGAAATTATTACAGAAACAAGTCCACATAATAAACACAATATGTTAGTAATTTTACTAATTATTTATTAAAAAAAAACCTCATAAAATATTGTAATAATAACATCCCTAAATAGTGTTGGCAATGAGACGGATTTGATTTGGGGATCATGATCCCCCACATGAACTTAAATTCAAAGCAATTTTCTAAACCTGTCTTATATCTAAAAAAATTTTAATTGAAGGTAGTTCAAGAATGTTCGAATTAGGCGGGGATTAAAACGAGGACCCAATCCCCATTATTTAGTTTTTTTTTAAATAATAAATTTTAATATTCTAGTTTTTTTTTTCAAAAAAAAAATTTGAATATACATATTTGAATATAGAATTACAAATGATCAAATTTCAACAACCACGAAATAATCAAAAGAACTAAGTATCAAACATGCTTATTCCAAATTTACAAGACAAATCAAAATAATTCAAAGCCTTCAATGAAAACTTGCCGTAGCTTCTCATGTACCTTTACCATTGATGCACATTCTAAGATTCTTTATAAACCTATAACAAGATAAGCAAAGAACATAAAAATATGTTTTAACAATTTCAACTTAATAAATACTTGATAAAATATTATAATTTAAAACTATATGCTTCTATAGCATTTGCACCTGTTTTTATCTCTAGTTGCTCGTCAAGAATCTTGGCATATGCTGGAGAGGTAGATGTCATAGTTAATTACAAAAGTATAAATCAAAATCAAAATCAAAATCAGAGTAGTTATAAGTTAAGTTAAATAAATAAAAAATATAAAAAATAAAATAAAATGTAAACCACATACCTCCACAAAGAATACATATCTAATTTCTGACTATACATTAAAGTCTCAAACGTATTTGAATGAAGTCTATAATCACATAAACATTTTTCACTTTTTAAATTACACTTTTAACAAACCAGTAATCCTGTTTCTAGATTATATATATATATATATATACATATTTTTTCACGACTGTTTTTGACATTTTGTCAATTTAAAAGAACAAAAAAATAAAATGATGACAGCATCAACCGAGCCGCTTTAACACATAAACTAATCATGAAACGTTGCCTTTCCCTTGACTCTATCTCAAAATCAAGAACAAAACTAGAATTAGAAGAAAAGCCGAGCTCAAATTGTCCTCATCTACCGTGTACGTATTACTATCTCAAAACTTGAATTTTTAATAAAATTTTAAAATTACTCTTATTAAAATTAAGAAAAAAAAGGTATTTATTTTTTTCCTCTCTCTAGACATCACCAATCCACCATCACCATATTTGTTGCATTAGATACCGTTGCTGGGGTAAAAAAAATGGTGAAGAAGGCAATTCAGACTTGATGAAGTCAAATTTGCAATCACTTTGTTTAAAAATGATTCGCTTCTGTTGCATAAATTGTCATCTTCACTCATGAAAAAAGTTTTTGATTCAACTTTCACGAACGGAAGATGGTGAGGAGGAGCAGCGACAGCAAGTAGTGACTGCAGTGGTTAGTTCGAAGGTCATTGGGTGCTGTTGTGGCTAGATCTAGCTGAAGACTAAGAGCGACAATGGTGGATGATGCCTATCTTCCTGAGCGAATTAAGTGTAAACCATAAATTGAATGGCAATGACTTATACGAAGATTTTGGTAGTATTAGAATTTGAAAAAGGCATACTGTTAGTGGCAGGAAAGAGTAAAATTTGGTGGCCCAATTTATGTAGCTGATATTGGACACCAAAAAAAAAAAAAAAAATAATAATAATAATAATTTTAACTATGTTGTTCGCTTTAGCTTCAAAAGTTTAAAATAAATAATAACTTCTTTTTATTTTTAATAATACTAATTTTCAATTTTTATTAAAAAAGAGAGTTGAATAGATATCGGAGCTCAAATATCTTTACTTTTTTTTTTTTTAAGTCCCGGCTCACTCAAAATAAACCCGAATTTATTTTTAAGATTTTTAGGGCCCATATCCGACCCAAATTAATCAGGACCTCGCGGATTCAGGCCTACAGGTATGGCCGCCATCCCTATCCCTCAGAAAATAAAAATCTATACACGACGCCTCGTGGAATCAAAACTAAACGTGATCAAGACAAATAAAGAGTGTACAAAAGTTCCGGATCATCATAACACATTCGATGAGTGGACGGTAACTTATATTTCTTTCATCGAAGCAGGGGTGATCCTCTATCTCCCACCTCAACTTTTCATTTCTAATGGCTGTACGACTACGAGAGAGAATATAAAGAACATCTGATAGAGGGTAACTCTACTAGTTTTCGTGTAAAAAATTGTGAATCATTTTACATGTGCCTGACTAAAAATGAAGAATCAGTATTCCACTTTCCTTTCTTTTCAAAAGGAATTATAATGAAGCTTCCCTTCAACACTACAACAATGATCTTGACCACTTTGAAATAGATCTATTTACAGAACTCAGGCTCCATGATTTAAGGCCGCCACATGGTTTTTTGAGCACATAAAATACCTTCCTTATCCTGGGCATAAGTCATCCGAATTTCCCAATGCAAGCTTCTCAATATTCCCTCAAGTGGATCAAGTATCTCAACCTTATCACGAACAATTGCCCAACCTCCAGGCCTTAATATGCGATCCATCTCAACAACAATGGAAACAGGTTGTTTACACCTGCAAAAGTAATATTTATGTGGTCAAATAACTAATGCCGCAGTGCTTTGGGAGGTCTGGGCATAGGGGATAGACCAAACGTGAACATATGGTAATCAGTCAACTTCTAATATTGGCAAAGCCAAAACTCTAAAAGCACTTAAACCTGTTCTTAAGACGTGAGAACAAATGATCGGCATGCAAAAGGTCATAAGATCTCGGGTAAGTCCCAAAAGACTCACACCAATCATGGTAGATACCAACAAGACCACGATCATAGATAACGGGAAGTGTATCTGGTGCATGTATGGCGACCACATTCATCACCCATATTTTCTGATGTGCAAGTGCTGCGGCAAATCTGCATTTAATATTGAGCATTAGGATTCAATTTCTTGATGTCATTTTCTGTTTTAGGTATCCACGTAATCAAAGAGAGAAGCTATTTCAAGCAGAGGAGAAACACTAATTTGAATCAATGTACATCCTGCTCATAGATATAGCAACTTCAATGCATGTAAATAAGGATAACTTGCAAAGTAAAATGTAAAATATTCAGTTGCAAGTTTGCATACCCTCCATAGATGGATTTCATGTCCATTACATTCCGGATTTTTGACCAGTCAATACCTAATCCTGTGAGATATGACTTGTCAACAATAGCTTTCCAGTGTCTCGTGTCTGAGCTCAATTTTTCTTTATCGTTCAACCAGTCAGGGTAAGTTTCAAGCCTCTTTGGCCACTCCTCAGGCCATTCTGTCCCATGTTGTTCAATTGAAGATGGAATGGTGTGTAAACAAGTTTTCATAGGCACATACCTGTTCAGAATGCAGTCATTAGGTAAAGGGGACGACATTATAACAAATATCAGATTGGTAACAAGCATTAATCTAATGACATAAATAATTTCTAGGTAAATGCTATAAACTGAAGAAGAACTGTCTTCTTTACTATTGATGAAATTGATTTGAACTTGTCAAAGTTCTAAATTGCAAATGTTTAGGCATGAACAAAATATCAATGATCTTCAGAGTGGAAACTCCAAGTAAACCTCTCTACCCCTTGATACAATCAAGTTGCATGAAGCTAGATGATGCTAACCAACATGCACTAAACTTATAAATTATTGCTGCATAATCATTTACTTTGTCAACATAAGGCTGGCATTCATTCACTTATATGATCATCATGCAAAGGTCTAGTGTAACATTTGTTCAATTGTTATCCATGAAGAGGTTGATTTTAGTTTCTATTGATCTATTTGATGGAACGATGGAATCTAATTTTCACACAAGGATAGTAAATGTGAGTTATTCTAGACTATCAACTAAACCAACTTGCAAAGAAAGGAAGACAAATTTTGAAAAACTAGTTCATCTTACCATGCTGCATCAGGGTTTTCATTTTCCTTGCATAGAGGCGGATTTTTCTTCCTTCTCAATTCATATATATCATTTGATTCAGGTTTCTGATATATTTTAACTCCCACTTCGCTCACTTCATCAGTTTTATGAGCCAGAATATTCCAACAGATAGACGCAGTCAATGTGGTCATGGCTGAAAAATTAAAAAAAAAAAAGGCTTGCTATTAAAATTGCAGCACAACATATGAAAAATACTGATAATTCAGCCCTCAATTGGCAAGTTTCAACAAAATACTTTTGGTCACTACAATAACAAATATGTACTTTCTTTTCTTGACAAAGACTAGAAATCTTGGCTTTACTGGCCAAAGAGGGCTGGGGCATCAAAATCCGAACATGTGCATATCCCTGGAAGCAATCAATCTTAATTGCTGCGCATAATGGTGCATTTCGGACTTATCTACCACCCAGCCTTGAGTTTGACATGGATTTTAAGTCAGTAATGTCTGGATGACATTTGTTAAGTATAACAGCAATCTAAATCTATGCACCGAATACAGATCAGCAAGATCAGGAGAAACAAATAATACCTTAAAGCAAACAGCTTTGGATGGAGTACGGACATCAGTCATAAGAGATAAAGAAAATGCTTTTCAGGTCCAGTTTATAACTTTTAATGCTTCATATTCATCATCATCATCGAAAACAATATAAAAATGAAAGAGGAAAAAGGAAAGACGTAAAGGCCATACCTTCTTCCTCTTCAATGCTATCATGCTTAGTTGACAGAATAAAGTATCCACTAGGCCTTAAAATTCTATTCATCTCTAGGAGAAGCTTTCCCCCTGGAAAGGAAAGAAAGGACTATACTGATCTAACTGACATAATCTCTAATAGAAAGTGATAACATAAAATGAAAGAAGAGAGATAGGGTTAAACACAAACCATGGGCGTGCCAAGTTATGCCACATCCATCACAATGAATAGCGTCGAAAACACCACTGGGAAAAGGAAGTCTTCTATTTCCAAGAGGGCTAACCACTGCAGGAAAACCACGCTCCAGAGCTACTTGAGCTAGGTCGACTAGGTCATCCTTCAACCCTACAGTTAATGTGAGGACCTCCTTATCAAGAAGAGATGCCACAAAGCTTGAATCTGCCGATCCGATCTCCAGCACTACACGAATATTCTTTCCCCATTCTATATCTGGCACCATCTATTGGAAACAATCAAATTTCAAAATGTAAATCAGGCAAGGATGTTAGTGGTTTGAAGTACTCAATAAAAGCACAACATAAGAATCAAATGCAAGAAATTATATTGTACCCTACATAAGTTCAATATTTTTGTATTAGAATTTAAAGTGAACCTTATCTTTGGGTAGTGCATATCCACCTTTTTTCTAGTCCTCTACAGATTGATGCAACACAAGGTTCACTCAAAACTATCGTAATCACTCTATATGATAGGTATCGGTGCCTGAAGCCGAAATTCTTAGAAAGAGGTTGATGATAATGATTCTCGTGGTAGAAGCAGCTACAGAAGAGTCAAAAAGAGTGAATGTTTGTGGCTATCACTCTCCAATTATTAAATGCCGTAACAACTCTATTAATATGCTCCTGAACCAATCATTGAAAAACAAGGAAAACTTTGTGGGTTACCAATGTCATCCAATGAGGAATGGTAGTATTCTGGTCATGTTGACATTGGGACTCAAAGAGAAGAACATTATTGATTCAGCTTTCATAGTTCACCTACAGAAGAAACTCACCTCTTCAATGGACTCAAGGTAGTGAAGAACCCCACCTTTGAATTCAGACTGATTCTGGGGAAAAGTCAGATACTCCCCAGATTCCACCAACCAATTATGTTTCTTGATGTATGCAGCAAGTTTTGGATGAGCCACATTCTTATATAATATCTACAGAGAGAGTAAAAGAATACCTTGTAAGAACATCAAACGAATCTTGCCTCTTGATACACATAACTTCAACAAAAAGGATGAAACCCTCGTATGTACCTTGAGTTTGCTCTCAGGCCAAGAGACAGGAGATCCATACCCTGCATAAGGAAGTGGCACAAGACACATCAGAGGCGATCTAGGGCAACTCCTCTCTGTATGCCTATAGCTCTGTAACTTCCCAAAACCACTTTCATTGTCAATACAAGGAATGTAATTATGCTTGCTCCTCGTGCTACATAATTTCCAACTATAATGCGCTTTAGGATCAAAGACCGGACCCTTTATCTTCCTCTTCTTCCCCGTACTTCTCGATCTGCCACTCTCACCTTCCACCGTAACCATACTTTGTTCATTCTCTTGTTGAACTAAATCAACAGCACCTTCTGTCTCTCCATTAACTTCACTTTCACTAACAGATTCTTCTTCCTTACCATCCGCAACTTCCTGCTCTTGTTCTTCTTCATTTTCCTTCAGTGAATCATCACTCTCAGATTTCTCATTCTCCTCATTTGTTTCCTCATTCACCGACTTTGCAGCATGTTTCTGTTTCTTCACATTCGGCACTGTTTTTTCATTCTTTTTCCTAGATTCATGCTTATTAACCGTCACAGAAGCAGATCCATTAACCTTTTTCTCTTTTGCCTTTCCCAAATCAGATTCAAGTTTCACTTTTTTATCTTCTTCTTTAGCAATTTCATGCCTTTGCCTTTTCCTCTCTGTATACTGAGGCTTAGAACTTATCACCTTTGTATTAGCAGACACAGGCTCAGCGATATCATCAAAGCTTTCCCTTTGAGTGGTGACTGAATTTGCAGAAGAAGAGAACGTAGACCATGCAAAAATGAAACAAAGGCCCAAGATTGCAACTGCTGTCATCTTCACGCACAACCCATGTGGTCGTTTTGCTTGCCGACCTAATCGAGCTAACCGAGCAATGGCCATCTCTCTAACACCCCACAATCGACAATAACTAATCTAACTAACAAAAAATATATTACTAAAAATCTTAACTTGAAAGGGGAAACATAAAGAAAATCAAAATCCCATCAAGATTTTTATACTTGAGAAGTAAGAAATAATGAGTACCCAGATTGGTAAAACAGGCTAAAAGCAAGAGGTAAGCTTTCAACTGGAACAATAGTACTGGTTAGTGGCTGGCACCTAACGACTTCAATCTTTCTTTTAAAGAAATAAGATTGTGAATCTAATGAGATCATATAATAATATTTAAAAGAAGAGGGAGAGAGATGACAAATGAAAATGGCTAAAATACTGTTGAGAAGAGCATGGGTCTTAGGCTCTTAGCCCTTAGGCAGGGGGGAGGGGCTCGTGTCGACTCTCCGACAACCGTTGGGCATGTGATGTGTGAGAGCCGATATTGCGAGTACTAGGTGGAGTAGAAGTAGTAGTTGGCGCATTCAACGGGGCGGGCAGGTAATAACAAGCGAAGATTTCGCTTATGGAATTTTTATTTTATATTATTTTATTTTTGCTTTTATTGGTTGCCACTCCTTGAAAGCTGATTGGTGCATGTCATAATATTTGGGCAAAGCCCATGCAAAATAATTCTCGATTTCTTTTTTTTTAATAAATAAACAAATATGTTTTCAAATGAAATTAGTTTAGCAAGTTAGATTCTATTAAAGGATTTTGCCTTTTAACTCCATTGAAATCATTAGATTCAAATTTAATAGCCTAAATTAAGATGCTACGCTTTAACTAAAGTACGAGATTTTGGAGGAATCTAACTCTTAGTTTAGCTATTATTAATTTAAATTGAATTAATGCTTTTGCTCATCTTTCTCCGAGGCGTCATTAGATTAGATCTATGGCTTTCGGATTCTAGAGCAATAAATGGAACTGAGATTTCAGTTTGACTTTACAAGCAATCAGCATGAGTCAGGAAGTATCTCTTTCAACTACACAAGTAGGTTACAACCTCCGCTACTTTCTGCCTATAGTTCAACATATGCCCTGGGCTAAGTAACTAAATTTAAAGGATTCTTTCCCGTAACTTCATCTATGTTTACATCTATCAAGTAAAGCGCAATAACAACCAAATTTCACCTACCCTACTGTAGTATTAGTGACGTGCTGCGGCAATAGAGTGCACGATCATCGCTTTAGCTATTGAACTGGACCCTTCCTCTATAGCTGAATATGAGCTTTCTTTCTATTCGAAACTAGCTCTGGCAGCTGCCCAATCAGGAAGGCTCTTTCAGTGAAAAAGTGGTTGCTGCACCAAAGTCCTCTGAGGAAGGTGAGACTGAGGAATGTTGAGGGGCAGAGAAGCCATTCAGAGAAGGTTGTGATGTATTATCCTCACTCTGATACTTTTCCGGGGATGCATGCATGTTTACTTTTATCCTGCATTTATAAAAATACCAATCATCCTTCAGGTTCACCAAATGACTCATTACATGGTACTATTTCTATTTGATACAACATAGAGAAATAAAAAAAAATCAAGGATTCTTTGGATTTGACGTGAAGGACTGTATTGGCAGTTCTCTCATCCTGCTTAGCAACAGCAAGGTAGAAAATTCAGAGTGAAACAAATTGGATGTACCACACCATGCCTTTCCAATCCATCTATAATAAATGTCACAAGTTACTTGTGACGTAGAGTAATCAAGTCAATTAGCGGGTTCCATGTACAAGAAAATAAAGAAGTAGAACAAAATGGAGAACATAAATCTTAACCTGTTGTGAATGTTGACATATTCATCGGTTTCATCCAGTATCTCCTCCTGACATACACATTTGGAAATATATATAAATCAGCAGAGGCAATTAAAACTAAAAAGAGTAACGACAATCCCCAGGAACAGTATTTCTGCAGCAGTTTTAGATACTTATCCCGACATTCCAGACAGTAACATTTTTTCCCTTAAATCATCATGCATAAAAAAATACCACTCAAGCACACTGATGGTGCACAAGTGGCCTGCTATGAGTCCCATAATGCAGAAAACAAAATCTTCATTAGCATGATATTAGGAAAGATGTCTAAAAAAACATATATGAAGGCCTACATAATGTTTAGTAAATGACCTCTCCCATAGATGTGCTGGCGACGAGGTTTTGCTTAATGTTTACCTGAAGAAGTTCTTCAATGACATCCTCCATGGTAATAACACCTACGGCTTCCTCAGTGGATGGAAAATCTGGAAAAGGACCATTCTCAATGTCCAGAATGCAGTGCGAACAACCTCTGTGTCGCTTATTAAAGGTCAGAGTAGCTGGTGGACTTTTCTTAGTCCATTGAGCCTCTTTTGATTCCAATTTATTCCGCAAATTCTGGCCAGCAGCGGTAACCTCATTATCAACTGAGAATTCAACCAGACAATTAGTTAAATTAGTTCACAAACAGATCACGTAACCAAGCAACTAAGGGCAATAAAGCCATCTTGCACTGGCAACAAATGGTGTCGCTTAAAAAAAGAAATAGCAGAGGAAGAACAATGAAATTGACTGGTGATTCTTTCTTGCCAAAATGGAAATCAGATACAATGGCAATGAACAAGAAACATCCAGAGAGGAAAATTTCTATTTGGTGGTACCAGATGACAACTTTCAGGAATAAACATGGTAACAGACAACATCGGTTCAAGTACATTGCTAAGCAGAAGTTTAGAACAATATATAAGTTATGTGTTTTAAGGTTGGAATCTTGCAACTACAATCAGAGCTGCATGATCTTGCCATTAAAAAACCATTCAAAAAAAAAAATAGCAGCATCCATTCACCTTTTTGAGATGATTTCTCTGGTTGTCCTCTTGGCTTCTTACAATTGTCCTTAAAAAGCTCACCCTCTTTTTTCTCATTTAGATCCTTATATACAACGGCAATGTGGCTATGTCCTTTCTGAAATTCATTTAGAATATCATACAAAGGCATGTCTTCTGAAACCCTGTAGGATGAATAGTATAGAATGACAAGAACAAATTGGCACCTTCATATATGCATCCCTCCAGATCAGAAAAGATAAAAAAAATTAAAGATGCAATACCGTGGTATTTTCCTTATGATCATTTTCCGCAAAGGAACAGCATCTCTATAATCAACTGATAAAAGATTCTTAACCTGCCAACATCAGATAACGGTTAGCGAAAAATGAAAAATGAAGAAGAAGAACATAAGCACTGGTTTGATGGTGCAAACTGACAGTTTTTGGTTTTAAGAACAAAAGAACCAAGGAGAAGAGCTAAACTAAGAAAACATTGCATAACAATAGAAGAGAAAGAGAAAACTCTAGGCATCCATTTCCATACGTTGAAAAATACACAAGTAATTCAATAATCTCTTAATTCAGTCTTTATCTTCATGACTACGGAATGAAACCAACAGTGAGACGAAACTTCTGCTGAAATCTTTCACCATTCAAAGGGAGATGTGATCACAATAGGGTGGGCAAAAAAGCCCGGGCAGGCCCGGCCCTCACACATGAGGGCCTGGACACGGGCTTAAGAAAAAAAGCCCCAGCCAGGCCCAAGCCTGCTATATTTTTTTAGAAAATAAATTTATAAATTAGAATAATAAATTAAAATTAAAAAAATAATAGAAAAATGAAAAACGAAAACTTAACTTCCTAATTCTTAAATCAATAATGATTCAAAAAAACTAAAATTATAATATTAAACTCCCTCTTATACGTTAATTAATTAAGAAAATGCTTGAATTCGAAAATCCAGTATTAAAACATTAAATCTCTAAACTTTTATTTGCTTTGTTTTTCTTTATTTATTATTTTTCTTTGAAACATTCATTTTCTTTAATTTATTATTGATTATAATAACTTGTTGATTATTAATTCATTTCAAATTTACAACAATTTTAAAAAATAAAAGTAAATAAATGAAAGCCAAAGCCTCGGCCCGAGCCCGGCCCTCACATTTATCTTATAGTGGACTTGGGCTTGGAAAAGCCCTGCCCAAGCCCGCTTTTTGCCAACCCTAGATCACAAGAACATGGACTATAATGCAAAGTAGATGAAAAAAAAATGTGAAGTATTTGTGCCATCAACAATCCACAAAACATAATCTCATAATCTAATATTCAAAAATAAATAAAATTACCAGAATAAGACCAATTATATTTGTCGGATTCCCAGAGTAAACAGGAACTCTACTATGACCCATGGTCATTATGGCATTTAAGGTATCCCTAAATTGCCAAGAAAGATAGTTAGATGTATGAAGAACACATAGGATATTAAATAGAACATTCAGGAATCCACAAACCCACAAAGTAAGAGTTGCATCCAGATCAAGAGAAAATGCCTTCGATATGGGAGTCATGGCATCTTTTGCAGTTTTTTCAGTCAACTCAAGAGCTCCAGCGATGATAGTAGTCTCATCATGAGTTAGATCCCCACCTTTCCCAGCCTAAACAACAAAGTATATTACGCAACCCATCAACATATTTGGCCCAGAGACGAGGCATTTACAGCAGTAAAACACAAGCTACAGGTTGGTCATTGATTTCCCTTCCAAAACAGCTTGTATAAAGTCCAAACAAAAGATAGTTTGATCCGAAAATGCCAAATGAAAATTAAGAAAGTGGGAAACATTAAATTTAATACCTCGTTGCCATGAAAATTAACAAAAGTCTTTAGCTCTGCCCTCCTTAAAAGAACTGCATGTCCCTTACCCAGCATCAAATCCAAAATCTGCAGTTTGTATAAGCATTCATAGAAAATGCAATTTGCCAAACAACTAAGAGTTAATATCCAACCCAACTTACACAAAGCACAAAGTACAAACATTTTCTCTTCATCAATCATACCTTGCTAATTGGATAAGATATAGGAAAGAACAACCAAAGAAGGACACGGACAATCGGTGCCATAGTTGCTCCAACGGTCAAGCCATAACGAGTGCAGACTGCTTGTGGCAGTATCTATACCCAAAATTCAGTTTAAAAAGTCAAAATAATACTTAAGAGGGTAACACCATTTCAAAGAAAGGATGCCCAATTTAGTGGAAAAAAACCTCTCCAAACATGAGAATTAGAGTCACTGATATCAAGATTGCAGCCCAGGGAGGAACAAGCTTGTCCAAGAATATAGGAAGAGTCTACAAGGATATGAAAGAGATAATTGAAACAACTGAATACACACACACACACCCACCAAAAACATTTCTCTCTTCAACCAACAAAAAAAAAACACACACACACACCATAGAAGCATGCTATATTACCTCCATTGCAAGAGAGTTTCCAATCAAAAGAGTACACAGCAGAAGATGCTGATTCTTAACCACAGGAAATATCTTTGCTGTAAAAAAGCAGAGGATATCATAACTCACATTATCTAAAGTTAGAACCCTTAGCTCGTAAGTTGACTCACAACTGAAATCAACTCAGTGCCCGTCCTCACATCACAACGTATAACCTTTACTGTTTGGCAAAACTTATCAGTTATCAGCAGGAATATTGGCACCCTTCAGATTGATTGACTCTTATCAACTTTCAGAGAGCAAAATTGAATAATAAAAAAAAAATCCTATTAATTCAGGAGGCGAATAAGTATTCAGAGCAGAAGCGATAAACAAATTTAGAAATCAAGTTTGAAATTCAAACTTTGAATTGACGATGATGAAAGAAAAAGAGGATACCGGCGTGTATACGATCCTGAGGGCGACCGGACTTGATGAGGACTTCAAGGTCAACAAGTCCTAAAGACATGAGTCCCAGTGTTAATCCAGCCATCAATCCAGCGAAGCACACCAGTGCTATTATCACAAGCACATACACCGAAAACATAGTGCCACAGCATGCCGCGTCAGAGTCGGACGCCATCTCTCACTCTCTCCGTCTTCGTCTCGCTCTCGAGGCTTTCTTGTTGTTGCAATATTCAAAACAAATTAACGATTTGCAGAACCAGGCTTTTGTCTGTTGCTTTATGAGTTATATATGTTTTTTCAGTTCAATTTCCTCAATTTGATCAGTAAGTAATCGACCTCTACTGTGCAAACAAGTTTCAGTTTTACGACCATCCAACACTTTGCGTTGCGTGTATGCACTCACACCGACTTGTCCACTTGATTAGGTATCTGCGGCTCATGATCTGCTTACGTTTTGCCAGCCTACTTCTTCCGTCGACAGTCTCTCTACCTTCCAAATTTTTTTATTAGTGTTAATCAGCTAATTCCGGCTCGTTTGATTATTGTGCGGAAAATTTAATTTTGCCGCTCCATTGTCATGTTCCAAAGCCACGTTCGATAGATAAATAAAGCTTCATTACCATAGGTTGCTGAGGTGGACCCCGTATCCTTGCGGCTGCTGTGAACGTCATAACATGAGAAATAAAAATAAAAATGAATTCTATTACAATTAGAATTCTTTCTGCTATGAAGGTTCAGAGTTCAAGTGGTTAACCGTCATACTCAGATACCTACCCTAATACTGTACTCTGAGCTGGCCAGGCCCCGGGGCCATTCACTGGGCACTCAGAGATGGAAATGGAATAGATGATGCACGGAGCTGTGTGACGGCATGAAGAATGTCTGTACCATTTAATTCTATTACAATTACGTGGCTCTCTCTGTCTGCTCACCCAAATTTATTAATCTGTTGTAGACGTTCATTTTAAATATTAGACAACTTGGAGTGCCAAATCAATGAGCAAACCACAACATGTTTCGTTCACGTAAACGATTAATACGAATTTCAATCATTTGTTTTAACTCGCCCATTTGATTAACGCGAATTTCATCCTTTACGATGTTATTGAGAATAAATTTTCTTAGATAATTAAAATAATACATAATTAAATAATCAATCAAATCGAAAGTTTTGTTTTAAAGTTTGTGAACTTCAATATATTTGTAAAACAAATTATTAATTTCTTCATACTAAAATTAATATATATCATTGACTCCTTATTATTTTCACAATAGCTAATTAAATGAAATTGTATCTTGAAAATATAAAATATATATTTATTATAAGAAAAGATGTTTATAATAATAAAAAGTATAAGAAAAACATTTTATTAATTTTTTATGTACACCGAAACTTATATTTCTTAATTTTAGTAATTAAATTTATATATTAATTTTTATTTATATGATTTATTTAATTAATAATAAATATGGATATAAATATATTTAAAAATAAGGACAATCTCATAAGATTATAGTGATTGAGAAATTATTGACTATTATAAAAATAACAGAAAAATAAGTAGTGTATATTAATTTCAATTAGGAGAGAATTCACAATCTCCCTATTTATAAAAGTAACCATATGCTTCTTAAATTTGTCAAAAAATCACAACTCTCTACTAAAAGATTCCAAGTAAGTTCACAGATTAAGACGGCACGATCACTTGGAGAGCTAATTGTAACACAAATGGGTGGGCAAGACAGCGAATTAAAAGTAAAACACAACGTGGTTAATATAATAAATGAATGATGCAAACACCGACAAGATAATATATAAACCCGCATTAGTTTCATTGGGTGTGTCACAAACTGCTATGTGTTAATCTCTAAATAAAACTCAATAAAAAATTTTAGCTTTTAAATTTTTCAAGAACACCACAACCAAAATTATTATTTTCATTTAAGAATAAAAATATTAAGAATAAGCCGAATCTGTGAATCCTATTCCTACTGATGACGAATAAAGAGGACTTAAAAAAAAAAAAAAAATGGCACATAGGCCATAGCCACCCAATACCCAGCTTGATCTGTCGTGGGAATATTCCAAATCCAATTGATTACCCCGCCCACCCAAAACAAACTTACATCGCCAGCCTTGTGCGTGCACAATTGGCAATTTTGAGAGGATTGAAGTAGCACTTGCCGTGAGCAACCAAAACAAAAGTACGTAATTAAGTATAGAACGGTTCGGCTTGGTTACATTTTGCTAACACGGGAGCCACCCACTTCCGATAAAGAGTCTTTACTCTTTTGAACCATTCATTTGTTGCCTTTTTATGCAATTCATAATGGATTGGACATGTTAGAAAAGGAAGTGTCGGACATATGAACTGGTGGCACCCGTGGACTTTTTTGTTACATACCTTTTCATCGAGGCAGCGAAGCTGGATGCGATTGAAGGATTTTCTCAAACGTTGGTTATGTGTGGCTCTCTTTTCTTATCCCAACTACATACAATTCCCACTACTTGCATAAACAGAACCCACCCTTCCTATATTATATATTGCATGCATTATCTTCTTACTCGCTTCCATTACTCTTCAAATTTCTCCGTTTTCTCAAAAATGTCAGACCAAGAAAACGGATTGCTGGAAAACCCACAATGGCAGGAGCTAAAGCTTTCACAATTGTTACTTACTGATACAGTTAGAAATCTGCATGCAACAATCGATGCTCAATGGGATTACCTTCAACGGACAGCATGCCAAACTGCAGCAGGGAGAGCCATGTGGAAGCATGTAATCCATGACCCCCTTGCAGACTTGCTTGCAGGGGAGACGTATCTTAGAAGCGTTCATGAGAAGATAAAGACAGACCGTCTCAACAATGCCCGAGAAATTTCAGGGGTAATTCTTGCCATTCGAACCCTCTGGTTTGACTCACAAATTGAAGCTGCTCTCAATTCTTTTAATAGCAGAGAAGCCCAGGTTGTACTCCTTGGTGCAGGTTAGCGGTCGCTCCTCCCCGGTTCTTGATAAGTTTGATCGTATTATATATTACACACTATTATTAGTAATGCAGCTCAAACTAGAGTCTATGAGGTCCCAAAGTTTTTCCTATTATCAACTGAATGAATGACCATGGACCCACACCACAGAATAGATATAATCCAATCTAATTTCCGGGAACATGCATACATCTAATTTTTCAGTTACTACCATTTGTAAGAAACAGCTGTGGTAAGAGACTGTTAATAACAAATTTGTGTAGATAGCTTGCATCAATACATAACAGATTCATGGTGTCTTCCAAAAGGAAAATCAGTCTCTGCAATTCAGGAACAGAAAACTCATAATTATAGTAAATCATAAATTCAGTAGCATTTACAACGATCAGAAGCTTAGCAAGTCTTTTATCTGTAGGAATGGACACAAGAGCATACCGTTTAAACTGCTTGAAGGAAAGTGATGTCTTTGAAGTAGATTTTTCACAAGTCTTGCAAGTGAAAACCGCTCTCATACAAACAGCAATGGAATTCGGAGATGAACAGCAGCATCTAAGGATGACAGCAAAATCCCTAACCACAGTGGCAGCAGACATTACAGAGAATGATTGGCTTGAAAAGCTTCAGCTATCAGGGTATAAGCCAGAGAAGAACACGGTGTGGGTTCTAGAAGGTATCATCTACTACCTTTTGGACATCCACGCCATGCAAGTGCTGAAGGTCATAGCTGACAAGTGCAACCTCGTTCACACAGTTCTTTTAGCAGATTTCATGAATCAACCATCAACCACACTATCCAATTCCATCTTCCATTTCTATAGTGATTGGCCAGATCATCTCCTGCCAACCCTTGGATTTTCTGATGTTAGGCTTTCACAGATTGGTGATCCAGATGCTCATTTCGGGCTCCTGCATGATCCATTAAATCTGTTCAACAAGCTCCGAAGCTTACCCAGGTCCGTGCAAACGCACCCAGATGATGGAACACCATGCCGTCGACTGTATTTGGTGCAGGCTTCTGGTTCACCAAAACAAACAACTGCATAGAGAGCCATCTGTTATATTGTAGAACCTAGGCATCAGCTTCCAGTTACAAGATAGATGTAGTATCTGTTGTTCCAACTTTGTCCCAGGAACAGAAAACATCAAAGCTCAAACAAATAACCAAATCGACACATAATCTGAGCTATGGGTGATGATTCTATAACAGGTCATAGACATGCACAATATGCATACATCTAATGTTGTTTACTCTTTTATCTTAAGCCACATGCTAGGGTGAAACCATACTTTTATCTTCCCAGTAAAAAATTTCATAAAATTTCCCCAGTTTAAGTTCCTTACCTACTGGGGTTCATTAAAATACTCTTATGATTTTCAGGCATGAAACTAAATTTGCAAACTGATGTAACTGGAAGCATAAAACGCACTGACCAAACCATTGAATAAAAACTTCGAAACCAAAAAGGGCAATGCTAAGTCAAAATCAGATAACACAAGGTTTTTGTCCACTGCATATAGTAAGAGTCAAGACCATAGCAAGATTCTCAGATGAAAGGAATCGTAGTTCTAAAATTCTCTGTTTCTCATGGCCATTCAGAATTCAGGTGAAACAAAAATAAAAATAAAAAAATACACCTGAACATTTTGGGAAACATAAACATATTATAAAATGAAACAAAATCATTAACTTACAGCATAGTTCTGAGAGGAGGTTTACCTGCAAATATTATTGATTGCACAAGAGGCAATTTGGAAAACTTAAATGTGGAACATATTCCTTTTTTTCTCTTTGAGCAAAAGTAAACCATTTTCATTTCCAGAGTAATACTATAATACAGATAACACAAAGAATAACCAGATGTAGACCCAGAAGATGTCACGTTGAAATAGACATTTTCAACAATTCCAGTATCTTCTATGTTCCGACTCCATAAAACAAAAGCATCTACAAAATCTTAAAAGCAGAACATACACCAGAATGTTCAAATTGCAAGAGAAACCCAGAATGGTCATACTTCAAGGCAGTCTTTAATACCCTGCTCAAATTTGTTAAGGGAAGATATGGTGTCCATTAGTGCATCTGCCAACTTTTGCCTGCAGTAAAGATTGAATAGCTATTAGAAAAATATTAAAACAACAAAAAGATAATTGAAGTAGATTAATTAAGAAAGTATGTCGATAAAAACTGAATAAGCGCACTGTTAAGTTGGGTCTTACATTGACTGGTAAATGGGAGTTACTTGTATTTATAAGTAGGATAGATCCCTTCACCGAATAGGCTAGCCTTTTAGGTTGGATACCTAAAAATCCTATGCCAGGCCCCAAATAAGTTGTATTAGAGCCAAACCCTAATAGTCGGAATCTGACGGCAGAATAACTCAGGTGTGTCGGACAAAAGAACCAGGGTCCGGCAGTGGTTTTGTCCGAGGGGAGATTGTTGAGTTGTGTCCTACATTGGCTTGTAAATGTGATTTACTTGGGTTTATAAGTAGAATAAGTCGCTCCACCTAATAAGCTAGTACTTTGGGTTGGATACCTAGAAATCCTAGACCTAACTTTCAATACGCAGGACTACCATTATAGCTAAATTTAAGAGTAATGATCTAGGAAATTCACAAGTCTGCAAAGAAATTTAAACTGTATATAGAAACCAGCTCATAGACACATCCACAAAATTAATGGCAACATGTGCAGATAAACACAGCTTAAAGGCAGCAAAATTGTCCCAGCCAGTACTCACAATAAACAGCCTGCACCAACTGCTTCAGAATACGACGTTATCGATAGTCAATAGACATGCCCAATTTTGACTCCTAATTCATATGTGCAAAAAACAATTCTACATTGCACAGGCACCAACTTTGACCCCAAATTCATAAGTGCAGAAAACGATTCTACATCACACAAGCACCTTAGTTTCAAGAACAAAAGACATATTTTTATCTATCCATTTGATAAATGGCTATTTAAACTTTAGTTAAAAAGATGCTGCCAGTGGAAAGCAAGTTCTCTTGCTCTTTCCTTATATTTCAAAGTCAAGCGACTAATGTTTTACAGCTATTATACTTACGAACATTGCCAAGAATGATCAACTAAGATAAAGGCTGATGAGGAATGTAAAGCATTTTGATGAACGTGAACCAAACACTACATTTCTAACACAAGAGTAAAAAAAAAAAGTTTTCCCACATCCACATTCTAGTGAGCTAGATGTACCTTCTGGAAGAGAGTTCGAGATCAGTGTCACCAGCCAATCTGTTAAGAGAAGCAAAAGATCTGCAAAATAAGAAGCATTAGGTGGGAGAAACGAGAACAGACAAAAGGCATTCTTGGCGCAAAGATGCTCCATTTTCCAGTGAATATAACCAAAAGAAAATATTACATATAGGCAGATCTACTTTATTGGTAGCACACCCATGTAAATCAGTAACTACCTTATAAGATCGTCAAGTATAACTTCAGCTTGCAATTTTGCAGGATCCTTATTATCAAGCAACGAAGAGGCATTCTTCACAATCAAACGAAATGTGCAAACCTGTGAATTACATGAATTTGAAGGAAAAAAACATAGCCACCTTCGCATCAAATGGAATGAATCAATTTCTTTTCTCTTAACATCTGTTCAATCATCCATTTACTTTACTTGAGCAATAACGAAACCATAATTAAAGAAAAACGAAACTATCAAAACAAATACAAATATTGAAAGACCAAAAAAAAAGTAAAAAAAAAATGCAAACCTCTACGCCGGTATTAGCTTGAAATGCAACAAATGAGTTCCTTTCTTGTGGAACGCAATCTCTAGCTGCAGATCTAAACATCTTTTGTGTCTCCTCTAAATCTTTGTTCGTATAATCGGATTGTTTATCCACTGCTAGAAATTAACTAAAATTTATCAATTAAATTAATAAACTAGAGACTCAGTCACTGGAGAAGAGTGATAATTTTACTTAGTAAGAGATACGCAGAGTTGAGAATTTGTCGAGAGGCATCGATTGGGGCTAAAAGAAACCTGGAGGATTTCTTCTTTTGTTCTTTGAGCCAGTCCTTTGGTCCAGCTGCGTAAGCAACAAACAAGCAATAAGGTTTTGCGATTGCAAGAAGCTTTGCTTAATAAATGGAAATGGCACGTACAGATTCCGATGGAGAAAGCGTTGGCTGGATCAGGTTGAGTGAGTGAAGGCGCGAGAGCCAGAAATGAGAGTAAAACGGCGTCTCTTCGAGAGATTTCAAATTCAATTCGATGCCTTTGTTGATTGTTTTGATGTTTGGGCAAGAGATTTTGTTTTGAAATTGGTAACTTTGGAGGGAAGTTTGATAAGGCGGTGAATAATGTGGAAGGCGCGCAGAAGCTAAGGCGCGGAGTAGCTGGTGCCATGGTCGAGTTTGACTGATGTTTTCAGTTTCCTTGACTTTTTACCTCTCAACCACTCAAAGGCTGAAAGTCTGAAACCCAAAGTCGAAAGCCAAGTGTAGGCCCGCGTCACCAGCATTTTTATTTTATTTTTTAAATGTTTTTTTTTTTAATTTGAAACTCTTGGAAAAACAAAGTCATATGGGCAAAATGCAAAATCGCTGCTGGGTTTCATCAAATAACAATGCACAACAGCTCAAATTGAGCAAAAAAAAACCCCAAAAACAAATTACACATCTGAAAATCGTAGTTGTATAGACAAATCAGTATGGCACTAAGGACAACATGACCGGCTCTTCTCCACCCAGCGAGCAATGTACTTCTTGTGAAAAGTATGGCACAAGGCGTGCCGGAGGCCCATTGCTCAACAGCAGTCATTTCCAAAATCCAAACAGATTGAACAATATCATCCAAACGATGAGACTACAGGTAACTAACAATGGCGAAATCAAATTATAATAGGCACAACCGCACAAGTTTAACCAAATAACTGAGGGGGGCTGGAATGTCTCATCAACCGGGTAAAACCGCAGACATGTTCTGCCAACTGACTTAGCATATAAATTGGCTCCGATTGTGTGTTAGGTCGGAGAAGTTTCAACCCATTGCGGCTTAAAAATCATCCGTTGGCGTCTACTTGAATTTCTTTCCCCAGAAACAATGTCGGACAAGAAATTTATCATTCCTTGGTGGGCGCAACTTGGCTGGTTTGCTGTTGATTAGCCTTCGTACCTCTGGAATTTGTGGTATTGAACAATAAGTGCGATGCATCTGATGTACCCTCCATTGAATTAGAGAAAACACGCAAATGTTGTAATTCCCATGTACCATCCCAATATCCCATTTGCAACACACACAATAACCTGCTGAACAGCCGTAAAAACACCATCATCCCAAGTTTTAACCGTAGTTCCACCCCAAGGCCCTGCTCCACGTGCGCATCTTTGGACATTATAATTGTAAAAAACGATAAGCACCCGCCAATAAGCCCCATCAAATTAAATACCTTTTGAATCTTATTTGTTTATAAATTAGTTTATCTTTCGGGTTAACTGTTGTTCTTGACAACAACAGAATAAGGCTGATGGCTTAACATACCAAATGCACTGATATATTTGCCAGCTCGGCCGTGAAAGCCAACAATTACCCCGCCTGGCCGCCTTCCATCGGAAAATTAAAAGCACTGCCTACCTCCGAGCGAAATGGTCCATAATTGTTACATAAATCAGCTCATGAACATAGCGTTCAGCGTTTGTCTCCCTCGGCAAACTTTCCAGCACATGCGTTATCTAAACTCGTTTTGGAGTATTATGATTTTGTTGTTTGGATTGAGACTTCTGCAATTGCAATTCAGAAATATATACTTGTAATCCTGCTTAATTATGAATGAAGTTTTATTTCGAAAAAAAATGAAAATTTGATGTTGGTGGATAAACTTTGTTAAGCCAATTTACGAGCCCCACGCTAAATGATGGAAAATAAAAGGATGACATGTGTTCTCCGATATAACGGTCTTCTTAACATCACTTTTCACTGAAGGAGACTAGGGAATATTATTGATGATTAATTTTGCGCCAACAATAAAAGGGCACATATCAATGATGTGAAGGATATGTGAAGGAGGCATCAGGCAGGCAGTCAAATCTTTAGGTTTCAAGCAGGTCCCCCTGATCCACGGAGTAAGTTACATAGGAAATAGAGCAAAATAAGGAACGCTGAAACTATGTCTAGGATGCCTTATAATTCAGAAGCTGTTTTTCTATTTTCTGGGTCAACTTCCCTCTGTCGATTAACGGGATCTCGAGGGATGTGACGGGTCCCCAATAAGAATCAATTAGGTTAAAAGAATATCAGGAGTTACTAATAGACGATCACTACCTCAGAAAGAGGGACTCACGGACCTTATCTTGTGCTTCAAGCTTATTCTGACACTTTCCAATCGCTATAGTACGGAGTAGTGGTGCCTGGAGGACTAATAGGCGTGTCACTGCCAAAAAGTTTATGAGGTACCTGACTTTCATACCATATGTCAAAATAGACCAGAACGAGCCTCTTGGTGGTGTGTGGGGAGGAGGGGGTTGGGGACCACACGGTTCTTGAGTAAAAAAAAAATCTTTTAATGATAAATTGCCATGTCATACGAGAGAAATTCAAAAGACTAAATAATTTAATGATAAATTGCCATGTGTCATAGAGTGCGCCTTTCGAAGGGTGACCGCACTCTTCTTCAGTGAAAAAAGAATCTTTTAATGGGCAACTACCGCGCCTCATGTAGAGGGGGCCACCACCAACGAGGTTGCGCCTCAATTCTGAGGGACTTAAAGACGACATTAACGGCCGTACTATATAAACCAATCTTGAAACATAAGAGAGGCTTCTTCCTTTTTTGTTATTCTCCAAAAAAATGCAGGTCTTTTGCCTCTCTCACGGCTCCAAAAACTCTCCACCTATTCCATTCTTAAAGCTCTCACAACCATACACCATACACCATACATTATTTAATATTATATTATTTTTATTGGAGAGAAGGGCTAATAATAACTATTTATTTTTTATTGCAAAATAATAACAATCATTTTTTTTTCATTACAACGGCCTTTTTTTCACGATATCATATCATTGAACCAGTACACATCTCATTGCAAATTTTACCATTACTCATTTTTCACTTAACTTTTTCAAAATGGATCAATTTGGTCATCAAACATTTTCGACACAAGTTTCTAATTTATCTTAATTCATTGAACCATCTTCATCACGAATGATCTAATTTATAAAGAGTTAAAAATACCTTTAAAAAAATAAAGGTTTATTAAATCTGTTGGAGGAGAAAAAATGCAGAGTTATTAAATTGTTGCAGTGACAAAATAGAGGGTAATTACATTTGTTGAGAAAAAAATAGAGGGTAGTTAAATTTAGTGGACATCAAGATTTTATTAAAATAATAGTAACTTGTTTCTATTTAAAAAAATTTTTTGTAAGATAATTTATATTTTCATTTTTTATTTATTGCATGGATAAATAAATAGATACGAAGAGTAAAATTAAAAAAGCTTTTTGATAATGGTCGAAAGATATTTTTCTTCTTGTTTTTGTTTTGCTTTTAAAGAAACAAAAAACATTTGTGTGTTCACAAAAACGTGGTATGGAAACCGCCGACCAAGTATCATATTTTAATTAATGTAGTTCTTGAAAAACAATGTCACCAGTAATTTATTGCTTCGGAGTCACGCGCACGCATTAACGATTCACGTTTTGATAAGTAAGCACTAATGGATAAGTTTATGGATTCTCCGCTCTCTTCTCAAACATTCTTTATGAATAACTTGTAGTGTACCAGTTTAAAATGATAAGTTTCGCAATGGCCTAGTTGAGATATTTCATATTCGTGCCCGAAATTTGGGTTCAAATACTAAAAATAAAATATTTTGCCAAAAAAATAGAAATTATTATCTACAAATCGATGTAAAAAGCTCGAATCTCTTGCCATACATAAAGAAAAAGAGACGGGTTAACACCTAAATAATAATTGGTTTATTTTTAAGTTGTTAACACGTATAATAAATTGGTAATTATAATTAGTGGTGCTTTTTTCGTACAAAATAAGTAATAATACACATCCCAATTAACATCACAATATTTTTATCCATTAAGTAACGCTATTTCATTTCATTATATAGTCTATTTCATGCTCTATGAATTTATTTAAAATGATAAATTATAAAGTTTGGAATTACAAAATTTGTGTCTCAACTTATTTTTTAAAAGATAATAATATTATACCCAATTATTAATATCCAGAGCGTGGTTGCATTTATCTATTGGATAATATAATGAAATAATAGGTAATTTTATAACTTAAAAAATAAAATTATGTCCTATTGAGATTTTTTATCCCTCCACCACAAAGTTAGGCCAAAATTTATTGATAAATTACTTAAGAAATCTATATGGTAGACTACTATGAATCTCAAATTTTCTCAATACGTCTTGATCCAAACCCCAATTTTGTAATTAAAAAAAAAAAAGAAAAAAATTGATAAGGTGTAAATTAACAAATAATATTATCACTTTTTAAATAATCTACAGTATATATTTTGTAATTTATGGTATGTTTATTAATTATTAATTACAATAAATTAAAATTAGAAGGAACTGAAATAAGAATGAGGAATTAGAATCATAATAAGTTATTTATTTAAATTATAAGAATTAAAATTAGAATAAATTATATTTTTATTGATATTTTTATTTTATTTTAAAATTAGAATAGATGGTTGTTAATTATTAAAATATCATTTATTAATTGTTGTCTCTAGTATTCTTTGTATCTATTATAATATTAACAATAATAAAAATAAAAATAATACTAAAATTGAAAATAATAACAATAAAGACAATGACGACGAGACAACAAGGACAACAATAAATTTGGTTGTTGTTGTTGATGCGTGAAACCGACGGTTGCTGCCCAAACGGCGATGATGTGCTGGCTAACCGATGACCAGTTGATGCTCCATAGGCGACGACGAGGGAGCTTTTGGCGGGGACGACGAAGGTGTTTTCTTGACATTTGCTACCGCAATGGCTGCACAAATGACAACAAACTGGCAACCAATTGTTGTTCCATAAGACGACGACCGACGATAATTATCAAGGTTCTGGCAACGACGACCATGGAGCTTTGGTAATGATGAGTCTGGCATAGTAACGAGTGTTTGTTGAATTTTGTTTTTATTTTTTTGTTATTTATGTTTTAATTTAAAGGTAAGGCAATTTCAAGATATTAAAAGTTAAAAGACATAAAATCGGTACTCTTGAGAAATAATTCCGACTCCTTGCGAATCAAATTTTCATTTCTCAAATCTATTTTTATGTGGATTTCAAATAATTGATTTTGGTTTACACCCACAAAATGTAAAATAAACATTATTAATAGTTTTAATTTATAAATTCAAAAAGTTAAAACATGTTATTCTTAAAAGGTAAAAGCATGGGTTTCATATAATTGATTTCGGTTTACACCCACAAAATATAAAATAAACATTATCATTATTTTTTATTTCTGAATTCGAAAAGTAAAAGCATGTTATTCTTAAAAAGTAAAAGCATGTTATTCTCAAACCCATTTTCACGTGGTTTCACATAATTGATTTCGAGTTACACCTACAAAGTATAAAATGAACATTATCAATAATTTTAATTTCCGAATTTAAAAAGTAAAAGCGTGTTATTCTTAAAAAGTGTACTTGTGCAATTGACAAATCAGGACATATTTTCTTGGTTTCAGACATAACTAAATTGATAATCAGTGTTTAAACTTTATTAAAATATTAATAATTTTTGTTTGAAGAAGTAGTCTAATAACGTAAAAATAATTAACATAAATGTGTTAAATAATAGTTTATATTAATAATAAAAAGCTAACGTAAGAAAATGAAAAAAAAAAAATGCCGGTATCCACTTCCCATGCCGGGAACATTGCTGGCGCCGGCGACGACATTTTTCTTCCAATGGAAGCATATCTGGTACCAATCGATTCGTAACTCTTTAATCTATTAAATGGCCGTGGATTTGTTGGCATAAGAGATCTGGTAAAGGTGGTGGCGTCTACAACGTCTCCGTTAACCGTTAATGATTTAAGATGTACAGCCACCGATATATTGATCGACAAGAGTCAATGTCGATCAATATATTCAACAATGGTGGCGGTGCATCTCAGAACGCCACCAGGTGATGGCGGCAATATGGTGGCCGCCAAAATTGAAGTGGATCATGCGACTCCGATAGACATTCTTAGCCACCAAAATTATTATCAATAAATAGATCGCAAATAGTGGAATCGAATGATACTAGTCGTGTCGGTATAAGGGGCTTTCCCGTCGCCGGCCAGAGCTCCGTCACAGACATTGGCGACGGAACAGAAAACAACGGTGGTATTTTATTTTTATTTAATAAATAAATTTTGAAAATCTTTTGTTTACTTAATTTCTGTAAGGGTATTGTTGAAATTATGTATTATCATAGATGGTAATTGTGGTATTTTACATTAAAAAGAATTTGATTCTCGAATAATTAGACAAAAGCTGCCTTGAGCTATTTTTAAGAATCAATTAAAAAACTGATTTTTTGATAACCAGATTTCTTAATAATCAATTTTCGAAATTGGTTCATCAAACATAAATTGGGTGTTAAATTGTCAGATATGCCTAAAGCGATCTGTCTTTCGGGGAAGAAAAAAGGAAAATTCGAAGTTTTAGGAAACGACAAAATGGAGAGAAAACCGCTCATTATTACCGCGTACAATTCTCTGTTTCAGGAAGACATTAAAAAAAAAAAAAAATCCAGCGTGGCAAAAGCCATATCGATCTCAAACCTTCAATCTTCAATTTCCCACCCCACCCCCACGTTTTCAACGTTTCACGTTCCCTCACCTCACCTCACTCACAAATATTTGTATTCATTCATTCATATTTTCCCTCAACTCAACTCAGCTCAACGGAACCTCATTTAGAATTTAATTCCCCCTTATCTCCCGAATATGCATAATTCTCCCATTCAAGTATTATTTCCCCAACTTACGAAAACCAAGTCACTTGCTTTATATTATTATTAGGATTAGATGTCAGATGTCTTCTCCTCTTTCGATTTTATTGCCAAGTTGTAATCGCACATTTGTTGTTCCAGTATCGGATTCTTGTCCACTACCAACTAATTCTAATACTAATCCTAATTCTTGTTGTTTCCAGGCATGTCTATTTAATTCCATCATGCGAATTCCTAAGAGTCCCGTTCATTTTTGTCTCTCTCTTTTCTCTCCTCCTGATTTTCACTTCTCTCGTCCTTTCTCGCCTCGTATTCCGTTCCATTTCGCCAAACGACGCGCCTTTCACGCCGCTGGTTAGTGCTTTTCAACTTTTGTTTCTTCTGTAACTGAAACTATTTTCCATTTATTTTTGTTGCTTGTCTATACTGTTTCAGTTTTTGCTATTTTGCTTGTAATTGCGGTAATGAGATATGAAATTAAAGTCGTCAGGGTGGGGGAATTAGGCTTAGTTAAGTGATACGTGGTTATAGGTTTGTCTTTTGGGAGCAAGAAGCTGTCGTTTTAATTCAGAAATTCAAATTTTTAGGTGTTTCTTGGAGCATATCTTGGACGATTCTTAGGCTCGGAACCTAACGTCGTTTGCACTTTTGATTGAAAGTCAACAGGTAAGATGTTCACTTTAAGAGTCTTTTTTTTTTTTTTCTTTCTTTCTCAGTTTCTCTTCCCTTTTTATTTTTTATTTATTATTTTTTTCATAGTTTATATTTTTCAACAAGGAAGATTTAAACGTTTTGAAATCTGCTTAGTGAACAGTGGGCTAGTTATGTAACTTGAGTATAACTAGGCTTAAGCTTAAGTGTCTTCAATCTTATGTGTTTTTCAAAATTTCTGTGTTTTTTGAAATAAGTGAACAAATTGTTGATATTGTTTATCTATGATATTATTTAGCTATATTCAATATGTAATGTATGTAATAGAGTTAGTAAACGTGAAATGTTCACCATGCGTGGATAAGAACTTTGATCGGTTTTGTCTGTTTTGTGGCCGTTTATGTGAGCAACTTGCTAACGAACTGGACAGAACCGTGGATTAATGTCACCTACTAGTGTAAATAGCAGAAATTAGCATGCCTATACGAGATATCGTTTTGTTGTCCTTTTTGTCGTGACTTTGGTACGAGAGATTTGGACAGATCAGGCTTTGAATTCGTGAATTTATGTACGTTTATCACATGGATTTTATGGACATATGTGTGCTTTATATAGTACGTATTTAATGCTACAATAATTTTCGATGTCTAATCTGCCTTTAAAGCTAATTACTTTTTTCTTCCAAAATGTGTCAGGAAGTAATCCTTTGCGCCACAGCTACACCATGGACAAAGGTTTTGGGGCTGGTATAGGTGACAGAATATCACATTTTCACAACAGCAGCTGCTGTGATGGTGTTCAAGAACCGTGTATATGGGCATCACCTGGAGGACCACACAAGATCGATATAGGAAAACAGATCTTTTGCAACAGATCATTGAATATGAAGAACATTGTTGCTGTTGGCTTTGATATGGATTACACTCTGGCTCAATATAAGCCTGAAACTTTTGAATCCCTTGCTTATGATGGAACTGTCCGAAAATTGGTTTATGATTTGGGATATCCTGAAGAGGTTTGTCTGCTTATAGTCTATGCATGTGTAATCAATAATATAAGTGATATCTAGGTGTATATATGTGGTTAAGTTGATGAAGCAACTTTCAGTTTACTCAACATGTACAAGCAAATAAAATTGGTGGTCCAATATGATGTGAGTCAGCTTTGTTATCATATTGCTAGGTATTTCTATTCTCATTCTAAGATTTGGGCCATATGTTAAGCTTGTTTGTTTAATGCAGTTGCTGGAATGGTCATTTGATTGGAAGTACATGGTGAGAGGATTGGTTCTTGATAAAAAGAGAGGAAATATCTTAAAGGTTGGCCCCATTCATCTGTTTTTTCTTTGCTTGTTCTGTGATTTTTTCCCTTGTCTGGCCAATTTAACTTTCTTTGGATGTATGAATTTCATCGGTGAAACATTTGCTCAATGGTTGTGAGTTGCCAGATGGATCGGCATAAATACGTGAAAGTAGCCTACCATGGATTTAGAGAGATGTCCAAGGAAGAGAAAGTTGAAGCGTATGGAAATACTCTAATACGAGATGCTTTTGATGAACCTGACTATGCTCTCATCGATACCCTCTTTTCATTAGCTGAAGTCTACCTCTTTGCTCAACTTGTTGACTTCATGGACAATAATCCTGGGAAAGTCTCAAAGAGCACCGAGTAAGAAAAATACTTTCACTCTTTGTAGTCTTTGTGATATGTGATTTATGATACTGCTACTTTTGACAATGATATTTCCTTCATTTGGACAGCTGAAATGATAAATGAGACTGTGCTTTTGATAATTTAACTTTAATGATCAATTTGCTAAACTTTCTTTATATGATATCTCAGCTATTTTCGGATGTACAAAGATGTTAGAGCTGCTGTTGATTTGTGCCATCGGGATGGGACTTTGAAGCAAATGGTTGCAAAGGATCCCAAAATGTAAGAATTAAGTCGGAATTCAATTTCGTAGACAAAGAAAATCAACTTTGAACAATGGTTCTTCATGAGCCTCTACCTTTAGGAAATGGGTAAGTTTCGGATTACCCCCTCATGAATTACTATTTTCAAATCACTCCCCTTACTTTTGAAAACATCAAGCTACCCCTATTTTTGTTCAAAAGATGAGGGAAAAATAGGAGTGGATTTGATGAATTTTTTTCTTTTTTTGGTCTTCTTGAAAGGAAAAAAAAAAGAGGGGTAACTTGAGGTTTTCAAAAGTAAAGCGGTGGCTTGAAGATAGTTAATTCATAAGGGGGTTAATCCAAAATTAACCCTTAGGAAATTGACGTATTAATTTATTTTTATTTTTTTAAGCTTAAAATAGATTTAACCCATGACGTATTACCAAGGCTGGTGGCAAAACTGAAAGCAGATTGGTTTTTATTGGTTTTAGTTTTGATGATGCAGATATTTTTGATAGATTCTTTCTCACATAGCTTTCCTTCTGTCACATGCTAGATATATCAATGAGGATAGGTCAATAGTGCCCATGCTGAAAATGCTTAGAGAATCTGGTCGTTCAACATTCTTGGTGACAAATAGGTATATTATCTCTTAATTTTGTTTCCTAAACTGGTCTCTCAACATTCATTAATCAATTCAACTGAGTTTGATTAATGAATCAAATGTGTAACTGATAATTCCATGTTCATTGGTTTAATCCTTATGAATTCACATTGAATGTGTTGCAGTTTATGGGACTATACAACTATCGTGATGAACTTTCTCTGTGGATCGCATACACTAGATGGTGGAATCACTCGCAACTCTGATTGGCTTCAGTACTTTGATGTAGTCATAACTGGCAGGTCAATTTCTTATGTCAGATTTCATAAACTGCAACATGCTGTGTTAAATATAGTTTGTGAAGAAAATTCTCAAGAAAGTTTGATATATTTCCCTTCTTGTGGTTAGACGTTTAGATTTTATATAATTTAATTGTCATGATGTTTTGGTAAACGTCAATGCTTTAGTCCTTCAGAATCTGACCTTTAAGAAATATCTATCGTTGCAGTGCGAAACCAGGCTTCTTCCATGAAGGTAATCGTGCCAATCTTTTTCAGGTTGAACCGGAGTCTGGGATGCTACGTAATACTGATAATGGCACACCTATGCCACAGGTTACCATGCATATGTTATGTGTTATTGTGCAGCTTTTGACCTTTTTATCCTTTGGTTAGTAGACACTGAATATGTTTGGTTGAACAGGTAGGAGGTATTTCACCAAGATTACTATTGAAGCAGAAAAATGGAACTTGTCGAATTTTTCAGGTACTTTTCAGAACAGATACCTATATCCAGTCACTACCAGAAAACACATATTAGTTTCACTAATGGGATTAAGTCTAATTGCGCACACCAACTTGTCTTTTTAGGGCGGAAGTGTTGGTCATCTGCATAAATTGCTGTCAATTGAGTCAAGTTCACAGGTGATACTTTACTATGGGCACTCAGTCAGTATTAACTAAGTACACCTTATCTTTTAGTCTATTGTTGTAATTATTGCTTTTTAAGCATCCTAAAAATGGTAACATAATTCAGTTGTTTTTTGTAGGTTCTTTATGTTGGAGATCATATCTATGGAGATATATTACGCAGCAAAAAGGTTCTTGGTATGACTGTTTACTCTTCTGCTTTTCATCTTTTTTCAAATTGATTAATATTTTCTGCTCCTGTTATGTTTGATCTTTGAATAGATTTTGTAGAATATATATGACAGCCCTTTCTATTTTAAAATCATGATTTCTTTGTGTTTTGTTTACTTATTATTGAGCAGGTTGGAGAACAATGCTTGTTGTCCCTGAACTCGAGAGGGAAGTTGAGTTACTTTGGGAATTGAGGGATTTGCGTAAGGTGGAGTTTTAGAAGTTTTCACCATAGTAGTAGTATGTTTTATGACAATTTAAGAATGTTGAAATCATCAGTAAGATCAGAACCCCAATACATTGCAACACTGATAGGTAGATTACAATACAGCTTCACTTGAAACCTGCTATTTGCTACCTTGCCTATAAGCTCCGTGATACACTGCTTCAAATTTGACGAATAGTTTTGAAGAACATGCCCTAAATTTGTCCAAAACTGTTTAAACTATGGATTGACGATGCATTTAGTAGTTTCTAATGAGCAAAAACTGATAAGAAGATAGCTTATCAGTTGCTGTTTACTTTTCACTCCAACTCAATTGCACTTATCTGCACAGAAACTTCATTTGCTGAGAAATGAGCGTGATCTCATTGAAGACCAAATACATCACTTGAAATGGTCTTTAAAGTAAGTATTCTTTTTCTTGACTTCCATATTTTATGATTTTGCACTTGATCTGTGACTGACTCTATGATTGTAGTTTATGATATTTCAATTTCTATTTTCATTCCCCTTTTCAGGTCTGAAGATATTGATGTCGATGAACAACAAAAAATGTGCACCAGAATGGATGAACTGAAGGTTAGACCAGTTGTCAATAATTCTGATTTTGTAATTTGTAGAAACCCTATAGGCTTTTGCCAGATGAATGCTGTGAAAATAACTTAAACTATTTAATGGTTTGATTCAATAGTGTCAAAGGGATAAGGTGCGTCTCAGTCACCAAGAGGCACAGCGGGATTGCCACCAAAAGGTGTTGTTCGTTCGTGCCTTGTGATATGGGTTTCGTCATGTTTTAGCGACTAATTGTAGTGGCATCTCAATTAGAGAATATTCGATGACATCTTTGCATGTTTACAATTGCAGTTTCACAAGGTATGGGGACAACTAATGAAGACAGGCTATCAAAATTCTCGCTTTGCTCATCAGGTAAAAATTTGCCGTTTTCAAGTAATAATTTATCTGTAACATAGTTTTGTAGGTGATTTCGGTCATTTGTTGATGCTGACTTTCACCGTAAAATATTCATTTATTATATATAATGTGTTTTTTGTTGTTTTAGGTTGAGAGATTTGCCTGCCTTTATACCAGCCAAGTGTCCAACTTAAGCTTGTATTCTCCGGACAAATACTACAGACCCAGTGAAGACTTCATGCCCCATGAATTCGATATTGTTCCCCTTTGATATACCCGTCTGCATCCTGAATAGTGGAGATCTAGCTTTTGAAAGGAGCATTATTAGTTTTCTTGCGTTAGGGAGATTATTAAAATAAAAAAAAAATGGAGCGATTGCCGGGAAGTTATCTTCCTTTTTTGTTTTTCACTTTCTGATTGCTCTTTTTGTAGTTAAATTCCTTTGGGACTTTTACAGTTCTAATAAATTCTGTAATATTGAATAATCGTCACTGCTTAGTTGTAATGGGCAAAACACCCACCCAAACAGGACCTTTTAATACCAAAAAAAAAAACAAGTGGTGATAATATTGTACTATCAATGTGTGATTCTTGTTTCTCATTTTTTCCAACTTGATTTTGTTTCGAGGTTGATCGTGGATGAATGATGAATCCTTAAAAGGAATTTGGCCATTTGTCTGATGGTACTTGCAGTAGGCCACCGGTAGGCCGGCCGTTCTTTCTGTTCAAATCAGTACGACAGCATAATGGCATTCTTCTGATTTCAAATTTTGGATTGCCGAAGAGAAATTATTTACAAGTTCTTTTAAATCAACAAGAGGACGTTGATTTTAATGATCGAAAAATACGTCGGCAGAGTAAATTTTTTATGGTTCAACTAAAATTTGGACAGAGAAGAACGACAAAATTTGATTAATGCTCAAGAATGAATCGAATGAGCTTAAGAAGATGAGTGCATCTAAGAGAATATGGGTTAAAATTAGTGCAAATATTATAAAAACAAAGAAATTAAAACAGAATCACTTCAGCTAGTCAGCTGATCCATTTAAAATTATGTACATGTACAAATAGCCAAAAGCAAACAGTCCTCTCCAGCGCACTTTATAAAATGTTATATCGTGGATCTTGGATAAACTATCATAACTGATTTTATTTGCACCAAATATGCTGACAGGATTAATTTTTATAGAAAAATAATCTAATCCCAAACTTAGGGTTGGATAAATCAGGTTTCAGTTTGGTTTACAAACCATTCGATTTAAAGAAATCAACTCAATTGAATTTGAATTATAAACCTGAAATTTGATTCTCAATTAGGTTATAAACTAACCCTATAGATCTATTCTTTCTCAAATCGCATCCAATAATTAACTAATTAACTAATTAGTAAACCAACTTCTCATAATCCCATCCAAAACGTTAACCAATTAATCTCTAAAGAATCCTATTTTTAACAATCAACATAGAAAAAACAACAGCTAATTAAAAATAATAATAACAATTCTTTTTTGAAAAGAAAAAAAAAACTATTGATTAATGGAGAAATCAGAAAAAAAGGAAGAAGACGACTTGAAGAAGAAGAAGAAGAAGAAAGATTTGGCGTGGCGGAAGAAAGGACGAAGAGGGGAGGAGGAGGCGGCGGCTCAGTGACAGTGTGTGTGTTTGTGATTTTTAATTAGGGTCAGATAGATACGAATTTTTTAAATTTTTGGGTGTTTCTTTTTTCCTTAAAAAAATGCTTAGTTAACCCAGCCGGATTGACTATTCAATTCGGATTAAACCCGAATTGAAATGCAATCCTATCGGTTTTGACTTTTAACTTTTAAACTCGAACAAACTCAAAGTTTCAACCCAATTTAAATGCCCACGGGCAAAACATTTCGTTTATCAACCGAACTCACTTGTACGATGGGTATGCAAATCAAGTTGATGAGTGGGACACATGAAGCATAATGGAAATCCTAAAAGGTTATAATTTTTATTTTTCTTTTAAGAAGCTTCAAATCATCAGAGTTTCTAAGATGCAGATTTTAAAATGCAGATTTCGAGTGAACGTGGTTGAAAAAAAAAAAAAACACGAATTCTCAGACAGTAAAAGATTAAAAAAAAAAAAATAGTAGTCTAAAATTTTATATTTTTTTCTTATGATTTAGTTAAATTCACATGAAATTCATATTTTAGCGTCCTCATTCGAGGAGCTTGCTAAGATGATTAAGGTTAATTTTATTTAAACTCGTGTGAAGCCCAAGAACTTATTTTAGAGAACTGGGTGCGCTTAGCTTTTCGTACCCCAAACGAAGCGACGCCCTTACTCAATCTCAACTCATCGATCTCCCCCTCTCGTCTTCCACGACTGAAAAATAAAACCCTAGAACGAAGCAAATGATGAAATAAATTTAAAAGAGGAACATCACCACCTCGGCAAACAATCTCTTGAACTGAGGAACTCGAGTCGCATACTGAGAGGTACGTGATTTAAGAGAAAAATCTTAAGAATCAACATCGTCTGAGTGAATTCCTTTTTATTTGATGGTTGCATCGAAATAAATTAGTTATCGTAAATATTTGGGTGGTTACTTTTCAGGATAAATTACCAGAAATGAGCATGTTTAATTTCGCAAATACGCTATGCAAGCGATTGAATGTGAAAGAACTGGTTACAAATGTTTCCGTATACGGCAGCGTCGCTGGTAATGTATACATATAGACTCTGCTCTGACAGATTGTTTTTCAATTTCATTGTTGTTGGATAGTGCTTTATTAATTTTTGGTGTCTCATCTTCGTTTAGATGGATCTGCTGGTGGATTAAGCTTGATGTTTAGGCGTTGGGCTACCAAAAAGACGGCTGGATCAACCAAGAACGGACGTGACTCCAAACCTAAGAATCTTGGGGTGAAAAAATTCGGTGGTGAGGTCAGTGCATGATCGTTTTTCAGATTTGGATATTTCTTCAGAGACTTGATTGTTAATCGTGGAGATTCTTATTTAGGAATGTGGTTTGTGATTGTATTGTGCAGAGGGTGATACCTGGAAACATTATTGTTCGTCAGCGAGGAACGCGTTTTCACCCCGGAGATTATGTAGGGATGGGCAAGGATCACACCCTTTATGCCCTTAAGGAAGGACGTGTGAAATTTGAGAAACACAAGATTAGCGGCCGCAAGTGGGTGCATGTTGAACCCAAGGAAGGACATGTGCTTCATCCTCTATATGCAAATGCAACAGCAAATGCTTCTTCACCTCAGCTGGAGACGGCCGCATAAAACCCCGTCTTATTAGATTATTTACTCAAGATAGTCTTGTCTCTTTTTCTTCTTCCTCTTTGGACAGAAACCGAAATAACTATGGGTTTCTACTGAAATTGAATATAAATTGTCCCGCTGTTTTTCCTTGTTTGATCATCTTGTTGCGATTTTATCGTCATGATCAAGATCATATTGCACAATTAATGGTATGAAGGGGATGATGTACTGCCACTGACCTTGAGCTGGTAGTTTCTGTGAGGTTATGACATGATTTGAGTTGGTTTTTCACTTGTGCTTTTTATGTTCTTTGTTTCACCACACTTATTGTATAGGATTTCGGGTGCGTTTGGGAGTGATGTGAGGTAGTTAGGTTTTGGTGTTTGGTTATATCTTGCAGCTCAACTTTGGCAGCTCATTAGTTTAAATGCTAAGGCTTTTACTGCACAGCTATGACTTTTTAGTCCACAGTAGCTGCAGTTTAAAAGCTACGCCACCACGTTTTCAATTGGACCTTTCAGCTGTTGCAGCTTAGAGAAACTAATTTTCTTTTAGCATTTACACGCGTTGCCGAAGAACTCTAGCATTTAAACACTATTTCTTCTGGTAACCACAGTCATAAGCAAGGCAGGTTTTGCGGCGCTTTGGAAAATTCTGCAAGAAGATTTGGAGGACAAGATTTGATTAATTACTTATCTGGTGGCACAGACACTGGCATCATAATGAAACGAGCAATTTTAGTCCAGAAATTTATAATGGAAGAATAATTTTAGCACGGAAATTTGACTTCCACTCAAAATATAGAGGGGACAACACATTTAGAGAAGTTCTCAAAACTTGGAGCTGTTCAAAGTAAATTGGATGTTCTATTGACCAAATCTGAACTCTGAACGATGAATTTACTTTTTCTTGGTACATTCAATTTGCTTTTGGTTCCTGGATACCCTGAGGGCCTCAAACTTTCTGCAATTTTACAAGGAGATCTATGAGAAACCATCAATTACAGGATAAAGAATTGCAGCTTGATTTAACAATGAACAAGCTCCAAAACCAAAAAGAATGGTTAAAAAAGGAAAGAAAAACCTCTTCGCTTCACTCTTCTACAAGACTGACTCTTCAACCTCTTTCTTCACCTGTACAATATAAGCTCCACTGGATCCTCATCACCATGCGGTCAAACAACTTTTCTTCACAAAAGTTTTGGACCCCAATGATGAGGCAAATATGAAGAAATGCTATCGAGCAGGCGTTCAGATGGGAAGCCACAAAATCATTTAAAGATAATCACAAGGACACACTTCCAGCTAATGTTCGTCTTCCCTCTACATATCTTCCATTTCTACCGGTTCAGGGAATATTTCATTTGATGACCTTTTATTCGAAGATGAGTGCTCAATTCCACCACTACCATGAGAGAGTACTCGTCCCAACTGTTTTATACCATTGATACCTTCTCTTGTGTGAGCAACAGTTGCAATCTCTGATGAGCTCTGTCGCCAACTACCGAAGAAAGCAGTACTCCAAGATCGCCTCGATGAAGTCGTTCGCAGCCTCGCTGAGGTGAAACTCTCCTCTCTCACCACTTTAAAAGGGTTTTCCAATGCTTTTAGAATATATTTCATTGGGGGTCGTTTGGCAGGCTTAGGGTCAAGGCATGATCTGGCTACAATTGCCATGGCCCATACTTCTTCCAGTAGATCCTCATCGAGAATCAAAAATGGGTCAACAATCTTGGTCAACATTTCCTTGTCATGTAAAGTGATGTGAGGTAGCGTATGTTCCAACCACTCTCGTGTGGTAGCATCATCTGATTTGCTAATACCAAGCTTGCCAGTTACAAGCTCAAGTAGGACTTTTCCAAAGCAGTACACATCATAGGCACAAGTTGCTGTGGACGGGCCTGTTTATCATAAAAAATATTTATCAATTTAGATCAATTTCCATTAATCTTAAACTCAAAGACGAAAAACCTAGTAAGTCCAACATAATCAATTCTTTTATGTAGCTTCATCTTCCAAGTATGCAGGCTAGCTTAACACTCATACTTTCCATGATACACAACTTCATTTCTGAACAGGCCTGGTTCAGTCAAGGATATCCTATGTATGAACCTCCCTTAAATTGTGTCATCTACTAGGATTGGGATTTTTCCCACCAATGAAAAAGCACAGTTTACAGTCAAATTAAATTAAGAACAAACAGATAAGGTCTGTTTAGGAGGATGGACCTCATAGGCATATAAATTATAGTTGTCAATATTGGCAAACGGATTTCCAAGGAACCAAAAATATCTAGAACAGTATGTCTGAGAAAATTTACGTACCGGAAATGCTTCCATCAGAGGTTCTGCACATCAGAAAGAGAACAATATTATTATAGCTCAATTAGAACACTACAAACATTAAATACAGCATATACTTATTAAAAATTCAGAAATTGTTACTGATAAATCTCTTCATTTACTTCATTTAAATTTTTGGATATTTAACCGCTCAAACTTTTATGTACTTCATTTAATTTAATTCACTAGCCAAATGACAGAAACATATTTAAAGGATACAATAGATGCTCAAGGACCATTCATGCAACTAAGATGCAACCTATGACAAAGTGAGAAGACCAACTTATGCAGTAATACCATCCATAATGAGATTCCACAAATTACTTATGGCAAATATGAATATCCAATGTATTTTAAACAGCTCTTCCCTCATTGAATTCATTTCTATTCTTATATTTTGTCTACTAACATAAATGAAGGGCATGTTTCCACAGAATTGACCAAGTTAGAATCTTCTATCTGGGGATCACGTAGCAAACATGTAAACTCTCATACACTATATGAAGGAAGAAACCAAATGGGAACTCAACAAAGCAATACCAAAGCCAGAAAGTTGCACAAACCACTATTTCTGAATGTTCAAGGGGAAAATGCTAAAAAAGTTGGCTGAAAGGTACTTACTGTCTCCACAAAAATCTTGTTAGCACATTTTGGTGTGGATCTGCTTGAGCATGAAGCTCACTCAAGCTTCCAAGTCGGACTTCAAATTTATCATCGAGAAGGATACTGCTGGCTTGAACATCTCTTCATCCACCAAAACATAGTGCAATAAGATATACAGTATACCATGCATAAATTTTTCATAAATCTAGCAAATAATTGTGCAAATTTCCACAAATGCATCAGCAGCATCACTGAATTATAGCAAAGATTAGCAGCAAACAGCCTGAAGGTAGATGAAAGTTTTGGAATACTATGGAATCATGCTTGCATAGTTTCAGAATTTGGAAGTTTTGACTTTTTAGATCAACACAAATTTTACAAAGTCAATTACTAAGTTTCAGTACATATGTTCTAACATAAGAATCCTAGCTAAAACTATAACAATGGATTTAAATGCAAGTTTCTCTGTACCTGTGAACAAGAGGAGGGTTACACTCATGATGTAGGTAGGATAAACCTTCCGCAGCGCCAATTGCAATTTTCAGTCTTGTAATCCAATCTAGGGATTGTAAACTGTCATCCTCCAAATCTGTAACCCTGTGCAAGGAACTAGCCAAATCTCCACATACCATATATTTGTAGACCAAAAGTTTCTCAGTTTCATGCTCCATGCATTGCCCTAATAGTGGCACCAGTCTTGCATGTGAAACTCTGCTGAACAAATCTAATTCCTTCATGTACAATTCTTTCTTGAACGACTGCAGACTGACCTTTTTTACTACTAATGTAGTCCCACCAGCCAAAGTCCCCTTGAAAAGGTCCCCAGAGTGCCCATTTTTTATGAGATTCGTTTCACTAAAATTACCAGTTGCACGGAGCAACTGTTCATATGTAAATGGATCACCAACACCAGATAGAATAGCTGGATCCTTACGAGGTGGTGTGCTATCTCCTTCTGGAACAGGACCCACATTTGCACCTCCTCTTTGATTTGCAATGCCCTTATCACATCTTCTCAGGATAAGTACCAGCACAACTACCAGAATCACAATGAATCCAAGTCCACCAAATACTCCCACCAAAATGAATATCCACTTGTTGCTTTTTTCCTCATGTTGTGGTACTGGTGGCTGTGTTGGTTCTACAGCTCCAAAATTATCAAAACTCAAACCTCTTCCGGCATAAAAAAGTCTACAATCCTGTGAACTCCTCTGGCTTGCCACAGCTTGAAGGCAATTTCTATCAAGCGAAACATTTCTTCCTCTATCATCAGCTACCGTGCCTTGAAAATAGTTACTTGACAAATCAATCAAACTAAATTTCCCGAATGAGGAATTCAAAACCCCATAGAGCATATTGTTCGAGATATTGAACACAGCACCGCTGGCATTACCATTTGCACTCAAAATCTTCAAAGAACCCGTAAAGTTATTCCGAGACAAATCAAGAAACTGCAAATTAGGCCTCAAAAGCAATGTCACAGGAAGTGCACCATCAAGTTTATTCCCACTCAAATCAACAACTTGCAACTGATCAAGTGTAGGAAACAAATCTTCTGACAGGTGACCCTCCAGTCCATTTTCAGAAATAACCAACTTCTCTAAATTTCTCAGACCTCTCAACTCCAAAGGTAATGACCCGGATATCAAATTCTTGCTAAGATCAAGCTCAATCAATTTATCAAGATTTCTAACCTCACTAGGAATAAAACCCGTCAAAGCATTGTCTGATAAACTCAAGAACTGAATGCTAGAAAGTGAATATAAACCACTTGGAATTTGCCCAGTCAGAAGATTTGAAGAAAGGTTCAGTCTTGTAAGGTTGCCAAGAAGTGAAATAGTATTAGGTATTTGCCCAATAAGCAAATTACGTGAAAGATCAAGAATTGACAATTTCTTTAACTCACCCAAAGTAGCAGGAACATTACCAGCAAGATTATTACCAGATAAATAAAGAACATTCAGCCTACTCAAATTACCAAATGAACCGGGAATCGAACCGGAGAGCGAACAGGAGCGGAGATCAAGAACCTGAAGCGCCGGTAACCGGTAACCGAACCACTCCGGTATTGAACCGGGAAGCGAAAACCCAGAAGCGTTAAAAGAACTTAACAGCGTCAAGTTAACCAAAGAGTCGAGAGCGAACCGGGGATTGAGCCTGCCAATTCTGGTTCTTTTCAAACCGGAAATATTAATAGCGACGACTTGGCCGTTTTGGCATTGAACTCCTCTCCAAGAACGGCAAGGCTCCGTTTTTATTGGCCAGTCACGGCTTCTCAGCCCCAAAGATGACCGGAGATCGAGCAATGCGGACCGTTGGACGGCGGAGGCCAACGGGACTTGCTGAGCCAAAACGCACCGGCTCAACAATAGAACGAAAACCGCTGCTTCCATTAATAGCAAGTTTCTTTTCGCTTCCATGGCTGCTAATACTGTGAAGCGCATCATGTTCATGACAGTTGATGATGACTCATCTTCTTCCCTCTACGTCTCAACTGTAATAATAATAATTATTATTATTATGGACCTTTAGAAGAAAAGAAGAAAGAAAATAAGTGCATGATGTATTGCTGACCATGTGCTTTTAATTATTACTACGATATAATAATTAAAAAAAAAGAAAAATACAATAAATATTCTAACCTCCAATCACGAGATTTGATTCTGTGTTCGATGTTGCTGTGCCTCAATTTGAAATGAATGTGGATCCGGGAGAATAATTTAATTAAACATATAAATAAGTAAGAAGATAATGTAAGCACTATATTTATGGAAGAAAACAGAGTTCAATTTTGAATGATGTGGCAGTCAAAGAAGGTTTATGTTAATCATGTAATCATCAAACGTGTTATGGATGACTGATGACGGGGTTATAAAGAAATTTATGAAAGAAGCAGGCATGCAGCTGCTGCTGCTCTGCCCAACCGCTGAGTTTATGTTAGCGTTGGGGTTGCTTCGTTGTCACCGGCCACCTTAAATGCAACCGGGTTTGGGAAGTGGTCGAGGCTGGGCTTTGGGTTTTGGTCCACCTAGGCTCAGCTTGTTTGGACTATGGTTCTGATGCTGCTCTGCATTTGCTTGCCCTCTTCTTTTAAGGGAGATATAGGCTTTTTTTCCTTCGTTGACTTGCTCTTCTTCTTCTTCTTTCTCTTTGTCAAGCAAATTAGCAAAGGCTGGTTTAGAGATGTAAGGAACATGAGAAATAGCGTTTGGATCCCTGATTTTCAGTAAAATCACAACTAAATATATTGTGTAAATGTTTTTACCAGACAGTCCCTTCCATCCATAGTGCCATTGCCCATTGCCATGCCATTGTGTTCTTTTGTTAATCGCTGACTCAAAAACCCGCGTCATAAAAAAGCACAAAATCAGTAACCTCTTTCTACGTATTTTATTTTGAATTGAAAGCATAACATTGTACTCCTTCTTCTTTCTCTTTTTTTTTTCATTGTCTTATTGACATAACTAAGGGGATCTTGTATATTGTCGTTTAGTTATATAATTAAACCAAAAAAAAAAAAAAAACTCGAAGAATATGAAGACCTAAGTAGAAATTTATCGTTAATGAATAAATAATAAATTGAAATTTTCTTATCCAAAGCTTAAAAGGAAGAACATCAACTTTCTTATCCATGGATGATGCTTGATTGGATAACGAATTAGTAGATCTTCTCAATGGAAGGTAAATTTTGACCTTAAACATTAATTTTGTTAATATTAGTTTATAAATGTCTTGGTTCCAGAACAATAAATTTTCGCTTTCCAATCTTCCCCCATTAGCAAATAGTTAATAGCTGGCCAAATTAGTTGAAAAAAAAAACTCCTCTCCACTTACTAGACATTACAAAATAATTGAATGTCTGCTTATTTTTATAAATAATAATTCTTTGCCATTGCATTGTTAGTAATCTAGTAACCTTTATATATAAAAATAATCTTTTCTCATTTTATAGTTAAGTCACAAAAGATTCTAGACGCATTGCCTAAGAGAAAAGATGCATTCGAAAATATATCTTCTATGACTCTGAGTCCAATTAGTGATGAACGTGTATCCCTTAACCAGGAGCAGCATCCCCTTTAAATCTCTATGAATTAAATTAAAAAAGATGAATTGAATCAACAATAGATGATAATCTAAACTCTTTACAAGGTGATCCAGAATTGCATCAATAAATATGGAATTATCTTATGAATGAGCATAATTAAATATAACGATCATTTTTTCCGTAAATTCTTTGGTTCCTGTAGTCAATGTTGGCTTGTTCTGTGCCTGAATATAACAAAAGAAGTATTAATTAGTTTAAGTAAATAATAGATATTTTGTAAGAGTACAAGGGGTTTGTGTATGAATACTCACCCACGTGAGTATGAGAGTGATTTATTTCATTCAACTCAAGTTGTGTTTGAAATATAATAAATAGAGATCATAAGGACGAGGATTAAGGATTATGTGAAAAAAGTCGCAAAACGATGCCTTTTTGAGCTTTTTATAGAATTCAAGGACTTCAGTGCTATTATTACTCCAATAAATACACTATTGTCAGTTCGTCACGTAATCATCTTCGTATAAGGTATAAGAGAGTAAGACATCTTCAAGATCAAGATGGTATTTATAACAAGCTCTGGTTATTCTTCCGTGTAAGAGATAAATTCATTGCAGACTTATGTTTATGAGTATGTTTTAAGATAATAATTATCCATTTATGGATATGTAAAAAAAAAAAAATTGGTTGATATTTTAAGCTAGCCTTTACTAGTCAAGCTTGGCCACTGGCTATTACATGACACGAATGAGTGGGATCCGTTAATTTATATTAATGACACATAACACGTTATTAGCTTCAACAACGGGGCAAAGTTACATTTTAAAAGAAAAAGACAAAATCAAAAAACGCACACACACACACACCATTGGAGAAGCTTTTAGTTTAATGCTGGCGAGAATTTCATAAGATGTAAGAAATGCACTATTGAAAGTAGGTCGAGGCTTTGCTAATTTACAGTAGACGTAAAAATGATGGATCAAGATTCTCTCATGATCTGAGCATCATTTGAATAATTTTTATTAATGATTAATAAATTAAAAAAAATTAAATTTTAATCATATACTATTATTAAAATATAGATAGCAGAAGATTTATAAAAAAATTCCAATCCAAAAACGGTATACCTAATAATTCATAACGACTACGCAACTGAAGAATATTTAAATTAAACAATATGTATGAATCCGAAAATAAATACCAGTCAACCGTGTTAATCATTTTTTGGTCAATTGTCACACACTCTATTCAGCAATGTATTAAAAAAAGAAAAAAAAAGTGATTGGTGAAGGTACTGGGAGCGGAATGTGACTGACGTGACAATTTCCCACACGTCAGCCGACTTGGACGCAACAGCTTGCCGCGTGGGCTGTTTGCTTTTGCCATTTTTTCTTCGCTTGTTGGCGGGGCTTCCTTCCGCTCTTTCGTCGTGAACTGCGAAACACTAAACGACAGTTTTGAATCGTCAATTTTAACTTTATTTTAATCGAAAGGCTCCATATTTGGTAAACCAAGATATGACGTGATTTAAAGAGATAACAATAATTTTTTTTTTTTTTTGGGGTCCTGGTCAATCATTACGATTCCAAAGAGAAAAATGAAAAGGAACGAAAATTACGTGTCCAAGTTGGCTGTAATAATTGTGGAGTTGTCGGCCGAGACAATGGATGAATGACGAGGACAAGCTCTGACTACAACATTATTCACGAGCCCCTCGAACATGATTATCAAGTTAATTAATTGACATGAAAGGGGCTTGTATTGTAGTGTAGCAGCCACCACCAGATAAGTAAATTTAGGGCACTGACTCGGTCCATAAAGCTATGTACGTGTATTAATTTTGCGTGGATAAGGGGGGAAGTTTCATTGGCTCACAGGAAATTGATCAGAGTCTCCAAGCTCGTATTATCAAGTACTATTTTCTCATTTTCATGTAGAATCCACAGTCCTTATAATATATTGAGCAGAATTAATGCTTCTCATGTGAACAAAGAATGTATACAACACCATGTACATTGAGTGTGTGGTAAATATATATTTAAAAATATTTAATTGTCTGTCTTTTTTAATTAAAAAAAATTAAAGTTTTAACTAAAACGAACATATTAATGTTTCTTTAATAAAATGTTCTTGTATATATTGATTTACTTTAAAACCAACTAATCATTTTTTTTTTTTTTAAAAAGTAACATAATTTTATTGGATAGTTCTAGTAAAAGACATTGTAACTCTATATGAAAATCATAGAGTCGTGTTATGCCACCCCTCATAACATTGTATTGCAACTTGGTATTGGAATAAACTAATTCTCAATTTGTTTTAATTTATGAATTTGTGTTTTGATTGAACTAGTTGGTGGGTGAGGTTTATCAATAAATATTTTAATAAAAAAAGAAATTAAAATCCCAACTGGAACGAACATATCACGTCATTTATATGTTTATTTAATAAATATATATATATATATAATTTTTTCTTAAACCAACTAATCATAATTGAAAAAAAAAATAAAGGGAAAAGGTGACATAATTTTATCAGATAGGTCCAATGAAAGAAATTATAGCTTTATACGAAAATAAAGAAGAAGAAGAAGAAAGAGGGAGAGACAATCTATTGTCATATAAAATAGACGGGAAATTATATATAATTTAGTATTTAGTGAATTGTTTAATGGACTTTCAAGCCCAAGTGTAGCCCACTTATACATTGGTCTCTTACTGCTCATTCGGTCTCACACAAAAGAATTGTGGAAATTTGTATAGTATCGTGAATTTAACAAATGTGCTTCATACTAGAGGTATTGATTTCGGAAGAGCTCCGCTGCTCATGCGTCCTTGGACCGATTAATCAAATGAAACCCATGCATCCGAATGAAAAATTAAACCCTCGTGCATTTTCTCTATTGTGAGATAGAAAATTTGCTCTTAAAAATGGAATTTAATTTCAGAGAGTTCTTCTTTTCTTAGCTATACGGTACGGGGATGAGCAGTTAAAACAAAAAACACAGAAACATTACATTTCATTTGTTCTTACAGAAAATTGAAGAAAAATAACCTGTTTATAAATAATTTCCAAAGATACCTGATAGAAGAAAGAGATGGGGAAAAGAGTTCGTTTTCAATGGGTTGTGGGGTTTATTTATTTTTTGACAATTTGGTAATTTTCTTTTTCCGAAGAAGGGGTTTTACGAGGACTCTAGAGGGGTGCTTACAAGGAAAGCCCAATAAAACTTGGATGGGATTATTGGGTATGGGGGCACATTACAATGATGGGACAAGTAGTGTTCGGCATTACAGCACAATCTACTTTCAATTATTGGGCGGGAAATTGGCCAGTACAGGTTCAGTGAATGATGAGCGTCACAAAATGACTGAACACATTTACGTTTATTGGCTCTAAATATATAGTGAAGCAGATGGAAATGGTTATTGAAATTTATGAGGTTTGGGACAGTCAGTCAGCAAGTACTTTCACGAGGTTTTACATTCTATCCTACGGTTTCATGGAGAGTTATTGAAATAACCTGATCCAATTCCTGAAAACTCCACTAATGAGAGTTGGAAATGGTTTGAGGTAATTCTCCTAGCCATGTCTGTTATGATCATAAGTTGGTATTATATCGATAATATGGTGGTCACTAATAATTCTTTTAATTATTTTGAAAATTTGAACAGCACTCTATCTTAATGTTATTATATTATAATTGAAATTCATAGCTTTACTTTTTTGAACATTCGAACAGTACCCTGTAATATCTCAACTAGTAGATATGTAAATGTTTGCCGAAGTGTGAACTTATATTTGACATTATGTGGAGCTTTTTCATAAAGATTGATCATTTTAAATCATTACAAAATCATAAAGAGGTAGTAAATTTCAAGCATAAACCATTCCCATTTTATGAGGATTTGTGTTTGATTTATGGTAAAGATCATGCAACTGGAAAAAATGCAGATGCCCTTCCAAATGTTATAGAGAAAATTGAGAGGATAAGAGTGAGCAAAGAAGCCGAAGGAGAGAGTTTGAATTTTGAGAATTGCAGGACGATCTGCATGATAGTATATCTATTTCACATGCTCCAAAAAGGTGCCCAACAACTTCAAATAACTCATCAATGTTTTTTTTATAGTTTTTGTGATGAGGATTGAGAAGTATGGGCTAAACTTTTCCTTAGAGATGAATTTTGAATAATTGTGGGCTTATTATGTTTTTATAGTCTTTGTTATTTTGATGCACTCATTTTAAGCTTCCTATTATTTATGGAATTTATAACTCATTTCAGACTTATTATTGTTTTGATATATTCATTTTCTGCATATTGTTATCTTGATTTTACATACATACAACTTGAATATATATATATATATATATATATATATATATGTATATATAATCATGAATTATTCTAGAATATTCTGACATAAAAAATAAATGATTTATAAGTTGACGAAAGTTTAGTATTGACATTAACTTATATTTAATTACTAATATTAATAGTTTAATATTTAAAGTAAGGGCAAATTTCTCCAAAAATAAAAATTACAATTCATTTCCTCCATAAAATTTTATGTTAAACTAAATGATGAAATTTAATTTCCTTATTCCCCTCCTTCCCTTTCTTCTCCCTTTCCTTTCATTTCTCTCCTTTCCTCTCCTAACCTTTCTTTAAACTAAACATCGCCTAAATAAAGGAGGTGATATGAATATGATATTGACTGAAAACGAATGAAGCAAACAAGAGTCCATATAAGCCATATCTTATATGAATCTTCCAAAACATTGATATCATTACACGCACATATACATATTGGTACAGCCTGGCAGAATTTTTGTTACGCACCTCTGTTGCTCCAATTCAATCTTACATGTCACAATCCCGATGTCTTTTCTTCTCTTGTGATCTTAAGAAGAACGGACAATTGATTTCATTTGCTCCACCCCAAAGGTGCAAAAATTAAAGCACACTGCACTGTGGTAAATAAAAGGAACTGTCTATTTCGGTATATATCTATCCATGTCAGAGCACATTGTAATAATTTGGCCGAAATTAACAACTGCCTTTTATGAGATATATCCAACTCCAAGCTGAAACGAGGGATCCAAGAGAATAACTTTGGTTCTCCTACCCGTTGAGTTATATGGAATGGGAATGTGTATATATACATAGTGGGTTTCAATTAATGATCATTATCATACTAAATAAGGATAAATTAAAAGATAAAGATAAATAAATTTTAATACACTATCTGATAAAATAAATTGTATTGAAATTTATACATAATTTTTTAATCTTTTAATTTGTTTTGAATTTTAATATGTTCATATCCCTAATTAAAGTATTTCTAATATATATAAGGTTAATAATCTTCAGGTGATACTTGTTTGACATATTTCAAAAAGGTGACACATATTTTAAAAATATTTGATTAAGTGATAATTCGTTAACTTTTACCATTAACTTTAATGGACTAAAGGTAAAATTGAAAAAAAAAAAAAGAATTAATTTTTTTACTTTTTTTTTCCTATTTTCCTCTCTCTCTCTCTCTCCTCCCTTCTTTCTTCATCTTATTCAGTTCATTTTCCTTTTTTTTTCCACTCTTTTTCTCCTTCTTTCTTCGTCTTCTATAGTTTCATCTACTCCAAGCCCATAGCACGATAGCAATCGTGAGTTCGTGGGGCCACACGCTAGCGCAGTAGCACAACAAACAGCATCTTTGAACAAATCCAACCACCATTCGTGAGGCCTTCTACCACCGCCACTGTCAAATTAAGCTTAGTGATTACAGGTTTTGAAAGTTTTGTTTTATGGTTTGAAAATTTTCTTTTAGGATTTGATTAGTTTTGTTTAGTTTGGTGCATTCTTCATAATTTTTAGATTAGTATAATTCAGATATGAAGTTGGAGCCTTGTAGGGGCTATTTCAGAGATTACCAAAGTTAAATTTGAAAATCTTGTAATCGTGTTATGGTTTAATGTGGATTATAATTTTCAGGCTGAAATTCATCACAATTGCAATAGGATCTGATGAGAGATGTACTTCTTCTTTATAGTCACAATTCAGTTTAATTCAACAAGAATTTAAAAAAAAAAATGGTTTGATTTAACCAAAAAATTCTACGTTAATTAGATTTAGATTTAATATTATATTTTTTTATTAAAAAAATAATTATAAGTGAGTAGGGGCATGACATCATTTTATAACTAATTGTAGGGGTAAAAACATCATTTTGTAGATTGACTACCTCTGTTAGCAAAAGTTAATGGATTATCTCCTTATTAAGTATTTTTAAAACATGTCACTTTTTTTAAATATGTTAAAACAAGTGTCACCTAAGAGTAATTAAATAATTCACACGTATAGACAGTCATTTTCTAGTGTGGGAGCATATATATATAATCATTCGTAAGTGCGGACGTCCATATTTTTTAAAATGCAGACACACTTTTAAACCGTACGGCTTTAAAGAATTAGTTTTTGAATGAACTATAAAATCGTGCGATTTAAGAGAGTTAAAAACTAACTCTCTTAAATTTTAAAATGTGCCCGCATGAAAAAAAAAATAAAGGCGCCCGCATATATATATATATATATATATATATATATATATATATATATATATATATATATATATATATATATATATATATATATAAGCCAGAAATATTAACATTTGTACATGGATGATAAGGATTCGAAATATCAGTAGTTTGATATATCTCAAGGTATAAGCCAGAAATATTAACATTTACGCATTGATGATAAGAATTCGAAATATCAGTAGCCTGATCTATGTCAAGGTATATATCACCTTTTATAACTGTAAGAACTTTACAGCAGTCATCATCAACAAATGATCACCGCTCCCAGCAGTCCTCTTACGATTATTCAACTCTTCTTTTATCAAAAGTTGAGTTTTGTAAATTATGTAATTAAATGAAATAATAATTAATTAGGAGAGATTAATTATGGAACCCTTCAGTTGAGGGTACTTCAACTTATCACGTGCCAATTAAAGGCAATCATAAGCAGCGGAGTCCATATTGGAGATTCCACTTCAAGTTTAAAATAAACAAAAGTGATGGCCGGGATTCCCAGTTCCCCTCAGATTATAAGTCTCTGGAGGGAACATATTCAGAATCTGGTCTTGGTCAGTGACGAATCCATTGGTAATTGCATCTAGCTAAAGGTGACCCCTACATCAACTTGCAATCCAGGGCCGCAAAGATATCCTGAGAGATAAATTCTACTTATAATGGACGCGGATGATAAGGATCAATTTATCTTCTGATGATCAATAAGAAAAGAAATGTACATCCTGAGAGATAAATTCTACTTATAATGGACGTGGATGATAAGGATTCTTTTATCTCCAACGATACTACCTGTATGGATCATTTCTTTCTGCATGTTTATTTGTCACTACTCCTAAAGTTAATTACAAAATTATTGAATATATATATATATATATATAACGTAATATATTTTCTATGTACGAGAATTTTGAACAGGTACATGGTCGATATCATGTACGATACCAAATTTTGGGTGAAGGTAAATTTAGCAAAAAGATAATAATATCTCATAGTGTTTCTACTAGCTCCTAACTGCATGTGCCACGTTTCCTTTGGGTGTCTGTTTATTTATGATAGGCAAGTATACCAAAGGTAATTATTTTCTCAAGCTCACATGTTGGAGTAAAAAAATTCATGCCACAATTAAGTAGGCAAGATTTCGAGTGCAATTAACTCTAAGAATCATCCAAAATATGCTAATAGCAAAGAGAACAAAAACAATTGATATATTAGGTTTTTTTTTTGGTTTCCAATCACATTATCAAGAACTATATGAAAAAAAGAAAAAAAGATGAGGAGGTATCTACTAAGCATAGAAAAATGAAATTGAGCCACTAAGAAAAGACCATCAAAACAGAAAAGCCAGTATTATAGCACGACAGTATTGTCATTTTGTGTGCTGTACTGATACAATATTATTAGTAACCTTATTTCTGCCTTGGTCGTGTGTTCTTGCTGGTAAAAAATCAGTGCTCTTAAACTTATTCTCTGCAGAAAAAAAAAATATTTGGAAGTACAATTATCATATATAGTACGTGAAGATCTACAAGCCAGCTATACATTTTCAAAATATTTGTTAAGAATAGACAAACAAGCAACGTTGTAGCATCTCTGATGCTAGTGCTGATGAAAGCAAGACAGAATACGCCTAAATTAATGTAGAGCTAGTACTGATGACTCATGAGGATGGCCTAGGTGTTGCACCTGTGACCTTGAGCGTTCACATTCAGGAAGAGGAGAGGGATTTGGGTACTGCTGTTATATCCACCATTTCTTTGGATTCTTACCATGTGTATGTCTCGACCAATTATATAAGAATAAATTCACACATGTCGAGAATCCAACAGATGAGGGCGCATATGGCAAGAGGATCTAGAGCACCTAAGATTTCCCTGGAGAATATTTGACTCTGTTGTATACACTATAGGAAGACTTACGACATAGCAGTCTCACGCAATGCAACTCAACTTCTTGTAAATAATTGATCTTGTTACTACTGTCATAATTGGCCAATTACCTGAAGAAAATACATAGGATAAAATTTTATTAAATTGATATGATCAGCCTAGCTATCTCACGTAATAGCATCATCTCATTACTCGATGTAGGTACCCCGTAGGCTTATCGCACCTTAGAGTAGTATCTCACAAGTACTCATTCTCTTGTCTCTCATTTTGTATTAAGTTTGATTATAGATTCTTCAAAAAGGATTATTAATCAAATTAAGAAGATAATTTCCTAGCTAACTGTGTCAGCACACCATCCATATCATCAGTTGGGGTGGAAAGATGCTATTTTATTGACCGGAAGGCACTTATGTCATGTATTTTGATAAAATAGACATTCTAGTTCTAAAGCAGGCAATGTTGATCACTTCAGGTTAGTACTATACCATCCGCACCTTTCAAAGAAAAAGGGAAGCTATCCAGCTATAATTTTGTCATTCTTAAAAAGACAAACAACAACTAGCTTCACGTAGAAGCAACTTTTTCTCACCTGTAAGTAAGTATAAGTACCAGAATTTAATCAAGTTTTAGTGTTTATGCCCTCAACTTGTTATTATGCATGTCTTATCTAATAGGGTAAGTGAAGAAGAGAAGGAACCGACGATTTTTTATTTTTACATTGATTTTCCCATCTTACAACTTCAGAAACGTGCTTTAGGCGGTCAAAAATTATGAGTAAAAAAAGGAAGAGGGTTGAGTTTTGCAAGTGTATATGCATATGCAGCCTTGAAACATGCATGTATGGTGAGCAAAGCAAAATGCGCATAGCAATTCTCATGTAACTTGCAGACATCACGTGAGCGATGTTTGCAACTTGCAAGTGCATCGCAACATATGATTTCCGTAACAGCCGATGCATGAAAAGAAGCATCATCAAAAACATGGAGCCAAAATGGAAATTACAGCTCACAACTTTTCCTCGGATAAATAAAAGCCAACCTCAAGTATATAATTGTGCTTGCTTTGAGTTTAAGCATACAATAGCAAACCCAATGAGTGAAAATTAAAATTAATTAAACCACGTAGGTTTTTACCAATTAGTTCCGCTGTTTTGCCAGTAAAGCAACGGCTGATCAGCAAATTAATTTTTAAGTGTAACAGAAACACAAGCCCCCAACCCCTCCTCCCCCTATTACTGGCCCACCCAGCACCTCCTCTCTCTGCCTATTTAAGCACTAGCAAACACTCTTTCAGCTCATATAATTTTCTAAACTTCCTTTTCTTTTATATATATATATAATATTTCTCTCTTTGAGTTCATTTACTGTACTTTGTTTAGTTTCTGCAATGGCATCGGGCGGCTCGACATGGACTGCCAAGCAAAACAAGTTGTTTGAGAATGCTTTGGCCATTTATGACAAGGATACCCCAGATCGCTGGCATAACCTTGCCAGGGCTGTTGGTGGCAAAACTGTGGAGGAAGTGAAGAGGCATTATGAGATGCTGGTGGAAGATGTGAGCAGGATTGAAGCTGGCGAAATCCCTTTGCCCAACTACAAGAAAATTGGTGGCACCAAAAAAGCTTACAGTTACATCAACATGGATCATGAAGATCAAAGGTGTGGTAACTAAAACATTTAGTCTGCAAGCGCGCAGGCCGAAGACTCTTAGGCTCAGTGAAGCACGAACCAGAACCCGTCGAATAAAGATCTACACATGTGTGAACCTTAAGTAACAAAAGAAGCTAATAACGTATCTTTTTATTTGCTTCTTTTTCCATCCCTCATAATTGTATTGTCGCATATATATTTCCTTTCTTCAACTTTACATGTACTAGTGAGGTTGCATATAAATGAGTCATTGTGTGTATGTATATATATATATATATAGTGACTCCAAGTTCATCGTATCCTCTTTTTATGTTAACGAAATTTATGCCCATCTTAATTACTACCATCTGTTTCAGCTTTATTTTTCTTGAATGATGTAGTCGGTTTATTAGTGTGTACCAAACAAGGACGACATATAGTATACCCTGACAGAACGATGACATAAGCGTAAAGAGACTCATGGATCTTCATCTTCTCTCTGTGATCTTATATATTCGACTTAATTTAATTTTAAATTATTTATTGCTCGCATTCTAAATTTATCAGGAATTAATCATTATGATCTATTAGTTTTGGAGCCGTCCAAAACAAATTGGGTTGCTTTTTGGGGAGAAATATAAGGGCGTGAACGTTCCTTTATTAGACACAAAAGATAAGATTTGTTGAAATGAAATCATAATTTTAGTTGACTTAGTTCCCGTATTACACGTTCCGTTTAATTTCATTGAAGAAAATAAAGAACCCCTATAAATCTTTGTTGGAGGAATTGGACTCAAATTGTAAAGCAACATAATTTTGTTTAGTTTGGATGTCAAATGATAATGATGGTGCTAGAAGATTTTCCTATATCATAATGGTCTCGAATAATAAAATATAAATATAATTCTAGTTTGCATCTTGCAATTGTCATTTGTCATGCAACGTGCATTCCCCAGTTTCATTTCATCGGGATGATTTAGTCGCTATAAATGGCCTTTTTAATTATTAGTTGCAGAATATTGATGTATCTATGTCCAACAAAAACTAACCATAACAAAATCTTTTAATCTATTTTAATCATGATCACCACAAAATGTAGACTTGAGTGAGAGATTGCCATAAAGAAGATGAAAATGGGCTATATATCTTCAACATACAGATGTGTGTGTGTATAAGCATATTCTAGTGAAGGCATCTTTACTTTATTAAAATAAAGATATTATTATCAGACAAACAAAAGCACAGATTTCAATAGATTAACAGATAAAATTTTTTTGTTGTCAACTCATCTCAAATTTTAAGTGTAGATTAAAAAATTTCCTCTATATATGTGTACGCAAAATTGAAGAAAGAGAATTTTGTTTTGTTTTTTTTTTTAGAAGAAAGAAAAATTTGTTTTTTTTTTTTTTTATAATCAAAGCAACATGTGTATTGGGGGAGTTTGAGTATATTTTAGTGAGTTTCGATGCAAAACATAGTCAATAAGAGTCAATTGGTCGAATTGTGCATGCCATTTGTTATTATAGTAGTTTTTCAATTGGGGATCCCTGACTTTAATAAAATCAGAGATAAGTTAAAAGATAAAAAAATAATGTACTAGAGTCTAAATTTTTTTTTTATCTTTTAATTTATTTCTAACTTTATTAAAACCAAGGATAACCACCATTTATTACTGTATCAATCATGCTTAAATTTTCTTTTGTTTTATAAAAAAGACCGGATGTAGGTATAATGATTCATACCCATTGATTGAAAGAGTAGGGTAGGGGTATTAAACGCTAAAACCCCTATCCGCTCATAAACCAATTTGATTAACTTTTTATTATTTTTTAAAAGTTAAAGTTATTAATTAACAGCTAAAATCTAAATATTAAAACCCTCAAAGACTAAAACGTGAATAACTAAAGTTGGCGGCTTCAAGTCTTTAGTTGTAGAATATTTTCAAACCTTAAGGAATACCAAAGTCAATATTTTTAAGTCTTGACTATCTTTACAAGATTTTTTTCAAGAAGCCAATTCTGATCATTACCGTATTGACTAGAAAAATAGCCAAAGATGGTCTGATCCACAATGGCCGAATTTGTTTCCAAACCAATAAAGTAACCTCTGTCTTGGATGTCTATAATCTTATAGTTTAAGGAAACAAATTCAATTGAAATTCTTAACATCATTCATCAATCGTCAAGCATCAATCATCAATATTTCATCAGGTATTTCTCCATATAAATATTGAAAATTTCCTTCTTGTTATTTGTTAGTGGTTTTTTATTTTTCCTGTGTTATTTCTCCATATCAATTCATTGTTCTCAGGTTAATATATTGTTGTGATTTGTTCTTTATTATTTTTTTTTAATACGACGTTGTAGGTTTAATATATTGACTCGGACACTAAAGCTTGTAGATAAAGAGGAAGGCTTAGACAAAGCAAATGACATTACTTGGAATCCTCCGAAGTAAAAATGAAGGAAAGGCTCTGAAGCATAGTCCCATATGGGGAAAAAAAGGTAATTATGAGGATACAGAAAACAGTATGCAAATATTGTAAGGCAGAGCTTGTAGCACAAGCTATGAATGGAATAAGACATTTGCTTGACCATATAAAATCTTGTCCGAATCGGAAACATATGATATGATAATAGAACAATGTTCAAATTAGAGTCAGTTGAAAGTGGTGAAGGATGGGCAAGGAAATGCCAAAATGGAGACTTTTATTTTGGATTCAAATATCACGAGGAAGAATACTGCAGAGATGATTATTGGGCGCCATGAGTACCCTTTGAGTTGTGTGGAGCAACGAGGGTAAATTGTTGGAAGCATGTTTCCCGCAATACTAATAAAAATGAAGTAATGGACATGTAACAATTGAAGAGGACCAAGGTGGTGAAGTTGATGGATAGTAGTTCAAGTAAGATTGCCATTACAACAGATATACGAACAGCGAGCACCCAAACAAACGGATGTATGGCGGTACAGAGCATTATATAAATGTCGACCCTTGGAACTTATGAAGTCAAGTTCTTAGGTAATACTTTTAGCTTTAATTTAGCTTTAATTAACATTGTGCTTCTATTTACTGGAATTGTTTTCTAAATTATTATAAATGATGTAATATACGTTAACCCAAGTTGTAGTTAATTTGTTTTTTTTTTTTTTTTTTTTTTGTAGGTCTATATATGTTCGTGCTCCACGTATGGCTAAGACATTATGTAATGCTTTGGTGCGTCGTTTAATCCAACTGAATATTAATTGATCATAAGATTTATGCCTTGACTGTTGATAACTGTAGTACTAATGATCGCTTGATTAAGTATTTGATAGAAAAACTTGATAATAATGATTTGATCATGAGTGGCAAATTGTTTCACGTATGTTGTACTGCCTATATTTTAAATTTCATAGTTAAGGATCGCTTTAGTGCCATTGGTGATGTTCTTGTGAAGATTCGAGAGAGTGTTAATTTTTGGACAACAAGTACCAAGAGGAAATTAAGAAACATTTAAGGAGCAGAGACCTAGGCAGAACTGTGCATGCAGTAAAACCTTAATTCTTGATTGTGTCACCAAATGGAATTCTACCTATTTTAGGCTTTTTGTTGCATCAAAATATGAGGATGTTTTCTCTAAGTTGAAGTAGCTGGAGCCACAATATAAGTGTTTTCCTAGTGACACTGAGTAGGAGTTGCCTAGCATACTGGGTGCTAATTTAAAGCCAGTTTATGATGTGACTGAGTTATTTTCCAAGACCAAGTATCCAACGGCCAATTTATTTTTCATACATATTTGTAATGTTAGGTTTCATTGAAAGAGTTGCTTGGTTCTACTTGTGTGGAGATGAGAACAATGGCATCTAAAATGATAATAAAATTTGATAAATAATGGAAGGGTATTAATGGAATATTAGTAACTGCAGTAACGTCGGGTCCAAGATATAAAATGAAGTTAGTTGAATATTATTTTCCCATAATTTATGGTGATACTTCCTTATCACATATTAACAGAGGTCAGGATATACTTCCTTATCAAACCAAATTTCCATCAATCACTATAGTTCAAGTTTTAGCACACCTTCACCTTTTCAATCTTCTTTTATGGAGCCTCCTTCGGATAACAAAGTTGCACTTAAGTTAGGACTTCAAGATTTTATAAATGCAGATACTGGTCAGGTTGTGAACACTGAGTTTAAGTTACATTTGCATGGAAAACGCTAGCGTTTAACAGATAATTCCTCTGATATTTTAGGTTGGTGGAAAGCAAATGCAACTAAGTATCCTTCATTATCCTTCATAATTGACTACATCCAGATACAGTGGAGGCACTAATGTGCAGCCAAAGTCGTTGGTTACGTGCTGCCATGGAAGGGTGTGTGTGCGTGTCTGTGTATTACTTGCTGAAGAATCAAGTTTATTTATTATTTTTTTGTTTTATTTTAAAGATGAAGCTTCTATACCAGCCGACTTACATGCTACATTTGAGCAGGAAGAAGTTTTTGTTAAGGAGATTGAAGAGAATGATGAGTTTGCAGAGGATGAACAATAGATATGGATTTGATGGTACAAATTTAAATGTTACATTATTTTTTATCTATGCTAATATTAATACTTTTGTTTTCTATATTATTTTAGGTTGACGAAGAATGGCTGAAATGAGTATTGTGTTGACAAGAATTTTGAAGAATGCTTTTAGCATTAGCAAGTAAAAGTAGCAACTAGCATGTATCTTTGTTAGAAGCAGGATTCTAAAAGTAGCAACTAGTATGTATCTTTGTTAGAAGCAGGATTCTAGGAACTTATAGTTTTTTTTTTTTTGATTTATTTATGTATTAGGGAAGTATTTTATTTACAATTTAATAGGATTTTGTATTTCAAACTATATTAGCCATCTCATCACATTATTATTCCAACTATTTAGTAATTTTTATATTTTTCTTTTATTTAAATAGATATAGTATTTCTACTTAGAAATATATTAATTAAAATTGAACTTAATAATCATTAAATTAAAAGGGGACATAGGGGATAGAGGAAGGGAACAAGTATTTATTTTTTTTAATGAAAATTCTAACCAGTGTTTATTCAAACCCACAACGGATAAGAGTGTGACCGAAATGTTCACTATCAAACAGATACAAGTATAGGTATTGACATCCCCATATAATACCCATCACATTGCCATCCCAAGACCGAGGATGATGTAATAAGTTTTTGAGGCATTGGCAATAATGTTTAGTTCATTTAGTGCCCATCACTTGTTGGTAGATCATATAATGTGTGATTGCATATTTCAGGTACACACGTTAATTATATTTAGATATTATTAAATTTCCATTAACGGTTTAAGCAATTATTTATATTATATGAATTTGTAATTGTTGATATTTTGATAGCATTCGGTAAATGAAATATCTATATTTTATAATAAGAGAAAAAAATCGACTTCAATCTATAATATTATAAAGAATAAGACTAATTATGACATAAAATTAGCCACCCACGGTATACAGAGAATATTGAGCTAATGTTTGAGAATTAACTTTTGCATCTCTAAAATTTAACACTTCCTATTGGAAAATTCATGTCCAGATTACATTGTCTCTAAACATTTCAGGAAGAAGATAATCACCCGTCTAGAATTCAGACTCAGAAAAAACATGGACAAAAAGGAAGCAAGCGGCATCGCACGTGTAAATGACAAATACGTGTTTTATAAGTACGTTTCGTTTACAGAGTTTCCTTCAAATATTTAGGAGAATTGCGTGGGATATACTCAATTTCCTCAAAATATTTAAAATATATTTTAAATTATTAAAATTTTTTATTTTATATATATATATGTTTTAAAAAATGAGAGAAATTATAAAAATAACATTAATAAAATTATTCTTCGTACTTGACTTCATCCTGGACGTTTACTCGATTTATTTAAAAAATTACTTGATTTTTATTCGACTTAACACTGGACGCATTCAATATACTTACTCCACTTCTTATTCAAATAGATACCGGATCTCAACTTCCCTACTTCATTTCTTACTCGACTAATTACTTGATTTACCCGACTTTTTACTCGATTTCTTTAAAAAATTACATGACTCTTACTCGACTTGTTTAAAAAACTTACTCCATTTTAACTTGATTTTATTTTAAATATTATTCGACTTAATACTCGACTCATTCAATCTTTTACTCGACGCCCTACTCGACTACATACTATACTTACTCAACTCATTTCACCTCTTACTCGACTGAACACTTAACTTACCCGACTTCGTATTTGACTTCTTTAACAAATTACATAACTCTTACTCGATTTGTTCAAAATATTTACTCGACTTTTATTTAATTTTTTAAAAAAATTATTAGTACTCAACTCATTCAATGGACTTACTCAACTTACTACTCAATCTGATACTCGACTTATGTTCTTCACTTTTTACTCGACTAAATATTATACTTACCCGACTTCATACTTAATCTCTTTAAAAATTACATAAATCTTACCCGACTTATTTAAAAAATTTACTCGACTTTTATAAAATTAATATTATTAATTTCTCCACTTAATATTCAGCTCATTTAATATACTTACTCGACTTTTTACTCGACTAGATACTCGATTTGCTCATCTCTTTTACTTTTTACTTAACTTCGTACTTGACTTCATCATGAACTGATTTTTAAAGGTATTTTTGACTTTTTCTGTCTTCAGAGTCATATGTATGTAATGGGGTATAGATTTGGTATTTAGGGACAAATATAGTATATTTAAATAAAAACCCCCAAGTATTTCCTTCCGATGTCGTGTTACCGTATTGCCCCTCAGCTTTAAAATAAAATGACCAAGCAGGCCTTGACACACCCAGATTCACCGGTCAGTCCCTCCGAGTTCCGACGGAGTTTGGGAAACATGGAAGCCAGTCCGACTCCAGTCAAGGTAACGGCAAACCAGTTTTTGTTTCAATTTTAAGTTCTTTCTTTTATTTACGTTTAATGAATTAGGTTTTCAATAACATTCGATGGTCAGATAATTCTGGGCTCATCCTCAATGCCACGTCAAAAAATATTAGCGGAAATGGGATATGAATTCAGTGTCATGGTACTTTTTCAATTTTAACTTTGATTTACTTCAGTTTCGTATTTAGTGGAGTTAACTTGCTGGTATTATATAGAAAGTTGACTCCAGTCAAATATTTAGGCTGCAGACATTGATGAGAAAAGTATTCGAAAGGAGAAGCCTGAAGATTTAGTCATGGCTATTGCTGAAGCAAAGGTGATTGTGTTTTATCTTTTTACTTTAATTTCAGTTTTATAACTTTATTTGCTTAACACGAATAATGTGTTGCTTTGCTTCAACTTGGATAGTTAACATGGTATGTTTTCTCAACTTTTGAAAGCTCAGCTTGCTGACACTCAATTTTACTTAGTAATTAATATCTTCCACCCACCCACTCAGTGATTTCATTTTTCAGCAGTAAAAGCCACATTACCTTAGTCCCAAACATGCCCCAGAGAAGTACTCCTTCTTTTGGGTTCATAGAGAGATGTAGTTAGAGAAGCTGATGTTAAAATTTATTAACACTGACTTGTTGTGAGTTGTCTAAGGTTATAAAGTCTTCCTATGATTTGTATGAAACATGAATTTTTTTGCTGGAGTTTGGTTCCAGAGTCTGTCACTGATGGAGTGTGTATTGCATCTCAGGCTGATGCCATAATCTCTAAACTACAAATTACGGATAGTCAACTGGGGAATGTAGAACCAACTATATTGATTGTGGCAGACACAGTATGTCTTGTTTTCCTTTTTATCTTAGATGAACCTCTCTGTTTAAACCATATTTTGTGTCAAGCTGTTGTCACTGAGTGCCATTTATCGACTGAGGATACATTGAGCTTTCATTAGGGGAATCCTATACTTTAGTTCCGGTACAAGCGGGTGCTCTATCGAACTAATGGAAGCAGTTATTGATGAAATTTGGGGAGAGAGAAAAAGGGGAAAAGAAATAAAAAAACTAGTCTATTTTGTTGTTTCCAAAGAAGATGTACCTCTAGACCTGCAGTTAAATTATCTTGCTAATTCTGACATGAATGACCAAGCATGCTTGTCAATTAGTGTCTTAACTTGCTGCAAAATGCATACGCAATTTGAGTACTTGTTTATGTATGTTTGTTGGAAGACCAATTTGGAGACCAACAGTAAGGTGCTTTTTGCATTTTATTCTTCTCTGGTCTGTTAAAGTGCTCATAGTTGCAATAAACAATTTTCTTACTGTGATTGTTGCCACCCTTAGCATACACTATTGGGTTTTAGATTTAGTCAAACATTGACTCGGGTGCTTATCTTAACAAAACTTCTTCACAGGCAGAAGCCATCTTAAATAGGCTCCCCATTGGTGACTACATAAAGGAAGCTGAGCCAACCATATTAATTACTGGTGATCAAGTATAAATCTATTGCTCTCATTTAGTTCTATTCTCAGATTACTTCTGTCTCTGATCTGTGTTATGCATTGTAAATTTGTTAAGATAGATAACTCACTATACTCTGGGGGAAAAAAGGAAAGAAATAAGCCCATATCAAATCATGAAAAGTAAAATTAAAACAGAAAAGATTTAAATGGCAGCATAGCAGATTTTTTCTGCTTTTGTTTATTAGTGCAATGTGCTTGCCAGAACTTTGTATCCTCGAAGATAAATGGCCTCCTGGTGATACAACATGCTTGTAACATAGAATTCTTTTCAATTCTTTTTTCTTGCTTGGAAATTAATTCAATCATTGTAGTTTCTTACTGTTATTATTAAATGATCTGGAGGTGGTGGTCTATGAAGGTGTAATCAGAGAAAAACCATCCAGTAAGGAGGAAGCCTGGCGATTCATAAAAGGTTTGCTTAATATTCTTTGCTCCACTTTTTGTTGTTTGCATTCTCCCACTGTCTGGTGTTTTACGTATCTGGATTGCAGATTATTCTGGCCGGCAATGTGCCACAATGAGTTCTGTTCTGGTCACAAACCTTAAAACAGGATTCAGAAAAGGAGAGTGGGACAGGGTGGAGGTACTGTGTTTTCTTATTCGTTACTTGTGCTCTTTTCAGATCCTTCTATGCAAGTTCTTTGTTGCATGATTCTACTCAATGGATCTGCAGAATTGAACTCTATAATTTGATTTGATGCTTGAGTACTTCAGATCAGGAGATTGCTTTACGTAATGTTTCCATATAAATTAAAAGAAAAAAGTTTTTTCAGTGGAATTGCGATGCAAAATATTTGGTTTTATTTCTCCAATTACCACTTAAATGTAAATCAGGACATTAATTTTTATTTGGCTTAATGCCTTGCAGATCCAGTTCCATGAGATACCAGATGAAGTAATTGAGAAGCTGGTATAAGTTGTTTTCCTTGCAAAATTGTAATTTCTTTCATATGGGATTACGAGTTATATTAATCTTATCCTGTACTTTGTTCTTGTTCAGATTGAGGAGGGAATTGTGCTTAACGTTGCTGGGGGACTAATTATTGAACACTCTTTGATTTTGCCCTCTGTTAAACAAGTGGTTGGTTTCTTAATTTCTGCCTTATCCTTTATATGGTGAATTCAATAGACAATAGTGAATAGGGCATAGTATTTGGAACATTGAGACTAGGATGAGATAGAATACCATAGTGGGATCAGATCAGAGTTTGCTTGCTAGAATGTCGATCCTGAAAACATGAATAATAACTTAATTGAGTAGCTGTAGTACAATGACCGAGCACAATTATCCTGAAAAATTTGTACATTGCCGAGTTGTTGTTGATGATGACAGTGGTATTGTTTTTCAGGTCGGGGCAATGGACAGTGTGATGGGACTTCCAAAATCAGTAACCGAGAAACTCATAAAGGAAGCACTCTAAAAGGGCAGTCATTTTCCATTTATTGATATTTCACATGACGGACACTAGTCATCTCAAGTGCAAAACAGCTATATAATGTTAGTATGTTACTGCTAATTTATATATAGATTCTTGATTGTAAAGACCAGCAGAGGGCTTATATTTTATATTGCAAATAATTAAATTTACAATCTGTAGTTAGTGAGGGATTTGGAATTTAATTGTTTGGTGGGTACGCACTCCGCAGAATCATGAAAACAGTGTCTTTGGCTAAGCTGGTTTTGAAGAAAGTTTTGTATGATAAAATAGACGTATCAGCTGATAAGCGGGATCCCCGTACGAGGCAGCCCGGTCCAACAACCCAATCAATTTATTAGGCCTTTGAAATACCCTTGCTATTGTGGGCCTAAGAAAGGGCGCCCCCGAGAAACCGGCACGTGTGTCAAGATGTCGTCAGCGGTATCGTTATTGTCGTCCCACATATAATGGCAAACAGTTACGCAATCATCGCCGAGAAAAAAGGCAAAGGATTATAGAAAATATCATAGTAAAAAGTTGACCTCTACCCCCCCTCTCTCTCTCTATCACTACCGGCAATGGAACGAAGCGGCACAAGATACAACAGTGGTAGCGGCGGCAGTGCTCCGGTTGGTGTTCGGATCCAACACAATAGAAGGTTACCCGATTTCTTACAAAGCGTGAATCTTAAGTACGTAAAACTTGGGTACCATTACCTCATTTCAAATTTATTAACTCTATGTTTCATTCCTTTAATTATAATCACCTCTATTCAAGTTTCGGAAATGAACATTGATGATTTACGTCAGTTGTGGATTCACCTTCAGTTCAATCTCGTAAGCGTTGTTATTTGCTCAGCCATTCTTGTTTTTGGCTTAACGGTTTTTATCATGACTCGGCCAAGGCCGGTTTATTTAGTTGATTACTCGTGTTATAAACCACCCAATAATCTCAAGGCCTCGTATGATAAATTCATGAAGCATTCGAAATTAGCAGGGGATTTTGACGAGTCCTCTCTCGAGTTCCAGCGCAAGATTCTTGAGCGTTCTGGGCTTGGAGAGGAGACTTATTTCCCTGAAGCTATGCATGTTATTCCACCTAAGCCATCAATGGCTGCTGCCAGAGAAGAGGCTGAGCAGGTCATGTTTGGTGCGTTGGATAACCTTTTTAGAAATACAAATGTTAATCCCAAAGATATTGGTATTCTTGTTGTCAATTGTAGTTTGTTTAATCCTACACCGTCTTTGTCAGCTATGATTGTGAATAAGTATAGACTGCGGGGTAATATTAGGAGTTATAATCTTGGTGGGATGGGTTGCAGTGCTGGAGTGATTGCCGTTGATCTGGCAAAAGATTTGTTGCAAGTGAATTGGAACACCTATGCTGTTGTTGTCAGTACTGAGAATATTACTCAGAATTGGTATTTTGGGAATAAGAAGTCCATGCTGATACCCAATTGCTTGTTTCGTGTCGGGTGTTCTGCAGTTTTGCTTTCTAATAAGGGTAAGGATAGGAGGCGGGCAAAGTATAGGCTTGTTCATATCGTGAGGACACACAAAGGGGCAGACGATAAGGCTTTTCGTTGTGTTTATCAGGAACAAGATGATCAAGGGAAGACGGGTGTTTCTCTATCAAAAGAATTGATGGCGATTGCTGGAGGGGCACTTAAAACTAATATCACTACGCTGGGTCCTCTTGTGCTCCCAGTTAGTGAACAGCTTTTGTTTTTTGCAACTCTGGTGATTAAGAAGCTTTTCAATAGGAATGTCAAGCCTTACATCCCGGATTTCAAGCTGGCTTTTGATCATTTCTGTATACATGCTGGTGGCAGGGCTGTGATTGATGAGTTGGAGAAGAATCTGCAGTTGCTACCGGTCCATGTAGAGGCTTCTCGAATGACTCTCCACCGTTTTGGGAATACCTCATCGAGCTCTATCTGGTATGAGCTAGCATATATTGAAGCCAAGGGGAGGATGTGCAGGGGTCACCGAGTCTGGCAGATTGCCTTTGGAAGCGGTTTCAAATGTAACAGTGCTGTATGGCAGGCGCTCCAGAATGTGAAACCATCTCGTGATAGTCCCTGGGAAGATTGCATTGATAAGTATCCTGTGAAATTAATCAGCTAGCTCACCTCAACGGTATTAACGTCGGGGTATTAGATTACCAGTTTGTCTATATTGTACCACATCAGCTCATGATTGTCAATAATTGCTCATGTCATTATTACAGAATGCTCTAATCTTTCTTTCAACCAGAAGTTTAATAACGAAATAGTAGATCCTCATTTTACTTGTCAGGGCCGGTAAGTTCTTGGAGTATGAGGAGGGAATGACGCCTCCGGCTATTTTATCGTTTAACGCAAGTTTACGATTTTTAATATCAAAATTAAGTTAAAGAGAAGTAGTCCCCCCAATCTCCTCTACGTTTTTGCAAGAGGGAAACTGGTTAGTTACTGTTTTTTTAATTTTTTTTTCAAACTACCATTCATCTGTTGGCAGCTTCATATCCCTTTCAATTTTAACTTGTTGAATTAATTTTCTACTTCTGGTTTGCATTCATTTCCTAGTACCTCTTGCGCAAGCCACCTTTCTTCTCTTCTTTCTTTGCATTTTCGTTTAGCGAGAGGACAAACAAGTAACACCACCACGTATAGACAACATCCGCAATTTCTTTTTAACATTATAAGACTGCTAATAATACACATACGAACTTGGAATTTCAGTGACCCATAAAAAATCAAGTGTTTGCTAACTCTCTGTAAGTATAATATTATTACGACAATACTGGCTAGTGACTTCTACGCGTGGCTTTCAATCTCAGCTTGTCTTTCCGATTACTCATGAATACATTTGCTGGCTTTGCACAAAGGCAATCGTGAAATTAAATTTAAAACTCTAAGCCCTTTCTATCAACAGGTACGGCAATTCAAAACACAATGTTACGACATTTCTTCAAGAAAATTCGGTAACTTTAGCCTCATTCCATTTCATGCATGAAATTGGTGGATCAGCTATCCATCTTGAGGCACCTGTCTAGTGTCTAGTTTAGAATTCAAAACATTTAGTTAAATAAATCCACTCTCATCATTCATTTCTGTTATTTGAAGTTTCACTATTGTTCAGACACATTATCTCCTGCTTTTGATGGCTTAAATTCTATGCTTCCTATGTCAGGGGAAGTATTTCGTATCAAAAGAGAATCAATAAAACCAATTAACAAGATCAGCAGAAATTAGGTCAGATTAAGACCTAAGAATACGATAATACTGGGTGATCAGCAAAAACAAGTGAAAGCTCAAATTGCTGGGCGAAAACATGACTTCATTAAAGCTGATCTGGTAACAAAAACTTTACATCGTTCAATGTCTGAGGATCGTTTCAAAATAGAAATAGCAGACATTGGCTGCTTCAAGAGAAAAAAAGGAAGGTACAAAAGAAACAATAGAATACAAATAAAAGAGAAGAAAACTTCATCTAAATGACCACTGAATTTCTTCCAGAGTCTTCCCTTTAGTCTCCGGGACCCAAATGCTCACAAATGCTACAGTGAAAGCACTTACGAGTGTGTATATTGCAAAGGTTCCTGTTAGACAAAAAAGCAGCCTGAATCAGTAAAACACCCTCAATAACAATAATGTTAGGGATACAAATTGTACCATACAAACCCAAGAAGCATTGTTTTATTGCTGTCACATGTTACACATTGTTTATTTTCTTTTATCCCTTCGAAAATGTGGGGTATATGGCAATGATATTGAACTCTCATAATAATAACATAACGGTAATGACAACAGCATTAGAATTTCTTTTTCCAGCAGCCAAAAACTGTCATCTGTTGATTGCCACACTACATAAAGCATATGCGAGTTATTGCCTTGTGCTGTGTTCCGCGCAATTAATGCGGCACAAGTGAAGCAAAAGAGAAACAAACCTCCGCCACTCCAACTCAAGAGTAAGTTTGCAGTCATTGTAATTAGCCAGACGGTTAACCAGTTGGCAAGGGTAGCCACACTTCCAGCAAGACCCTTTATATTGATTGGAAGAATCTGCATTGACACAACATGAGAATATGAGTAGTTTCATACGCAGAAATGATGATGAGAAAATGTAACATAGTGTGGTGACAGGTGTCAATACCTCAGACATGATCAGCCAAGGAATGGGCCCCATTCCCAGAGAGAATGTAACTACCATGGCCTGAAAGGAAAAACAGGTTCGGAAGATTGTAAAAGTTGCAATTAAGATTCAACGGGAATCACGATGTAATAATGTACAGAAGCAGACATACCACAACTCCAATAACTGAAAATATGTCCAATATGCTATAAAGACTAGAATCGTCAGATACAAAACCCTGATTGGATTTGCAACAGGAAAAAGCTTAAATCAGAGACCGCAGTACAGTGAGATGGAGACTAGACAAATACTTCCCCGATATGTAGGTTGTTTTAACTTTCACAAGTTAATCCTTGAGTCAGAGAGTGGGCACACAACCTTTCATGTTCTAGTCAAGATTTTGCATGTCAACAAGATCCAACCATTTATACCTTTGCAAAGAATGAAACAGCAACGATTAGGATGCTCACGGTCATTCCAACAGAGGAAATCTGCAAATAGAAAAAGGAGAATATTAGGCATATCCCACCTCCAAGCAGATACATAGTGAATAGGTGAAAAGAATAATGATTGGACTCACAATAAGTAGAACTCGGCGACCTGCCTTGTCCGCCAACCATGTAGTCACTCCAGTAGCGATGACCTATGCGGTGTATGTATTTCAATTATTTTATACTTTGAGAATTGTAACAGGTCGGATTTTCGACAAGCTATACCTGAAGAGCACCAAGTCCTAATGTGGCCACATCACTTGATGTAATCCCTGTTAAAGATTAAGGAAACTATCAGAGTCATTTGAATTCAAAGCTAAACTGATATTTTGCATGCTGTTACTTGTTAGACTAAGCATGACAGAAGGTAGCCTTGACACCATTAATCTAACAAATAAATATAGCCAAGATAGAGATATTAAGCATAGCTAACATGTTGTGGGATAATCAGGAATGAAGAGCAAATACGTTTGACCAAAGTTTATCCTGCATATGCGGTGTCGCTTCCTGCAACTAGTAACTACTTGAGGTTTCTAATGAACTTCTGAAGGTGTAACTATTCGGTTTCAAGCACATAGATAGATTCCTTAATGATTCCGCTCTTTATTTTAGGGAGAAAATTTTAAAAAAAAGATATTATCGTTTTACCACGTAATGTTTTCTGACATATCATTACTAAAGTTTTTTTACAATTATATTTTTCACACTTAATGTTTCAGTTTTTATCATTTTACCATTAAATCATTAATTCCTTTAAGAAGTTGCTTATGTCACGACGGTATTTTACAAATTTTAATATATTCAATGTTTTAGGAATTTCACATGGTATAATATTTATAATTTATCAATTAATTATTTTAGATATATAAAATAGTCAGCTGATAGGAGCACTCCCTCTTTGTATATAATTAATTTTGTATTTTTTTAATTCAGAGAATTAAATTGCAGGGGTAACATAGACTTTACAATAATTTCTGTTAAAAATTCAGTTACTTTTAACGTTTTGGTGATAAAATAATAAAAGCAGAAACATTAAACAAGGAAAAGGTAATTGCCAAAAAATATTAGACGGTAAAATTATAATATTCCTAAAAAGAATAAATATGGACATAATCGGTTTAGTACGAACAATAATGAAATTCCAAAAGCCCTGATGTAACGCTTTCACAAAAGCTCAAGCATCAGATAAGGAAAGAGTTCCTGTTTACCAGCCGATTCAAAAATGGTACTCGAATAGAATACAACACCATTGATTCCACTAAGCTGTTGCAAGATCAGCAGACCAATTCCAACCTGCAGGACATCAGGCAATCGCAAACAATTAGGCTTGAATGATTTAAACTCTAGAGCACTGTTCAAAGTGAGACCAAAACCGGGGCAGATGAAAACTATAGTTTCTAGGAATAATTACTACCGTTAAAGGAAAATAATATCTTCTTTGTTTGAATTCTGAAAACCGGATTGCTGTTCTTCTGCTGGTTGATGCTACAGACCTCTGCACGATGCAAGTGAGATAATATTGTCCAACTCCCACACAGATATGAAAAACTTTGCCAGGTATATTCAAAGAGGGATTGCGTATGTAAAAGCAGGGAACCACTTTGGAATGTTCAAAAGAAGTTGAATTTGGTTACGATTACCTTAATTTCATTCACTTCAATGGAAATATCAGTATCAAACCCCCGCAAAACTTGCAAAGATGCTTCAAAATCTTCTGTCATGCCCATTTTTGCCTAAATTAAAGTGGGAAAATAGAACTTTGCATCTTATCACAACAATAATTGCAACTGTAATCAATACAACAGCCTCCTCCTTCTTGGACCTTACCAGCCAGCGTGGGGATTCTGGAATGAAAAACAGGCCTACTATCAATATTGTACATGGCAATATTCCTGCAAGAAGGAAAATAGTCGACAGAGTTCAACACGACAGTGTATTCACCATTAATTAATAAAGCATCTTGAAATCACATATTGATAGTTTTCCCCTCTAAAGGAGGAGAAAGAGCTTCAACTAGTGATTTAAGGTGTTTGTGCAAATTGACAATGTAACAAACAAGTGCAAGATTTAGCATGCCAAGGATTATCTTGAACATCGGCAATGAATTGAAGAAAGCTTGTCGAGAATTGTCTTTTTTAGCTGGTTACCACAGCTAATTCAGGGTTCATGCGAGGATAGTGTTATAAAAGAATTATATCCTAAAATGTCTTCGGATTTTGCAAAAGCAACATGAAAATTATGGACAACGATGCTTCCTCTGTACTAAGCATATTTGGCTGCCATTGCTCACCTACAAATTGCAATATGACCGCCCCAATTCTCAAACTTTGACAACTATCACCTTTTCATCTAAGAGATTTAAAAAAAAAAATGCCAAGGGAATCAATAAACACAAGAACTACCTAAAACTGCGAGTATTCTCCATGGGACAAAAAGTCCCAGCAAATAAGCCAGCATTATTCCAATTGTGACAGAGAGCTACAGAACATGTACACAAACATCAACCAGTTCAATAAGTGATTTGAGTTTGACTTCTGTAAGGACTGATAGAAATAATACCAAACCATGTTTGCCGCCGCCGCCAATAAACAACCAACCTGATTCGCCGAACCCAAGGCCCCTCTTAAGTTTTGAGGTGCTATCTCAGCAATATACACAGGCACCTAGAGAGGATGAAGAAAACATGGTATTTCTCAGCTTGCTTTCATGTACAGATTTAACTGGCCAACACAAAATCACAAGCGAAGTTTACCGTATAAGAGATGATTCCTACACCAAAACCTTCTAACAATCTCCCCATGTAAAGAAAAGATGATTCCTTCATCAAGCAGTGAAATGAAACATTATTAGTTCACATACCCATCCTAACGCATCAGGCCTAATCTATAGCACCAAAATAAAAATATTACTATTGGAATGAAAACTCACCCTGGCAAAAGATACGGCAAGCCATCCAATGATATTAGGAATAGCAGCAATCATTAAAGACTACATATAATAACACAAAGCATCAAGTTTTTTTTAAAAAAAAAAATTTAAAAATAAATAATAAGTAATTAACTGAAAAAATATGAGTTAAATTTAAGCAATTATCTTCTACCTACCCCTTTCCGACCAATATATTCAGAAATCTGACCACTAGTTATTGCTCCCACCATAGCTCCCACATTGGATAAAGAACCAAACAAAGAAAACTGTGCCAAGAAACCATGTTACGTTAGAAATTAACCGAGTAAATCCAACAGAAATCTAAATCCAAATTGCACTAATATTCTGACCTCTGAAAGTGTGAGTCCAAGATCCTTGGTGATTGCAGTCTGCGTTGGAGATGAATAACCGGACTACAATGGAAACCAAAACAAATACAAATCAGTAAAAAGACCAAGCTACAAATAGTTGAGCAATTGAGAGAGAGAGAGTGAGCTTGCTTACGGTGAAACCGAATTGGATAGGACCCAAAGCAACAATGAGAACACAAGCCACAACAGAGACAGAGCTATCCCGAATGACCTGGGAAGAGCCCATCGCACTGGATTGTCTAGAGCCCATACGGTACCAGCTTCCCGTATGCAAAAACGGTTTACGTAGATTTTGATCATCACTTTCGTCTCTGAAGCTCATGTTTAGCTGAAAACGAGGCCACAACCACAGATTACGAAACCGAAAGATGTATGAGAAGGGAAATTGAAATTCACAGTCCCAGTCAGGACCAGAGCCACTTATGAGTTAATTAACAATGCATTAAAATATACATATATATTTGTGCTTGTGTATTACGATTCATAAAGAGAAAGATACTTGCATGTGTCTTTATGTCTTATTCTTAGTGATGGCGCTTGTCATCTTGTGCCCTGTTGGCAATCGACGCTGGTAAAGGAGAAGAAACTGTTAATTCTAGCACAAACTCAGCTCCCGACATACTACTATTGTCTATTGGAATTATAAAAATATATCATTACAAACAGCTGCAGATTTTGGATATATTAGCTAAGCTCGACCTCCTCTCATTGAGTTTTTGTTTGATTTTGCTGAGCATTAGAATTATGATTAGATGATACCACACTTTCAATCAACTTCAGTGTGCCACAACCACAAATGCAGAAAATACATACATATATCTTTAACAATAAAACCAAAACTCATCGACACAACTTCACAAGCACACTGAAATCAACACTTTCTTTCTCCAGGTGTAGCAAGGCCAAACCTCAGGCGAGAGGTATCCAAAAATTACCCTTTATACGACTCAAGTCAAGTTGCATTTAACAATTAATACAATTCGCAACACAGCTTTGCAATTGTCCGTACTCCAGAGTATAAAAATGTCATCCATGTGCTTGTGCTTATTGTAAAAAACTCACTTTCTTTACTGTTTTTATTATCATTATTATTAGAGTCCGGTTGTGTTGTAATTGCTCTAAGGTTGAGCACCATTCTATACCCACACGATTAAATAAATTGTAATGTATTTTTTATTATTTATTATTTTACATGTGTCTTCTATTTTAAAACAGTTCCAAAATAATTATGGCTCTATAAACCACGGGATCCGCTGGGCGCCTTCGATGAGTACCCCACTCACTCGGCAGTGTCCAAAACAACTGTCAGATGTTCTACCGAATATTCGTCAGACTATGTGTACGAAATAATAAAATTTAGATCCTCAATTTTTGCACAAAATCACAATTACAGAGATAATGTATAATACGTTCAGGCCCGCCCCTATGATTTATATGCATATTTTTCTTTTAACAATTTACACGATCTTATGCACGAACATAAATTTAAAAAAAATTTCCCTTTTCACCCATGTGATAAAATCCGAATCCAAACTTCTCATACTACTTTAAAATATTTTAAAAATTATACTAGCAAGCAATAAACAGCGACTCTTATCAATAAATTTATTACAAATATTTCTATTATAAAATCAATTATTTAATTATTATATCCTGAAACGGGGACTTGTTAATTTGTTTCAAAATTTTATAAAGAATAATAGTCAAATTGTTGATCTAATTTAATCAGAAAACTGTAAAAGTTAGAATCTAAATACAAGCTTATCCTTCATAAAACTTGGGGACACAACTGTTATTATTCTTCGCAACTAATTTCTGCTGGTGATTTTGCTAAAAAATATGGTCTCCGTTTTATGCATATGTTCGTTTTACAAAGACACGTGAAATTTTTTTATGCGAGCCATTCTAATTTCTATCGTATGTGAATGATTATTTTTGAAAATCCATAAATGTACGATTGCGTCTAACTGATGGGGTACGAGTGTTTGCCTTCGTCCAAATTAGACTGTCCCGTTTTCTGTCCCGTCCGACTCAGCAAATACAGATGTCACGTGGAGCTTGTACTCTAAAAATTTACAGAAAAGCCACCGTTGGCCAGATTATCAAAATTACCTAGTTAAAAAAATAATAACAGTAATCTACTATAACTCTATTTTTTTTTCAATATTTATAAAGAATTTATATAAATATTTATCAATATCTAAAGGTGTACATTTGTTACATTATTGATGCTGTAAAATAAATAAATAAATAAATAAATAAATAATGGCATAATAGAGAAACCTTAATAAAAATATAGTAATATTAGGCATACACGTGCATGCCAAAAAACGTGTTATTAGAAAATACGGAGTAGATCATTTAACTGATTTAGCAGTACACAATCTACAAAATATCGCAAAGATGGGGTTTATAGCAAGAAAAAATGTTGCACAATTGAACCAAACCAAGTCATTCAAATTAGTTCCATTTTCCCATTTTTATATAATTATTGGTTTACTTTTGGTTTGACTCGGGTATTAATTCACCGTCAGATTAGACCACCAATTATGAAAAATAGAGTTAAATTAATTTAAAAAAAAAGAAAAAAAAGAGAGAGAGAGAACCAAACTGAAAGATTCAGTCCATTTAGAGATCAAGTTCAAATTAGTTCAAAATTTTCTGTTTGTCGATGCTCGGAGAATTTCGACCACCCCTTCGCCCTCGCTAGTCGCTACGGTTAACTATCCCACGAAGAGGAGAAAAACAAAATTATGGGCCCGAATAACGGGATGAAAATCCTGACGGCAAGGCCAGCTAAAGTGAGCTCGAGCTTCGTCGGCTTAAATGGTGTGGGTCCCGTCGGTGATTACGATTTGGACATTACGTCATACCAGTTGGATGCAGTGCATCGAAGGCATCGAAGGCATCCCGCTGAATCTGAAATTATCTGTTTCTTCTATCTGCTTTGTATCTTCGCACCACTTAACTCTATGCAATGGTGATTGGCTGCATTTTAAATTTTGACCACCCAGTGCCGGTAATGTATTATGCGGCTTGCATTTCTTTTTGTGTGGGAATTGGGAAATTATTGTTTTTTTTTTTTGGGGGGGGGGGGGGGGGTTGAGTGGAGCTATTAGCGTCCCAAAAAGTCCTTTAAAACCGATTTTCTTAATACACCCCATTTAAATGTTTTTAAATTTCATAATTTCTTTTAACAATCCATTTAATATAAAAAGTAACCTCAATTTACCTATTAATAATATCCAACTGCCTCCAACGAGGTGTTGTTCTCAATCCTTCAGATTTATCAAACTCCTTTATCAACTAGTTTTACTGTGATTCATTTTATTTTATTATTTAATCATTTTTAACCTAGATGGGTATATGCAAACCAAAATAATAATTTTATTTATTTATTAAGACCTACAGATAAAAAAATTGGAATTTTTTTTAATTTACTGTAATCGAGAGATTAAGATGAAAATTGAACTGCAAATAGAAAAAAAAAAAAAAACTCTGAAACTCGATCATTGAATTACAAAAACATCTTGATTTTGAGAATGTGCACCATTTATATTTTTTCCTTTTTGGCTTATTATTCCCATATTTGATAGTAACTAACCACCAAATCGCCTTACCATGTACAGAGTTCTACTCAAAAGTAAATTATTATTATTATTATTATTATTATTATTATTATTATTATATATATATATATATAGAGGAACTTATTTAGAACCACTATAGGTCTCAAGACCTAAAAAAGTACATAAAACAGGTTGAAAGTACTTCATTGTAGAGGTACTGCAATGACAAACCCAATAAGTTCAGGTGCACAGAAAGTGAAAAGACCTGTTCGTGCAAGTATAATCATTCAAAGAGGCACATGAAAATGTGGAAACCATACAAGGGCAAAACCTACAAGTATGTCAAGAAAAAGATAAATCCCAAAAAAGCAGGACTCCGGTTAAGTTATTGCAACTTATTAAACAACTAGATTTTGCTGATGATGATTATTCTCGGAGCAATATTCCAAACAACACATTCTTGGTAATTGATTTGCAGCCTGAGACTGATGACAGTAGCATATATGACACAGCTGATTCCTCTACTGATGAAGATGAACAAGTCCTAATGCTTGAGCAACAACCAACTGGTCTAATTGATCTCACCATGCATTCACCAGCTTTCAAACCATACATCAAGGTCATCTTCCGTGCATCGGAATAGGAACAAATTGCGCTAACAGCACTCATAGATATAGGTGCTGTCAGTTCTATCGTCCATGAAGCATGTCTACACTGACATTGTTATGTCCCTATGCAGGTCTCTTTTGCTGCTGTCAATGGAGAAAATTTTTACAGCCACAAATATACCAGGGCTATCGAAGTTGCATCCTTTGGTAATTTGATTGCTCATGTTATCTAGGGATAAAATGCACATGGATTATTTTTATAATAAGCCCAAACACACGACTCTCATATCCTTTCAACAGGGCGCCACACCACAAAGGGAATCACAAGGGTATTATTGGCTCAAGGATAACTAGGATCCGTAAAGATCAATACTCAATAATATTTCTGACATGGAAGATCTACTTTTTTCGGCAACCACAGAGCATATTTATATTTTCAAATGGTTTGAACAGATTTATTTGTATCTGTTTGACTGTTTATGTAATTTCGGCAAAGTCTAAAATAGGAAATATGCAAAGGGGGTTTTAAAAGTATTTTGGAGTCCGCTCGTCCTTGTTTCCATACAATTCATTCTTGGAAGCCCATGTTTGTTTTCGTCCAGTGAGCAGGTCTCAACTCAATCAGCCCAACGCTGCGGCCCAAGCAAGTGAGCCACAAAGAAGAAGATGACACGCGGTCACGCGCTGTAGAACTGAAAAAGCGTGGAACAACTTTAAAGGTAAAACCAAACTCTTTTTATCTCGAAGTCGAAGGATAGAGAACGTAACATTTGGTTGGAAAAAATAAAAATAAAAACGGATGAGATTTCAAATATAAAGGTCTGCTCGGTTGAGTTGAGTTGAGTTTTGAATTGTTCCCCAAATTGATTCTTCAACCGCATATCTTTCCGCACGGCACTTCACTTTAGCCACCACCAGTGCCGCCGCCGCCGTCGACATCTGTCAAGTCAACCCTCACTGATCGCACACATGGTCGAGCAAACCCAGTCCCAAACCCAGACCCAACCCCAAACTCAACCCGAACCTGAAACGCAGCCTCACCCGAACCGGGATTCCACTTCCGCCCTCGCCATCGTTCCGGTCCAAACGGAAACCGCTAACAACCAAACCACTACCAATGCTAATGTTACGCCCCAGACCGCATCCCCTCCGTCAAAAATTCCGTTACGTCCTCGAAAAATCCGGAAACTTTCTCCCGATAACGGAGCCGACCAAACCAGTTCATCTCAACCAACCGAATCGTCGAAAGCCCCATCAGCGAAATCCACAAAATCCAGAGGCGCTCAACAGCAACAGCAAACCCTAACTGTTCCCAGAATTATCGCTCGGCCGTTATCGTCCGAAGGCGAAGTCGAAGCTGCGATTCGCCATCTCCGTAACGCGGATCGACAGTTAGCTTCGTTAATTGACGTCCACCCGCCTCCGACTTTCGATTCCTTTCACACTCCGTTTTTAGCCCTAACTCGAAGCATCCTTTATCAGCAGTTAGCTTTCAAAGCTGGGACATCGATTTACACGCGCTTCATCGCGCTTTGTGGTGGCGAGGCTGGAGTCATTCCCGAGACAGTCCTTGCTTTAAACCCTCAACAGCTGCGACAAATTGGGGTATCAGGCCGGAAGGCGAGTTATCTTCACGATCTCGCGAGGAAATACCAGAATGGAATATTGTCTGACTCCGCGATTGTAAATATGGACGATAAATCGCTCTTCACAATGCTTACAATGGTTAATGGAATCGGCTCATGGTCAGTGCACATGTTCATGATTTTCTCGCTGCACAGACCAGATGTTTTGCCGATTAACGATCTCGGTGTGAGGAAAGGAGTTCAGTTGCTGTACAGTTTGGAGGAGTTGCCAAGGCCATCACAGATGGACCAGTTGTGTGAGAAGTGGAGGCCATACAGGTCTGTGGCTTCGTGGTATCTATGGAGGTTTGTGGAAGCCAAGGGAGCACCTTCTAGCGCCGTGGCAGTGGCAGCTGGTGCTGCACTGCCCCAGCCACAGCAGGAGGAGCAGCAGCAGCCTCAGCTGTTGGATCAGATAAATAGCCTTATCAACATTGGGTACAATGACTTTCACATTAATTCTTAGGTTGTCTGTTTTGATACCCTTTTTTTAGACTCTTACTTGTGTAAAAGTTTAGTTTTTAGTGTTTCTATGCACAATTGTGATTATTTTTCTTTTAGTTCCATTTTGCGTCATGGTTGCAGAGATTGTAGTGTTAACTTTTTGCTTGTAATGCTTATGCCTTAGCTGTCTCTTTATTACTGTTCCTCTTGGTTAATAGTTTGTTATTTACTTAATTTGGGACAAACCATTTCCTTCCTGGTATAAACTGAATGCTTAAACTGTCAAAGATTTCTGTGTTACCTTTTTGTTGTTTATTTGTTTCTAATTATTGTTGAATATAGTTTGGTTCTTGCTAATTTATCGAGGTCCAACTAGGGTCTATCTTGGAAGCTTCATGTAGGGTCCACAGTGTTTTAGAAGTATTTTGAAGACTGCTTTACAAGAAGGGTTCATTCATTGTGCTTCTCTTGCCACTTAAGCTCTGTTTGTTGTAATTTTTTCATGCTTTTCTTATTGTCCAACGTATATATTATATTCTGAAACCAGCCCTTTCTGGCAAATGTGGTTCCATATTTCAATGTTTTCATAAAATTTCCACTGTGTTTTTTTTCTTTTTAATGTTAGATGCTCTTGATTCTTTTTAATTTTTGTTTTTTTGTCATTGATGCCCTTGATTTTCATATAACATTGTAAGTTTGGTTTCACTATATTCATCTGTGAAGATTTGAGTCAATCAGTTTTTCCATTTTGCTTCAGATAATTCATTGAACATGGCACTTTTATGAGAGTGCCAAGTGTTTGCTTGTATGAAGATGAATTCCTATGTACTAGTGTGATACTCGATTCTGTTATTTTATTGGACATGAAGTGGCGAAAAGAAAATTTAGTCTGTTTTCATTTAAAGAACCATAATGCGAACCAAAATGTGAAATTTGTTCTGGGACATGATATCAATGTTTGGATAAATTTGACATGGGATTTGAAATAACAGAAGTACTGGTAGAGCCTTATCTTTTCATTTGGAGATGAAGAAATAGCAAACATGTTGATCTGTGCCGTTAAATGTGCAATTTTAGCTTGATTTTTGTCCTCCAAATTCAGCTTAATTGTTGGTAAAGAAAGAGCATATGGAATCTGCTGACTTTCCATAAGTCATATAGGTGAACTTGTGTTGGCATGTAATGTAATGTGTGCTGTCTTCTGTCCACGTTGACAGAAATTGTGGAAATGAGATTAAGACCTTTTAGCCTTAATATTCCCCTGAGTGTTCAATAGGGAGTTATCACTGGGTAGTTTTTTTCGAAGTTGGGTTGAGCAAGGATATCACTCTTTCCATTTTGAAAACGATAACAAATAGATGTGTGGAAATGTGTTATTAATTTGCAGCAGCGTTCCTGCACCTATAATCTCTGGAGAGAATAAAATTCAGCATACTCATGGAAAGAAGATGGCCTTCAATTTTTATTTTGCTTGAGTTAGCTGCTTCATTGTTTTGCTAATTGCATGTGCGTAAGAATGGAAATCATTATGAATTTATTTTGTAACTGCTTGATTTTTCATTGATATAACTGTCTACGACATGCCACTTCTTGCTTTGGCAGATTGTAAAGCATGTGCAACGCAAGTTGGGATTTATTAATTTTGGTTAATAATTTAAGTAGACGCAACACCCAAGCCTTTTTCGAAGATCCTTTTTCCCCTTTTTGCATTATTGTTGGATTGGAAAAGTAAATTTGGTCTCTTATAAGCAGTTTACAGTGCAAATGGTGGGCATTTTGAGCCACCTTCCTTCCTTTCTAGATGTTCTTAAACTCTTGTATAATTACTTCTAGACAATTGTATATTAGAGGTTTTATATTTTTGTGTTAATCACTATTGTCTTTATGATGATTTCTTAAACAACTTTTGTTTGACTTGCCATATTGTTAGGGCCTGTGCTTGGGGACAATAATAGGAAAATTTAAAGAAGTTTGTCAGTTATCTCGGTCAATTGGTCAGTTTCAAGTGAAGTGTTTCAAAGCAATGCTAGTGTATTCATGGGAAATATAGCTGCTGGAAGGTTGGACATTTAAAGCGATGAGTGTTTTAACTTCTGTACGGTAATTTTGCTCAGGGGTTAAGTTAAATAAACATCATCTATGCTCTAGTTCTTTGCTGTAGGACACCAACTTTCAGTTGTCAAGAGGACTCTTATAGGAAACTACAGAATGAGAATGCTTCAGTGCTTTGCTTTTGACATTTTACTGTGATTTGGATCCCTTGTTGAACTTCAATATATCTGCATTGCAATCTTGACTACTTTGCTTGTGTTATATGGACCTTTTTTCAATCAAATATGCAGTTCAGTGCATGCATGGCTGACTAAACTGATTACATAACCGTCAAGTCTTAGTCATGGGGAGATGATATTTTAAGCGTGGTCAAATTCTAAAGAAATAGACTAGACCCTAGAGCATATTTCTGTTATTGAGCAAAATGAGCTTGCTCTAGCTAGTAAGTGTACGAAGTAACAATGACACTAGAAGTTTTAGAGTTCTGAAGTTTTAGGGTTTAGGGTTTTGGCTTGATAACTCGTTTTGGCCATGAGGGACTTGAGAAGAAGTTTCAGGGTATGAACGAGCTTCTATAGGGAGATTGGCTTAAGAACCTCCGTCATTAGGAACCTTAGCATATGTTTGGGATTGCTTTTTCTTCCTGAATGATCTATTATTGTAGGATAGATTTGAAAGAATCAGCTTCATAAATAATTTAGTCATATGTTTGGTAAATTTAAATTTAATATAATCACTTATCATATAATTTAGCATGTATGTTTATTAAATTAGTCGAAAGACGAAAAATGTATATTGAAATGGCCAAAATAGACTGATTATATTTTTGGTTATATAGAAACCAATCACAATTAATTTTAAAGCAGAAACCAATTAAAATTAATTTTAAAGCATAGTATTTAGTAAACCAATAATTTTTGCTTTTTTTTTTCAGCTCTCTATTTATATTTTTCTATTAATCATTAATATTAAATGTCAATTAATAAGATAACTTTTAACTTTATGTTATCTTTCCAAAAAAATCATTAGTCAATGTTAAACACTAAATTAGTAAATAATATTTATAACAAAAAAATAATTGAACGGCGGCTAAATTTTCCGTTGCCGGCAAAAGGAGTACAGTGCTGTCAACGGCGAGGGGAAAATTGTCCTATGGTGACGATATCTAGCACCGACACTCAAAATTTCACGATCTATGCGTCCGTATAACAAAAAAATATGGCGGCGGCGGCGGAAAGTTCTCCTAAATAAGTGGCGGCAACATAAGCCCACCCTTAAAATCAGGTGGTTTTTGATCCATTGCCACCATAAACAGAACAAAATCTACGGAAGCCGCTCTATCCAATGGAGGTGGCGGTGAACATCATTACACCATCGTTAGACGAAGGCGTTATATAGCCGCCACTTTTGGGAGGCATTTACTCCACCGCCTGATTATTTTTGCCGCCACGACAGGTACCATCATGTAGATCGTGAAATTTTGAGTTTAATGGTACCAGATTTATCACTAAAAGACAACTTTCTTTTTGCTGGTGTCGGAAAAATCCCGCCGACGATGATGTCAGGACCATATGTCCAGCCTTTTTTTTTATTTTACTTTTAATTTATAAATTTTATATATTAATTAAGGAGACTTGTTAAGTTATATTTAGCGTAAGTTATTCAAGAATAGTAATATAATAATGAAGTTGGTACGAAGAGTAAATTATATTTGAATATAATTTAATATTTTTTATTAATTAATTATTGCGTGAGAACATTTATGAAGGATAATTTTGATATTATATCTTAAAAATTTGATTTTTAAATAATTGGAAAAGCTACTTTAAGTTTCTTTTAAGATGAGATTATTTGGGAATCACTTTTAAAGTGAATCCCACCAAACACTTTTTGATTGTTAGATTGTCAAATAACTTGACATATGAGAATTTAAGGTAACATGCACTTATTTATATATATTTTTTTATTACATGAGATTATTGCTCAAATTATAATATATTTTATGATACTATAACTGATATTAACAATAAGATAATAATAAAAACTTTAAATTAAATTCATACAATACATTTGTGGAGGTTCGAATCATTGTCCTCACACTTGTGAGAGAGTAGTTCTAATCACTCGACCGAGTGGTTACATTTATTAGGTATTAAAAGGTGGGATCACAAGTTTACAAAATACTTGTTATTATCAACTTGTGTTCTTGTATTATAGCTCAGGCCATTTGATGAACTTTATTATGAAGAACTTATAATGTCTATATTATTTAATAGATTATTGTGAAAATCAGTGAATTTACTACACACTTTTTTATTGCTAAATTGTCAATTTAAGGCAATCTCAAACATGCACTTATTCATGTACTGAAAGGTCGGGATAACAATTTTGCAAAATACTTGTAATTATCGTTGTGTTCTTGCATCGTAGTCCAAATCATTTGACAAATTTCATTACGAAGTAATAATAATGTCTATATTATTTAATACGTTAGATAGCATCAATAATGAGTGAGTGGCTATATTATGGCATTTTGTACCAGCGCGATCCCAAATTCCCAATGGTACAATCCTAGGACGGTTGGATCAGTCATCAGACATTACATGGAAAATAGCGACAAGGAGAACATAAACTACTATAAACACCAAAAATAATGCGACGTTCTCTTAATAAATTTATAGTTGGCCTGATGATCAAAGTGGGATATTCTTGTGGAATATCTGTTTATTCTTTCGAGTTGATATCATTGTCCGCATTAGGACAGCGACATGAAAAATATATGCACATTTTTTCGCTATAAAGTCCGCCTAAGCTTGTAGGGTGATTAACTTGACAAATGAACTAATAAAATTGATTGATACACAAAAGAAGCAACATGAAGTTCGAGAATTATGACCCTTGTTTCGCAGACCAACCCGTTGTTGATCTCTACCTCCCAGTATGGGCCAACTTACCAGCCTTCAGGTCCAAGCCAGCTTTTATCTGGGTCGAAGATGACTCAACCGAGGGCTCAATCCTCACCTATGCTCAACTAAATGACTCGGTGCAATCCGTTTCGTCGCAATTGCCACTGCAATTGCAAAGGGGTGACACCGTCGTCATTTTATGTCCACCGGGACTTGAGCTTGTTGAGATAATATTTGGGTGCCAAAGAGCGGGCCTTTCGATCATTCCTATGATTCCACCTGACCCATCTTTTGCTAACGAAAACTATCACCATCTTGTTAGAGTTCTCTCACAGACAAAGCCCAAAGCTGCCATTGCTGACCAATGTTACATTGCCCGTGTCAGAGAATATATCTCTTCTGCTTCTTCCAACAATAGAAACAGAAATAGAAATGTTGCAGAAATGCTGCAGAATCTAAGGTGGATTTCTACACATGATATCAAAGCCAAAAGAGCTGATTTGGACAAGGACTCTTTGGTGTATGACGGCTGCAAAGCAGATGAATTGTATTTGATTCAGTACACTTCAGGTTCAACTGGGATTCCAAAGCCGGTGCTCGTGACTGCAGGCTCTGCTGCTCACAATGCCAGAGCAGCAAGAAAATGCTATGATCTTCATCCGAATAGCGTCATAGTCTCATGGTTGCCTCAGTACCATGACTGTGGCCTCATGTTCCTCTTACTGACTATCGTAGCTGGTGCAACTTGTGTGCTAACATCACCTATCGCATTTGTTAAGAGTCCAAGAATATGGCTCGAGATGATCACAAGATATAAAGCTACTTGCACTCCTGTTCCGTCATTCACATTACCACTTGTTGTGAAGCGGGGTAGGATTGACGACAAAGGCAGCTGGCGGCCAATTAATCTACGGAGCATGAGAAACCTTATACTCATCAACGAGCCAGTTTACAAGAAGTCAGTCGAAGAATTTGTCGATTTGTTCAAGCCCCTGGGGCTAAACCCGTCATCTATCTCCCCATCATACGGCTTAGCAGAGAACTGCACCTTTGTTTCAACAGCCTGGAGAAGCTACGACGACTCTCCTATTCACAACATTCCATCTCACAACAAGCTCTTACCAAGTGCGAGACTTTCTTCCCAACACGAAGCAGATGATGAGGATATTGAGATCGTTGTAGTAAATGAAGACACGCACGAGCCTGTTGCTGATGGAATAGAGGGCGAAATTTGGGTCTCATCACCAAGCAATGCTTCCGGTTACCTGGGTCAACCTTTCTTAACCCGAGAGATATTCCAAGCAAGACTAGGCAACATCACCAGCCGATGTTACCTTCGTACAGGAGACAGAGGAATTGTGAAAGGTGAAGAAAGATTTCTCTTCGTGACTGGCCGATGTGTAGATGTTATCAAGCTTGATAACAGTCATCGTCAGGAGATACACGTGCACCCTCATTATATAGAAACCGCTGCTTATAATAGCTGTCCCGAGTATCTACGAGGAGGTTGCCTTGCTGCGTTCACGATTTCAAGAACGATCGTTCTTGTTGCTGAGATGCAGAGAGTAGAAAAAGATACAAGGGTTTTGAGGATCATTTGTGAAAAGATCAAGAAAGGCGTCTTGCAAGAAGAAAATGTTGATGTTGGGCTGCTGATTCTTGTGAAAAGTGGAGATGTTCCGAAAACCACTTCAGGTAAAATACAAAGATGGGCAGCCAAGGATAAGCTGATTGGAGGCCAAATGAGCATAGTTATGGAGATGCGATTTGACTACAGTGAGAGCCTCTTATTGTCGCCTTGGCACATAACTCGTTCAAGTAAATTCGCAGGAGAAGGACGCCATTTTCTCTCTTTATTGTAATACCAATAATATTTTTTTTTGGGAAAAAAAATACCAATAATAATATTAAGTGTTTTTTTTTTTTTTTTGGGGTCTTTAGGTGTCTGTGAATGAATGATATTAACTTGGTTTGCTTGGTTACCACAAAACACTAGAAAAAGGATCATTGTTTGTTAATATTATTTAACTAATTACATTTAAATAACTTAACTAATAACAAACAATTACAACATTAGAATGAGCTCCCAGATGATATTAAATCGGAACAAACTAAAAGATTAAAAAAATATAAATTTTTATATCTTGTTCTTGTAGGATAAAATATATTATATTAAAGTCAAAATCTATTTATTTTTTAATTTTTCTCCAACTTTAATACAATAAGAATCCCTAATTAAAAAAATATTGTGCAAGATTATATTTTACAAGCGTGAAAAACACAAATGTGTGCAATGGGAGATCTGGTAACCAAGCTCCAAACTTAAATGTTGAAGTCTATGCAGCTGTCCTTGGGCCAGTTGTGGGCCATAAAAATTTGCAGTGCGAAATATCAAGTATTCGTGAAAGAGTGTAGATATTGGCACCGCCTCTATTTTTCTTATAAACCCCTCTTGCTATGCATTTACAAGTCTATCCTTAATATTTTTTTACTTAGTATTAGAATGTTGAAGATCAACCAAGCCTTGTGCGTATTTTATACAAATTTATTTTGAAATGGAACGCCATGAACTAAAGGGCATAAACCTAAAACAAAAATAAAGTTAGTAATAAATTAAGCGCATGGACACAAAATATCGCGTTGATACAACAGTCTTTTGCCACAAAAGAAGAAACTTGAAGTGGGGGTGATTGAAGAGAGAGACTATTTGTCACCGGTTGTTTTAGGAATCAGAGAGGGTATAAACTGAAAAGGGGTTCGAAAAGGATAATGGTGGGGGGTGCTAATAGCATCACTCTTCATGACCATAATGAACTGAGGCATTAAAACAATTGACTCTCAAATTATTTATGCCATTAGCCGACAGAGTGAAAACGAACATGTCAATAAAACCATCGCGCTCATTGATTACACACGAAGGTCCTTAAAGAGTTGCAAAAATTATAAACCAGGTGCCAGAGGGCGAACTTGTTCAGAGATTCAAGCAAATTCGAACCGACCCAGCCCAATACTACGGCCATGGGCCTCAACATTGGGTTGCTTTTGTAAGTTTATTTTGCTAGTGATATTTGACCCCTCAATTTTTCTCACTGAATCCTAATTTTCAATTACTCTCATTTATTTTTAGGATTATCCTTGTTGAAAAATGAAAATATAGTAAAAAAAATCTCAATAAATTCTGCAGCAACTGCCAATCAAAATCTCCTCATTTACTCGGACACAAAGATGTAAATCAGTATTAAAAATCTAAAATATCATGGCTTAATGTACAAGACTATTATGCAAATCAAAGCAATCACACCGCTGATTCAACCAAGAACATATCTGACGATTTGCTTGCTTTTCTCATACCCATCGAATCCTCTCTTCATAATTATTGAAGAGGTGATTATGAGAATGAGATCCCCAAATAACAGAGGGGATCGCGAGGGCGTTAAAGTGCTCCCTTTACTACTACTCATCTTTTCTTTGGCGTTATTTCATTCACAATCTCTCATCTTAATGGAGAGGGCCTCTGTTGGGATATTTTCGCTGCCTAATTCCCACTATCTGAAAATTCACGACTGTGACAAAAAACTGCAACACATCATTATGGCAAGTCCATCAAGCAAGCAATGGATTACAATGCTTTATAAACATAAAACAGACGCAACAGACAAGAGTGAGACCCCAACCCCAACTGTACCAACTAATTAAAAAAAAAAAATTAATTGCGTAGTAATAAAGCTCAAAATAAATGCTACTCTTTTTTTTTTTTTGAAAGAAAATGCTACAAATTAAACATAATAATGCAGATTATATAATTGTCCAGACTCACTTAGACATGTGTGCTTGTCAATTGCGAATCTGACAATACGAATTCGTTATGAGCAATTAGAAAACATAAATAAACAAAAGAAATTTTAAAAGCAAGCATGTAAAACAGATATTTATATAAAATATGATGATTTGAATTTTACTATGAAAGTTTTGCACTCATTCATTTGTGTCATCTTATTAATGAAGTTGAAACAAATGAAAGACTGTGAATGTACTATATGTAATGTAGGCATGGTAACAAGTAGCAACTTGTTTTTGTTTGTGTTGTTTGTATTATAGTATCACTTTTATTTTATGCAGTTCAGAGTGGCCTTTATGAATCGAATCTCCAATTCACCCAGAGAAACAGAAAAGCAAAAGAGAGAAAGAAAAGCAAGACCGTGACATCATTAACGTCTGCAGTTTGCAGGATTTTGATCATAATTGTGAAAAGAAAAAGAAAATAAAAAAAAGAGAGGTAAAAAAGGGAGAGTGAGCCCTGTTAAGGATTCTGTTGCCTTGTAAATTCTATGGGACATGAAGCTGTCGTGCACCAAAAAAATAAATGAACAGTGAACAGTGAACAGTGAAACAAACAAGTACCAAAGCAAAAACGTGGAGAGGAGAGTGGGACAAATAAAAGGGCTTTGAGTGCATCACGGAAAGGTAAAGACATTGGACATTAGACAGTGCTTGGGTGCAAGCGTAGGTTGCCAGAGATTTTTTCACAGAAGTGCCCACACATTCATTTACTGATTTACTGATTTACTGATTTACTGATTTACAATACAATACAATACCTCCTCTGCCCCTGCTACTGCCTCCCTCTGATTCTGATAACTTCATTTGAGTTTCATACATTAACGCTACATGACAACTCTTTTCTACAGTGCATGGACCATCTCTTTTTTTTTTTTTTTCACTTTCCACCTTTCTCTTTCTATTGTTTTGCATGGCCATAGGTGATTTTTTTTTTCTTTTTGGCTTACCCATGGTGTTTGAAAAGTTTTCCATTTAACTCCCTATTATACTTTCGTTCACTTCATAAAAATCGTCTCCCCACCCTTTTCTATTGTTTGAAAGGTAAGGGTTTGTGGGTAAAGTTTTAATTAATTTTTTACTTTTTATCTCTCCAAGATTAGAAATCAGGTGACCAATAAAGTCATTAAGTCAAATCTAAAAAGCAATAAAACTCCCTTTTAGATATGGATTGTGATATTTTTTTGAGTTTTTAAAGATTTTGTGTCATAATTTTTTTTTAAGTAATTATGTGTGATTAGGATTTAACTTATTTATTTTTTTATTTATTAACCAACAATGACCCATGTGAATTCTTGTTCGAGAGGAGTTTAAGTTATGAGAGAGTCCTGATGATAATTTAAATATATATTAAAACTATTAGCAAACCTTAACTTCAAAGTTCATTTCATAATAAATATAAATGTTCATCTTTAATATGTACAGAGATCAAGTCTGTCTTTTATAGCTAGCTCAATCTTTTGAGTTATATAAATATGACTAACCTTTTATATTTGAAACGTAACTTTACACCGTCTGATTTAATTTTTAACGTTGCTACTTTATCTGATGAGTATAATTTAAGTAAATTATTATATTTTTTATTATTATTATTTTTCAATCAATCATTTTCCTCCTTTTTAAAGCCTTTCGCATAAGGGTTTAATAACACGACTAGTTTTCAGCACAAAAAAAAAAAAGGATTTTGAGTTTGTTGGAGTTATTTTTCAAGGATTTTTATGAAAATTCTTGTAAAAATTAGTTATCTAAGTACCAAATGCGACGAATGCAATTACGGGTAAAATAAAGTGAAATTTCAGCAAACATTAAGGACTTAGATATGGAAATGTTATGAGCTTCTAATGTTGTTTTCATTAGCAAAGGCCTAGCTGTTACATGTTTTATTAATTATTATATATATAATGAAGCAAAAAATGCAAGAATGAGGTTAGGGGTGATAAGTTATCCAAAGCAACGTCGCATCATAAAAGCTGTTTGAGTGTGAGGAGAAGTATTTAACTATTTAGTGTTCGGTCACCTTTTGGAGCTAGCCCTAGGGTCGTCAAGTGGGTTAAGATAAGAAAAAAGCGAAGAGCAATAATGAAGCTGAGAAATACTGGGTCCCAATTTTGCAGGGCGTGGGGAAGGGATGAACATGACGTTGTCGGAATTTTTTTGATTTATTTTTTCTTTTATTCAACAGTTCTTAATCTCTATAAATCTCTCTCTCTCTCTCTCTCTCTCTCTCTCTCTCTCTAAAAGTTGACCCCTTGTAGTTATCTCCCCGGCCTCATCACAAGCAACCAAATTGTCTCTTGTTGGATATGTAGTTGCCTTGCTGGTAGCACTGAAGCACAAATCATAAACCTAAGCTTTAAAGTTCTCACAACAACACACACCCGCTTTCTCTTTTATTTCTCTCTTGCTATAATTTAGAGCCTTTGGAGAAGAAGATGATGATGCTGATGGTATAAATAAAGATGAAGCTGCGCCCCCTTGCTGATACTTTGCTAGCTGTTGCTTGTGTGTGTGTGTGTCTCTCTCTCCAGCTGTGACTGTGAGTATTTTTGTTCCTTGCAACTTTATTGATGTCTTGTTTTTGCTATTATTCCATTATAAATCAGTTGAAATTAGAGGCATTTGGTTGGTGGGTGCAGCTGCAGCACCATAATAATAGTTATTAGCGTAACAGATCAGGACATTAATTATATATAGAATTGGAGAGGGTTAGCAGTACAATGATGGAGATTAAGCAAGAAAATGAAACAAAAACACCAAGAAGAGATGGGAATAATAACAATGGTTCCACGGTGTACAGTTTCAGCACTCATCAAACCCTAGATCATAATTTACAACGCCAGCAGCAGCAGCAAGCAAGATCTCCAAACCCAGATCGAGTTACTAGTGTGATTGGTGCCACAATTGCACCGATCTCCACAGGATCCAACTCCAAACCACCCATTAACGTGATCCGGTATCGAGAATGCCTCAAGAACCACGCAGCAAGCATTGGTGGCAACATCTTCGACGGGTGCGGTGAGTTCATGCCTAGCGGGGATGAAGGCACATTGGAAGCCTTGAAATGCGCGGCTTGTGAGTGCCACAGAAACTTTCACCGCAAAGAGATCGATGGAGAGACTGCCCAATTGATCAGCACTGGTAGAAGATCGGCTGTAATGCTGAACCCACTGCAGCTTCCTCCACCGTTGCCATCTCCGACGATGATGCATCATCATCATCAGAAGTATTCTATAAGCAGGCACACGATGAGCCCATCAAGTGCAATTGTTGCACCAATGAATGTGGCATTTGGTGGTGGGATTAGTGAGTCTTCAAGTGAAGATCTTAGTAATGTGCTGCATTCTGAGGGAATGCTACAGCATCAGCCGCCACCGCCGCCGCCACCCCCTTTTGTTTTGTCAAAGAAGCGCTTTCGGACCAAGTTTACGCAAGAGCAAAAGGACAAGATGATGGAGTTTGCTGAAAAAGTTGGGTGGCGCTTTCAGAAGCAAGACGATGATCAAGTTGACAAGTTTTGTGCTGAAGTTGGAGTTAAGAGGCATGTCTTCAAAGTTTGGATGCACAATAACAAGAACAATACTGTCAAGAATAAGCAACAACCTGCTGCTGACCCAGTGTAAGGCGGCCATACATATGTGAGCCAAGAATTAATCAATCAATTGTGCTTAATTGATGAAAGTTTTTTAGTTTATGTCGACTCGAATCCGTGTCCTTACAGTTGTGAAGATAAAGGACTTACTACTGGACTACTGGCCCAAGTGGCTCTACATCTCTTGTTGAGCCAAGAATTAATCAATTAATTATAGACAATTTAGAGATTAGAGGACTTGAATGTTGAATGATTTGCATGTTTAATTCAGATTTAAGCCTTGTGTATCTCTTAATAATCAATTTGTTAGCTCTAAACAAAGTATTCTTATTTTGTTATATATTTATATATATATATATATATATATTTCTCTTATCCTTGCTGTTTATTTTATTTTTCTGATTATTGCAATAAGTAGTCTACCCGAACCTCTCGCATCTATTTTGTGATACCGTCCAATGGGTGGAAAGGAAAGTGATTCACTAATCCATTATTGGATGGTTCTTGCTGCCTTTTAACTTTTTGAAAACGCTTTCAGGGGGGAGGAAAATGAAACAACTTACATTTAATATGAGGATGAAACTGGTGAGTTGCTGAAAGTATGGGTGAGTTAAAAATTAAGGCTAGTTTCATGAAATTTTGGGTCTATATATGCATGAACACCAGTTGTTTCACAGAAAAATTGAATTGCATGGCCAGCCTCAATCAGGCTTATCTGCCTGCTGTTCCATAAGAAAATGTTTTTCTATGTCAAAAACAAAATTTTTGTATGGGAGATTGCCAGTTCCAATATCACTTACTCATTTACTTTTTTTATAATATCTAATAATTCCATTGTCCATAATTTTATAATATTATCTTCATTTTTAAATATATTTTTATTCATATTAATTATAATTTGAGTAAATCATATAAATTAAAATTAAAATAAAAAGATTTAAATAATAAAAGTAGAAATATTGATTTCGTTGTGAATGAAAAACTAATAATAAGAAATTTTTTTTTTTTTACTTTTGTTATCCTTTTAGAATTTCTTCTTATGTTATTATTATTTTATTTTTTAAAATAAAATACAATCAAATGACTCATTTACTATTTTTCCTTAAATTTTTTTACTAAGAAATTTTAGTTATTATGAAAATAATAGATAAACAAACGGTATATATTAATTTTAGGATTTTTCTAAGTTACAGTTTATGTAACTTACAGCCGCAACTTTTTCGAGTGAACAGTAACACCATGTGGTTACTGTTCACTCGAAAAAGTTGCAGCTATAAGCTACATAAGCTGGGCTCCAAGAGCATGATATTAATGAGGCCTGCACCAGCTCTTCATCTACCATATGCATTTTGCTCAAAATCTGCATAGGCATAGGGAAAGGTGGCCCTTTACAAAGTTCGTCTTTAATAAATTTGGTCAAGGTGACAAACAATCATGTGGTCCTGCGATCCCTTGGAGATTAAAATCATTCAATAGGGACCTCGAATTAATTCTTAAAAGTTGAAACTGCAGATACACTTACGAATATAACGATAAAATTGATTCAAATTAGATTTCTATGAAAATGTACCAAGGTTTTAATTGGATTCATTGGAAAATAACTTGAGAAATTGATTGATTCAAACTTCAAAAGGAATTTTTATTCATAGGTTAGGTGCGGATGTTTAAATGCAGATTTTGTATACTATTAGACTATACATCATTATCGTTAATTGAACACAAATATATACGGTATAATAGTGAATCCACATTTAGGTATCCACACCTTATAAGTTCTATATGAATATTATTTCTTAATGAGAGATCACTTAAGTTATTAAATTACAGTAGGTGTTTTGTTTGTCTTATAGTTTATCCCCCAATTTTATTAAATTTAAAAGGATTTCTTATAGATAATGACTTAATTCTCTCTCTCTCTACACACGCGTTGTTCAAAATACATTTCACTTGAAATTAGATACATCGAGTATGAACTTTTTGCCATGAAACTTATAATACATAAAACAAATTTATAACGATGCGATCACTTGTTTAATAAAAACAATCTTAATCAGTTGCGAGCCACTTTTATTTATGGCCACAGCTGAATGATACATATATGGTATAACTTACACCCTTATTCAAACAACAATTACAATATTAATTAACGGTATAATAGCGTCTTCAGAGACCCAATTGACAGAAGTCTGAAGGAGGAATCAATAATAGTTATCCAGCTCTCTTGCAGACCCTCAACAGGGTATTCTAATTTAGGGTTGCAATCATCCAAATCTTATGCATTGGGCGGCGGTGCTTCTGTTGGCGTCTCTATGGGTGCTTCTGTTGGCGTCTCTATGGGTGCTTCTGTTGGCGTCTCTGTGGGTGCTTTTGTTGGTGTCTCTGTGGGTGCTTCCGCTAAATTTCTCGTAGTTAGCAAACCACTGACCCAGAAAAATTTTAAAAAGAAAAAAAAATCATTAGTATTCCGTACCTTAGACCAACCAATCCTTTGTTGAAAAATGAACTTTTTAAATTCATATAATTTTTACAAAACGAAAATAAGAAAATGCAAATTACCTAAATTTATCTTTGGCCCAATGGAATAATGATCCGGTGGCGGGGCCGGGGGCCGGAGAGTCCATTGGCACATTGGAGGGACTTGCGGCTGCTACTGCTGCTGATACTTCGTGTACATTGATTAAAAGCACCACCATTAATGCTATTGCCAAAACAATTCTTGTGTTTGCCATCTTTGATTCCTTGTGACTTAGAATTCTTGCAATTGCTTAAAATTATTTTAAGAATGATTGGTGTTGTATATTTTTATAGTGTTTAAGAAGAGGCTATTTTGGGTGCAGATTGAGAATTAGTCTGAGCTAGCGCCTGCCCGATATCATAGCCATCACCACACACCTGTCAATTCACTAGTGTCATCCTTGCTAATTTCTTGGTCTTATTTTTTGCTCAATCTCAAAATATTTCTAATTCAATTTGTCCGTGCTCTCCCAATATCGAAAATTTTGGAGATTAATTGGTAATTCTCACTACGCAATTACTTAATAAATACTGTATAATATTTTTGTAAGTGCCATAAACGAGCATAAATTTTGAATAACTTAAAAATCTAAACTTCCACGGGGGGATGTAGCTCAGATGGTAGAGCGCTCGCTTAGCATGCGAGAGGTACGGGGATCGATACCCCGCATCTCCAGTTACGGTCTTTTTTCTTTTTTCTTTGTTTTAAGCAAATCAAATACAAAACTGTAAAATTTATAGAGCACAAACACAGTAATTTCCTCAATTAGAAAATTATTACAATGGCAAGCAGTGAACCCACAATATACATAACACAACGTAGATTCACATATATATTCTTTTTGAAAAATACTTGCATGTCAACACTTTCTTTACAGATCTTCTGACACAACATGGCTGAGCACCTTCCACTATTTCACTAGAGCTTTACATTCTTCGTAAGCCTGTACATAAAAGAACGCAACATTAGCCATTACAGAATCTTAAGCTGACGTGAAATTTTCTCTGAATTTTATAGCTTCTGACTGTCGCCGCCTGGAGTTTCAACTAGATCCAAGAACCGCAGTTTAGAGAAAGCCTAGGGATTAATAAAGTGTTACAGAGAGGAATGTAATTCGATACCAGATGATGATTCTTTAATTTATTTATACTTGAAGCACCGTCTCATATGCTTTTATAATTAATACTTTTATACTTTATCTTTGTGTTCTATATATATTGTGGCCATGTGCATGTGTGAATGTGATAAAAAAACAAGATTAGATTTCATGCGGGCTTTCTCTTTGGATGTAGAATTTAGAATATGGGGTATACATGTAATACATCATGGAAACCAATAAAATAATTAATTGGAGAATAATAGAGAGAGAGAGAGAGAGAGAGAGAGAGAGAGAGCGGATGACATGTCAGAGGCATAGTGGACGAGTTACGTACAGTCTCTTCAATTCAAGTAGTATTCATTCAACAATAGATTTACAGACATTATTACCTTATTGTGATTTTTGTGGTGTTTCATGCGTGTAAGATAATTTGGAGGCATTGAAAATTTAGCAGTGCAATGTGAAAAAGAGTTGTTAGTAGTAAAACATGTAATACCTTGGTCTATCAGCAAGAATGCCAATGCAGTTGCTGCTGGAGTTCTTGTAATTTGGAAGCGGGAATTGGGCAGATTCTATAAAAATGAGATCTTCAACAAGGCGATCGTAGTGCCTCTTGACATCATCGGGAGACTTGCCACCACCCACAGCCCTGGCCACGTTTTGCCACCGGTCTGGTGTGTCCTTGTCATACACGGCCAGTGCCCTTTCAAATTTCTTGTTTTGCTCAGGTGTCCATGTGGATTGATCAACACGACGCGATGAACTGATAGAGCTTGATGCCATACTTTGATCTCTTCTTATTAATATTCTCTGAGAAAGGGGTAGGTAACAAACTCGGTCAAGGAAGAAGAGACTGATCAAAGTCAAGGGATGGTATTGGTATAGGCAAGAGCTTTGGCAAGCCTGCTCCTTATAAGCAGGAAAAAGAGGTGGTGGTGGGTTATGCACTTATGCTTATGCAAGTTGGCGATATTTTATTTTGTTAAGCTTACAATGGAATTGAGAGAATCAAGTGTCAGAGTCTTACTTCTTTATATATAAAGTCTTTGTCTTGTCTTTTTATTATATAATCATCACTTGATCAGCCAGTGGATTGATATCTTTCGAGAGAATTTGTACCAGCTGGTGGGGATTAGATCCCAATCCGAATATTGAGTCCACCCGAACGCCATATTATGCCTATATAGATGCCCAATACAATGAATTGGTTAATTTTCTTACCGCATCTTTTTGTGACCCGCAGAAATCCACTCTCCACAGTGAGAGATATTCTAGTTTTCCCTTATGTGGGGACTAAGGGATTTCCTCCATTTGTTCAGCTGATAGATCAACTTGGTGTGATATATGCCCTTTTCTAAGGAGTATATGATTATTCTCTTTCTAATTGAGAATCAATGATCCAACATTCAAATTGTTGATATCGTTATTTTTGGCTAAGTGAAAGTTAAGATTTATATATAACATATCACGGACTTGGCATCAAATAAAACTGAAATCTACTTCAGAAACATCTATAATTGTGGAGTGTGAGATGGATGACTTTTCGACAATATCTGTCAAAGAATGATAATTAGAAGTTAGAAATTCAATTCTTCCATAGATATATATCAACATGAAATATGGACATTAACCAAAATTTAACTAAATGCAACCAAGTGAGTCATTGGACAAGCCAGATGGTGACCACAAATCTATGGAATTCGGAAGGAATAAATCAATTATTAATGTAGCGGCATCGTGTTGGGAAAGAGACTCACACAAGCAGCTGCAAATTAAGCGGAAACAAAACTTATTCTCTTTTTGTGTGATAAAAATAGGATGTGTACCACAAATAAATAGGCAGAAAAACAAACCAACACAGTCTAAAACAATAAACCAACCACAAGAAACACAAATTTTTACGTGGAAAATTCAAAACGGGAAAAATCACGGAATTGTAGTCTAATATAATCTTCTACTATATTAATGGGATTACAAAACAAATTATTTTCTAGATAATACTAGAGGCTAACAACATCAAGAATCTCAATATCATTGGCTTACAGTAACAGCTTAATAACAACTTAATATATGTCTCTCTAATAAATGGGTATCTCAAATAATAATCAAAGAGATGATAAAATAAAAATAAAGACCAGTAGGATTGTAGAGGACGATACCATGAACTTACCCTCAAAATTTGGAAGAAAATAGAGTTAATTTCGCCTTCCAATCGTCTAATCAAATATTGAAAATCTTTGCCCCCAAACTAAATTCAAGCCACTGTCTCTTCTCTCTCTTCCGTCTTTTTCTTCCTTTTGTTTTTAGGGCTGCCGATTTTTTTAGTGAATGTGTCACAGTTAATTAACTCCTATTTTTTTCTTTTTTTGTAAATTGAAAAAATGAAGAAAAAAATTTGATTTTCTCTCTTATTTAGTATGGCGGCGAGGAATCAAATTATCACTATATTTGTTCCTTTTTCTACTTCGTCTTCCCCAATTCTAATAAAATGCAACTTGAGCTAGTATATATGAGTTGGCAATCAAAATATATATGGATAGAATTTACAGCGGGCTCTCGCAAACCAGGCAATTTCTTCTGGGCCTTTAATATTTTCTTAGGCTCATTCGGATTCTTAGTGGTTGGAATTCTTTATATAGTCAATTTTCATGGTAATTTTCACATAACACTCACTTGTTTCTTTTAATTATTTAAATGCCTAAGTTAATAGAACTTGGGCTTGGGCACCCATATGAGATGGACCCACATATCTTTTGATTTTAATTTTTAACCGATCTTATCCGTCAAATTAGTAAGTCATGGATTGTTGGAGCTTAGGAACAGTGTTTTATCAGCTTCTGGATACAAAAACTAATGAGCAACATTCCGAAGGGTTCTTGGTTTGGTGAGACGTGGAGTGATAGCTAGAGTAGTGTAGTATTTTATGAGGGGTATCAACAGATTCAACAGCTAGCTGTTTCTCTTTCAAATGATCCTGTGTCAAGTTTGTGCCTTTTTGGGTAAGAAGTGGTGCGTTGTGGCTGTTTAATTTGCAGCTGAGGACAATGGACAAACACTTCAATTACTACTAAATTGCCTCGTGACAACATCCCCATTCTTATTTCTATTTACCTAGAATTTTGCTTCACCTTTGCCTCTATTAATATGTTCTTAATAAGAGCTTAAATGCGTCTAAAAATAGTTATTGTACAGCGTTTGTCAGTTACAGTCCTATACTTTAGTTGAAAATATTCAAGTTATGAATTACATTTTAGAATTTTCTTTATTGACAATTAGGTCTTATTTGGTATTGAGATAGGACAGCTGTATCCTAAAAATTATAGTACTAAAGTGTTTGATAAACACTGATTGTTATAGTTTAAAAGTTAAATTGATTTAATTCCCACTTATATAATTATTATTCAAATGTCATATTTACTATATACAACCGACTTACACACACGCACGCACGCACGCACGCACGCACACACCCTTGGTGATTTAAATTATATTTCTCAAAGAACTATAATGACTTTTTTTTTCTATTTTTATTGAATATACCTTAATAGTTTTCTATATGCAGAAAGGTTAGAGTCATCTTAGATAAAGTTCATGTATTTTTCAGTTGATTGAGGTATTATATTCCTTAATCACTTGCATTACCAAATAAAGTAGAGAATGCTTAAATTCTAATGACAGTTGGTAAAATAAGAATCTGAATTTGTTTCATAAGGTGGTGCTTTATTCAGCAAGAATCTGATAAAATATTTTATACGCAGTTGCCTGCTATCCTGATTGATGATATGTTAAAGTAAATGCATTAGGAATCTTTTAAAAAAGATACCAAAAACTTGACATTTAGAATCCTTATCATCTCAAGTCCAAATCAAGGAAAGTTATCTCAATTTGGTCCCTTCATTTTCTCTTTTAATTTCCTCAAAGACTTTGAAAAATCACGCCCATATACAAATTGCTTTATTTATTTTTTTCCCAATTTTGTTTTGGTTTAAAAGGCCAAAGACCAAAAATCTGTGACTTCTCAAGAGTAGCGGCAGCCGTTTGTATCACATGGTCCAACTGAGGGCCACATCTGGAGGGAATCTTTGAAAAAAACAGAAAATTATTAGACAACAAAATCATGTTTTCGTTGAATCTAATTGAAGAAATTAAGTCGTGAAGGGTGCTCTGCTTAACTGCTTAGAATAGATTAGCTGATGGAATGTTCCAAAAGATAAAGATTTGAGGTCACGTATCAACCAATCGGATCCACATCGAATTGGAAAATCTTGTTCTTTGAGGTGATAATGATATTTTTAGCATGTTGGGGGGCGTATATTCATTCAATTGATGTGAGAGAGCTCAACCAATGATGTTGCGTAGTTTTATTCTGATGAGAGTATTTATTCGGAGGGAAAAGTGGCGCATAAATTAGACACTTGAGTTGGGTGCAACAAATGCTTATACTAGAGCCGAATAATTTTCCTTCGCAGGTCAGGTCAGGTCAGGTCGATACTACAAAGATTCTAGGGTTGCTCTTGCTTCCTTGTCTCCTATGAAAGAGAGTCAAAGTAACAAGCTTAGAGTTCTGCATTAACTAAACTTTTTTGCCTTGATCAAACATGGAAGTATAAAGCCAAGACTTGTTAACGTTGTTATGCTCAATTACCAGAAGCTACTTTTCAACTCAACCTGTAGTTTTTGTCCGTTTGATTGCTCCCCGTCTGCGACTGTGAAGGATGCTGTATTATGGTTATGCCCAAAAAGTAGGGTTCTGATGTGACGTTTGCCTCATTGGTCGGACGTTGGAACTTGGAACTGCCGCTGCTCCATTCATAAGAATTAAGATAAATTAACTACTACCATATGAAGCAGCCGACGCTAAGTAGCTATTATCTCTTTCTTAGTTTTGTTTATATCATGAGTGGAGTATTTACCCAAACAAAAAATAAATAAATAAATAAATAAAAGACACAAATCATAAGTGGAGCAGCTTTTAACACAGCCCTTTAGAATTTTATTTTCCAAAATACCCCGAGTTTAATTTATAAAATACAAATTCATATATTAAAATTAATCATCTCCTCATAAAATCTTTCTTGAAAAAATTATATATTTATAAAGACATATAAATCTCAAAATCTTAAATTATTTTTGTCTTACTATATAGTTTATATCTCCATTGTTCTAAATCTTATAATTTTCTTTAAAAAAAAAAAGAAAAGTTTTGAATAAAATTAAATTATAAGTATAAATTTTTTTTAAATGACAGCCGGTGATTTTTTTTTTAAAAGGATAATTTATTTAAGTACTTAATTGAATTTCTATTCAAGAAACAAGAAATGAATAAAATTATTTTTTTATTGTTTAAGTAATTTTAAGTAAAATGTAAATATAAATCATAAAACACGGTAGTTGCAACTTGCAAAAGTCTATTAAAAGAATAATTTTTATTTAAGTGTTTAGTTAAATTTTTATTTTTTTAAAAAAAATTATCTTTAAATAAATTTATTTAGAAAATGATTTAACGAGAAGGGTGTCAAGAACCCTACAAGATCCCTCTAAATTACAGCTGTTGTAAGTTACAGTAATATAATTATAGCATAAACAGTAACCCACACATATTTATTATTCATGTTATAATTACAGTTCTTATAACTTACAACGGCTGTAACTTAGACTTTACCTACTCTTATTATGATATATGATATATGGTAAAGTCGGGACTGCGCTTTCTACAAAGCCACATCTAATGAGCTCATCGTGGGCTGGGGCCCTGGGAGCAAATAAATATCTGGAATTGAAAACTGAAACTCGACGGTTGAGTTGATTTGTGTCTTCCATTCCATGCGTGCATATGAATGAATCCGTTAGAGTCACGGCAGCAGTAACAGGATTAGAATGATGGTAGCCAAGCAATATTGGGGCGTGGGGCGCTAATTTTGACAATGATTCCCTTGTCTTCTTGTTCGATCCGAATCCCTCGCTGCTTTTGTTTTTTTTAATCTTCTAATTATTGCTAAGAACTAGTCTTCATCGGTCTCGCATTCGCACTACTAATTACTTAAACTAATTTTGACCGAAGAATGATTACGAATGTCACCAAGTCACATACAAACACAACAACTATAGTATATTATAGAGAGGCTATCAATTTTTTCATATTAAGATTATGTATACCTTTATTTATTATTTTCATAATATTCAAAAACATTCAAACATCTAATTTTTTTTTTTAAAAGGAGAAAATTGAGTTATTCATTTGATAATTTATCTTATAAATATAAACTGTAATAAAAATATTTAAAAATAATAAAAAATAGAAGAAAAATATTTTATTATTAATTTTTTATTCACACCGAAAAATATATTTCTTATTTTTAGTACTTAATTTTTAAATTTTATTTATATGATTTATTTAATTTATAATTTTATGTAAATAAAATATATATTTAAAAATTATGATAATATTGTGAAATTATACAATTAAGGGATGCTTTCGATAAGAGAAGAGACTGACAGTCTCCCTCTACCATATTGTATTACTACTATCTTTTTTTTTTATAATTTATTTAATCATAATACTGGGAGACGTTATGGCCGTTTGGAACGGGTGTGATGACCATTACATTTCTTTATTTCATTTTACTTATTTTTTTCTTGACTTGAATTTGAGATTCAACGGGCAGAGGAAGATTTTTGTTTACATAAAGAGACATCATTACCTCGGAGAACATGCAATACAAACCTGTTAAGGAAGACTTGTTCCACTTCAGGAACGGAGACTTTATATACAAGTGATTTTTCTTTAGTAATAAATAATATTAGTGTTCTCCATTTTCGTTTTCTTCTCCGTATTCACTTCACTTGAGGTACTTGTAGGTTTCTGGCTTGCACAACTGCTGAACTTTTTCAGAAGATTATTTTTATTTTTGCTTCTGTGTTACTTACTTGTTTCTGCCCTTATTGTTGAGTAAGCGATAATGCTATCTTGTCTCAACATAGGTTCTGTTCTGTATTGGGTTCTTTGTGTTTGCTGCTGGGCGAGTTTTGATTGATTCTTGAAGTTTTATATTGGATTTTTAACTTTGTAGAATAAAGGGCCTGAGCATCTCTAACAGAAGTTTTCATTTGAACTTGGTCTCCGTTTTCTATCGGGATTACTTCTGCCAGTATATTTGAATTGGTGTACTTTGCTTGTAGCAATTGGGTTTGTGAAACAGGATATTACAAACTTTTAAAGTTACTTAACCACATGGGTGAGTGGCTTTATTAATTACAATTGTAAAAGTGGGTATTTTCCGAATACTTTCAACAACATACTCTGAGAGTCGTGCTGTTATCTCTGACTAAGATTCATATTATGATCTGGATTCGATCCATGACAATGCTCAAACGACTCAGTTGCTGCTACTGATGATTGAACAAAGCAAACTTGAGTTCGTTGAACTTTTCTGATGGAAGTCTTCTTTCTAGACTCTCAATTTGTTTTTACCTGCATGTGCAGATTAAGGACACTTTTTGTATTGGATGGGGTCTGATGTTGCTGAATCTGTGGAACTTCCATTTTACTGTACAGTGAAGGTAAACATCAGACTCTTCGTTAATCTTAGAAACCATATATTTCCTTCAGTTGCTCTACCATGATAGTGATGGCATACTTTCAGATTGGAGTTTAGTTGATCCAGTAGTTTTATATTGTATAGTAACCATTTGTGTTGAGTATGTGTAGCATTTGACAACACAAACAACACAACTTGATGTAGAGTTTCTCGTCCAAGCTTAATTACGGGAAAAACTGCTGGAAATTCCTAAAAGTGCTTTTGGTATAACATAAACAATAATATTAGCCCTTATTCAAACTCTTTGTATTTGGTGTTTTTGGCCAATAATCCCACTTACTGGAGGATTGCATTTGAAATCATGGATTCTAATTTATAAACGTTGCTGTGTTTTACTGGCTTCCCAGTACTTTATTTTCTCGGGAAAAATAAGGGGACGCTGGGGGACTGACAGCTATGGCATGAAATTATTGCAACTCTATTACATCTATAGGATGAATTGGAACAATGCAGGTGCATCGGTTGATGTGTTCGGAGCTGAAGATATTAATTAATAAGATCTCGCACATAACATCAGATATTGAATCAGCTCGGCTAGGATGCACAGCAGGAATACACGCACTTTTCTCACTTCATGTTGCAGTAGATAAATCCAAGTTACTTATTCAGTATTGTTCGGAGAGTAGTAAACTCTACTTGGTATGTATAATAGTTATACGTATGATATAAATAAAAGAAAAAGCTTTCCCCTTCCTTCTGTGAAAACATCTCCCCATCACTTGTTGAGGCACATGTTTCTAAAGACTAGGTCTTAGAATTGGAAAAAACTTTGCAAATATGCAGAAAATAAAATTTTCTGAACTGATTGCATTTTCTTGCCACAGATTTATTCACTTTATTCTAAATGCACCATGTTAGCAACTCACAATCTTTTTGCCCTGCACTTCTTGGCATTTCTTCCCAAAAACAACTTCACAAGCACATTAATATTTCTTGAATCCATATTCATGTACCAAAAGCCAAAGGTAATTTATGCGCTATAGTACTTTGGTCTTGATGCTGCTGTCTTCATGTTTTCAAGATTCTTAATTTACATTCTCTAGCTTATCCCAAAAAATGTACATTCTCTAGAATAACATATTCATATTTTCAGGCAATAACAGCTGATAGGATACAGTTGAGATTTGAAAGAGTGCGGAAGACTTTGGAGCTATGTTTGAGCCAAATTCAAAATATTGTTCCGTCGTCGCTGGCTGCAAAGGTCTGTTGCTTGAAATTGATTGCCGCTAGTTGGATTGGCCAGCTGTATTTTGCTCTGACTGCCCCAATTAATTATCATTGTTGCACGCCTTGACTTTTCTCTTTGAACCTTTTTACCTTTTTTTTTCTTGGTAATTAGCATTAAGCATAATTTTTTTTCTGCAGATTTCTGATATCATTCATGATATTACGAATGCAAAGTTCCCCTTAGAACCTTCTGAAGATGAGGCTGGGAAGGTTCTACTTGCATTACTTCAGCGCAGCATTTCTGCATCTCGTCTCATAAACCAGTTAGAACTTGAGGCTCTTCAGCTTGCCGCCTTAAGGCTGAACATTACATCGCCATTGGATCTTTTGATAGAGAAACGATCTATCAAAAGACTACTTGAGAAAATCTGTGATACAGATACGACAAAGAAGAAGGTTTTGAAGTACCTCTTGTATCTTTTGAGGAAGTATAGGGAACTAATTTGTAAACACAAAACTGAGAGCACACCTGCTGCGCCCAAAGAGCTGTATCACCAATCCATAGAGACACAACTAAAACTGAGAAATGAGTGGAATGAGAACCCAGTTAATGAATCTGGTGTACTTGAACCTCCTGAGGAATTCAAATGTCCCATCTCTTTGGGACTGATGTATGATCCTGTTGTCATTGCTTCTGGAAAGACATTTGAACGAGTATGGATACAGAAATGGTTTAGTGATGGTCACAACATATGTCCCAAGACTCATATGAGGCTGGATAATGTGTATGTTACTCCGAACGTGGCAGTGAAAGGACTCATTTCAAAGTGGTGTTTGAAGCATGGAATCAGTATTCCAGAGCCACATTCACAACCAATGCCTGCTCTTCTTTCGTCAAGGAAACCTTTGTCCTCCAGCTCTGTTGCTAGCTTTGGCAGCTCCATGGATGATTTATGCCTTCGTGTTAGCAATGTGTCATTTCCCTCTTCAGATACAGATCATGGTTTACATCCATCAAATGGCAAGACTAATGATAGTCTAAGTTGCGCATCACCTCTTAAGAATGCAAATTCTCACAGATACCAATCTTCTATGACAAGGCACGGCACTGATTTAAAGCCTCTCTCCAAACTTGCTTTTCGTCCATGGGGTTCACAGTGTGATGCTGTGGAAAATGTTAAAAAGCTAATGAAAGAAAATAGCCAGTCCTGTCATTTGGCATTTTTGAATAGCTATGTGAAACCACTGATAAAGTTTCTGAAGGATGCACACTACTTATGTGATGCAAAAGCTCAAAAAGATGGAGCAGAGGTGCTTTTGGCAATTTTGAGTCAAAGCAGGTACTATTTCCACTTGGCCATGTATTATTGATCAGAATTTTTTTTCTTTTTTTCGGTTTGTTTGTACGAGCTACGAAAGGTGAAGGAAATGGTTCTGAAAAGTAATATCTGGTAACTAGATAACATGATGGAACCAACTCCTAAAGAGCAACCACTCTAGAACTTGCTGGGAATCTATAGTTTTTATCAGTTAACGTAATATCAGAATGCTAAACATATGAAAGAACTATAGTGCTGCAACTGCATTAAACTAGTAAAGACACTGCCAGTTTATTAGATTAAAGTATATAATTTCTCTATGTTTGGTAAACCGGATTTATTATGAGGCATCCACTTCTGTTTCTGTTTTCTGCTCCGTGGCATTTGTTACTGGAGGCATGAATATTATCTTCATAATTGGAAATTGTTGCTTATCATAATTCTCCATTGTTCTTTTTGAGGTTTTACTTTTCTTATTTACTAGAACTGATACAAAGTAAAACACTTGATTCTGTTCTAACGAAATCAGCTGTTTTGCACAGAGATGAAATGCCCCTCTTCCATGAAGATGAAATATGCACATTTGCATTGTTTCTGGATTCTGAAATCATGGAAAAAGCCCTTGAAATCATTGAAGTATTGTCCCACCAACAATGCTATGCATCTGGACTTGTGGCATCTGGGATTATACCTTCCATAACAAAATTCCTTGACACTGGAACCAGAGAATCCCATGAGCTTGCAATCAAGATACTATGTAACTTGTCCAGTAGTGACAACTTTGTTTACCACATATTATACTTGGATTGCACCTCAAAGCTGGTTCGTCTTTTGGAAGATCCGATACTGTCAAGATACTGCATCAAGATTATCAATGCCTTGTGCACATCTGAGGCCAGGACTGCAGTTGCTGAAAGCAATCCATGTATCAATTCCATTGCCAAGCTACTGGAATCTGGAACCAGAGAGGAACAAGAACATATAGTGGATGTTCTTTTATCTTTATGTCATGAGCGCACCAGGTATTGTCAGCTGGCCAATACAGAGAGCATCATCCAATGTGTAGTTGATATTTCTGTCAACGGTAATTCCAGGGGTAAGGAGACTGCTAAAGAGTTCCTAATGCTGTTGGATCATTGTAAAGAAGATAATGCCTCAGAATGTTCAACTTTAAGAGCAGACATGTTACACGACTCTTCCAGTCACTATACAGATAACAAGACATCTTCTGTGGCATCTAAATTCCTGGGAAAGAAAATCGCAAGATTTTTACGTTCCAATCATTAGCCATTGTAGTTGTAGAAATGCAATAACATGAGTGTACAGTTTTGCTTTCATTCTTCATGATCAAGGAATGTAGTGTAGATTCTTCTTTGCTGCATTTGTAGGAACTAGGAAGCATTAAACCTTTTTCTCATTTTCTAGTTCAATTTAGTCATCTATACATAGAGCTTTCTGATGTTAGAAAAGATTACCATTCATGTCTACCTATATAATTGAGATTGGTTATTAACTACACCTGTTTCAGCAAAAATCACAGTTTTGAACTTGTTCTTCATGTTTGATGGATGTGTATATATAACAGGAGGATTATTTTTTTCCCTTTTTTAATCAAGAAATTCAATGAACATTTTACAGATAATTAAGTCATCTTATTAAAGAGAAATAAAAGAAGATTAAAAATTTCATATGACCTTTCCAACCCGTAGAAATTAGATTTATGTAGCTAGTTCCTAGAAGTTAAGAGGATATGAAAATTACCCAGGAAAAGGAGGGGAGAAAAGAATAAATCTAATTGATTGGGGTCTTTTTCATTTTTAAAAATCTTTTCTAAGAGAGTAAAACGGCGACGTTAAGGTTTTTTTTGGCTCTTGCATTTTTCCTTGGATAGTTGATGGTTCCCTGATACGTTGTCGTATGGAGTAGTCTTCATCGAAGTCATCAAGTAAGAAAAACCCTAATTCTCTTCCCTCTCCATCTCTACTCCACTCTATTCACTAAACCCCGAAATAACAGTCAGTTCATTATTCGTCCTTCATACTTTCATTTCCATTTCAGGTACATTCAATTCGAAACTCACGTTGCCGCAAGTTGATTTACTTTTTTGCCCAAATATACATCTATATATTTTTGTTTTCTTTTTGTTGCTGTGACACTTTTGATAGGGTTTTGACTATCTGTTTCTTCGTGGAAATGAATTTGAAGCACTTGTTGTCTGGGCAAATTACAAAAAATTTATCAAAGTTAAAAGGGGTTTCATTTAATTGTCGGCGAAATTTATCCACCATAAACGCCCCACTCTTACCTTCTACTTCACCAAAAAGTCATGACTTCACTCTCTTCCAAAACCCCAAAACCCGAAAACCCGGATTGTCTTTCAGAAGTTATATTCATTCGAATCAAGAAACCAAACAAATTGCCTCAAGTGTTGACCCGAAAACCGATTCTGAGGAGGAAGAGGATAGAGACATGAATGAGTTTTTGTCTAGATTTGTCTGGATAATGCGAGGGAAGATGTCTGATGCTTACCCGGATAGTGATAAGCAAACAATTGATGGTATGTTATTGATGATTGTTGGTAAAGTTGTGTCTGAGATGGAAAAGGGCGGTCTTGAGCAGATGATTGAATCAGGGTCAGCATCTCCTTCTCAGGATTTTAGTGAGGATTTGTGGAGAACGGTGTGGGAAGTGAGTAATTTGGTTTTGGAGGATATGGAAAAAGTAAGGAAGAAGGAGAAAATGAAGGGGTTTTTGCAATCCGACAAAGTGAAGGAAATGAGTAGGTTTGCCGGTGAAATTGGTATTCGCGGGGATATGCTGCGAGAGCTTAGGTTTAAGTGGGCGCGTGAGGAAATGGAGGAGAGGGAATTTTATGAGGGTTTGGAACGACTTAGAAAAGAGGCAAACACACAAGAAAAGGGTGAGAAAGCAGAGGGCAAGGCTGCTGAAGAGTGTGCTGAGGTGGAGGAGAAGCCTAAGGTTATCACTCTTCCGAAGAGACATGGGAAGATAAAGTACAAGATTTATGGACTTGATCTTTCAGATCCAAAGTTGACTGAAGTGGCCGATAAGATCCATGAGAGAGGAGAGATGATTTTGCCTGAGGAACCAAAGCCTATAACTGGGAAATGCAAGTTGATTACAGACAAAATCCTTTCTTTAAAAAAGGAGGAAGACCCTTCTCCTTTGCTGACCGAGTGGAAGGAGCTTCTACAGCCAAGTAGGATTGATTGGATCAATCTGCTGGATAGATTGAGGGAACAGAATAGTCAATTGTACTTCAAGGTATTCTGGTCCTAAAATTTCTTCATTCAATATCTTTGCTTGATTTTGCAATATTTATGGTTAACTAATTTCCGTTTAACATGCTCGTATTGAATTGTTTGGAGAAACCAAATCACTTATTTGCACTTGCCTGGCCCTGTAATTGTCTTCTTATGCTTTGTCTGCTTAGATCTAAATATTTCATTCTAATATGACCACGAATCACTCTCGGCCCGTTTGATTATAGAAATCAGATTTTTTTTTTTTTTTGGTGATTAGATGTAAATGGTCAAATCTGAATGAAATTAGTGCTTGGCATTTGAATGTTAATATGAGATGAATATGAGTTGTTCATCAGTTTTAAGCATGAATGTGATATGGAAAGCGAAATCTAGCTTTTTATTATTGCATCAATTTTGTTTTACATACTACCTTTTGGTTATTGGATTTTTTTTATTCATGTTTACTTCTGTTTCTATGAGCTATGGTGCACATTAAAGGATGTGCCACATGTTAAATATAGAGATATGTATGAAGACCTGATTTTCAGACTTTTAAGATATATAAAACAAAGTGCAGTTAGTGGAGACTATTGCTTTGGTTTTGGTTATTTTGATGTAGTTAACATTGAATGAATTATTTTGTAGGTAGCAGAACTTGTGTTGAGTGAAGAATCTTTTCAGACAAATGTTCGCGATTACTCCAAGCTTATTGATGCTCATGCTAAAGAGAGTCGCTTGGAAGATGCTGAGAGAATTCTTAAGAAGATGAATGAGAATGGTATTGTCCCTGATATTGTGACATCCACAGTTCTGGTTCACATGTACAGCAAGGCGGGCAATCTTGACCGTGCTAATGAAGCATTTGAGAGTTTGAGGAGCCATGGATTCCAACCAGACAAAAAGGTTTACAACTCGATGATCATGGCATATGTAAATGCTGGCCAACCTAAGTTGGGTATGTCATTGGTTGATATGATGATCACAAGCGGCATAGAACGCTCGGAAGAGATTTATTTGGCATTACTCCGGTCATTTGCCCAATGTGGTGATGTTAGGGGAGCTGGACAAATTACGAACATCATGCGGATAGAAGAATTCCAGCCAACTTTAGAGTCTTGTACCTTGCTTGTGGAGGCTTATGGACAGGCCGGTGACCCTGATCAGGCAAGGAGCAACTTTGATTACATGATGAGACTTGGGCACAAGCCTGACGATAGATGCACTGCTAGCATGATTGCAGCATACGAGAAGAAGAATTTATTAGATAAAGCCTTAAATCTCTTACTAGAGCTTGAGAAGGATGGTTTTGAGCCTGGGCCTGCTACCTATACTGTTCTCGTGGATTGGTTGGGCAGGCTGCAGTTGATCAATGAAGCTGAGCAGCTATTGGGCAAGATTTCTGAGCTGGGTGAGGCGCCTCCTTTTAAGATTCATGTAAGCCTCTGTGACATGTATGCGAGAGCAGGGATTGAGAAGAAGGCTCTTCAGGCTCTGGGGTTTCTAGAAGCAAAGAAGGAGCAAATGGGTCCAGATGAGTTTGAGAGGATTATAAATGGGCTTTTAGCAGGTGGGTTCCTGCAAGATGCTCAAAGGGTACATGGGCTGATGGAGGCACAGGGTTTTGCCGCATCTGAGCGGTTAAAGGTGGCCCTAATATCATCTCAAACCTTTAACCGCCAAAAACAATCATTGAGATAGTTTTGTGGTCCCTAGAAAATGATTCACTAGCCAGAACATGAGATTGTCGACCAGTTGATTTGATGAGCAAGTGGGGTGTCCTCCATAAAGGAGTGAGTTGAGCTTTTTCCTACATTAGTATCTCGATCTTATTTTGTTGTGTCGATAATCCCAGTGTTTCCATGCCCAAATAGAATGCATTTCAATCTTCCTCTGCTTTTTGGACCATGATGCATTGGTCTTTTGTAATAATTACTTGAAAGAGGGCAAAACAATTCGTTTTAATGATTTTTTCAAGAGTGTCAATTTTGTGCTGGATAGTTGACTTACATGGCATTTATGATGGCGGCATACAATGGAACATAATTTGTTCTGTGTATTTTTTATGAGTGTGAATGTATAGTTCCTTTCTCTCCCCAAAGGGAAACACGTTGACCATTTAATATAGAAATTACAGCTCGAAGATGCTGAAGATTTTTTATATCATGGGATTCTGACGTGCATACTTTTAAATCAGTGGCATCCAAGAAATTGATACGGAGAATTTTGGCAGTGCATATTTCGAAGTATCTACATGTTCAATAGACAATGGTGAATATGATGTTTTATTTGACTTGGTTCACATTGATCAACTGGACAATAGATGCTTGAGGTTAATTGATGGCATATTCGTTAAGTTTTGGCCTGAGAATAAAAAAAAAAAAAAATCTTTGAATACATACTACCGTGGAACAAAGACTAGAAAGTTGGATGTCGGACAAGATCTTAATCACGGTTCCCTTCTTAGGATGGTTTTATCGTGTACATAGAACTGTGAGATTCTAATAGTATTCTCCTCTTATAAACTCATTCAATCGTTTCAGTTCCCCATTTTGTTGCTCAACCACTGCACGGACCACATCTACAATGGAAATCATGCCAACTATTCTACCATCTATTACTGGAACATGTCGAATGTGTTTGTCTGTCAGCAGCACAGAATTATCAATAATTTCCTCCCTTTTTCTGCTAACAATTGAAAAAAACAAAACCCAGTTCTATTTTGCTAATTACCTGTCATGAGCTGCATTGCATGAAGAATGTTTGCATCGGATGGCAGCGTAATCAACTTATTCTGTTAAAGTTATAAATTTCGAAGTCATGTTTTCTATAAGAGAACGGCTAATTGTCGAATTTGAGTAATTCAACTGCTGACAGAGAGTCAGATTGTATTACCTCATCGGTCATGATTTCTGCAACTCTTGTGTACTTAGGGGATCTTCCCTGTCCAGCAATCTTCCTCAGATAGTCTGCTTGTCCACCATTTCCAACACCAGACACTTTGGTTAATTATCTTTTCTGAGTCAAGAAGATGTTTGGTATTGACAATTTTGGTCGTAATAGATTTGGGTTCCGATGACTTTAGTTGTTATACTGTTGTATAGAAAATACGGCCATGCAGAAATGAAGGATTTTTGGCTTTGGAATATGAACAAAAGAGAAACCAACTGTTACCTCTTTCTGTGAAAATTCCAGCAATATGTTGTTGCTCTCCTGGTTTCAGTACTACTAGTGACCCAATATTATGTTGTGCCATCTGCAATGTCACAAAGATATTTTTCGTGAAATATGCATGCACAACTAAACTGAATCACGAAATATTAGCTTTAAAATTCCGCTTCGGTGGAACTCTACATTTTTCACAGCATCTTCAACAGTATCGTCTGAGCGGCAGCTAAGCCAAGACCCAACTTTATCATCTCCTTTGGTCATCAAAATCTCAGCTACCGTTATGTTCTCCAGCCCCTTCTCTTCGATTGATGAAGATGAAGAGGAGGTGACACATCCAAAACGCGAGCATGTTTTTCTTCCCTCAACGACGTATCTCCCTTGGCGATGCTTCAAAATTGCACCCTTCAGAATTTCCTGGCAAGAGCGTACGCCTCCTCTAACCATTCCTTGCGTTGTATGTAACTGTCTGTTTATCGAAACTGCCAAGAATAGTTTCGTTATCTTATTTGTGCCTTTTAAATGGGAAGAGAGCTTAAGACCATGCCTGAAAAATAAACTGAGACAGGTTGGAATTGACTAAAGTTCTTTTGATGGTGAAGCAACGACCTCTCCCCATCAGCGGCAATTTCTAGGGTTAACAGAAAAGAATATCTTGTCCTGAAGATTTACTTGTGAGATAAAGTTTCATTTAGTTCTTTCCTTGAGTGTGGGGACAAACGGGAAGGAATGTTTCCATTATTTCTCTTGGTTCTTTTTCTTGATATTATTGGAGAATGAAGACTGGCCCAAGAAGATACTCAGAGCTTGTAAAGGAGCTTCTCCGCTTTTTTATTTAGTTCCTGGAAGTGTAACCTTGAGTAAAGTAATCAATCCAATCAGACTACTCGTGTATCGCGTGAATCTATAGACGACTTTCAGTAAAGTATATGCTCGGGCTTGGAATGCCTTTAAGAGGAAAAAAGTATCGTTCAGGGAATGAAATCCAAAACAGTTGCCCAGGCAGAAATGGAAAACCTGAAGCAACCAAAATGAGATGCTAGACCTGACATTCAAGGAACATCTGATTAAAGAATCCTTCTCTTCTCATGTTCAAAGGTTTGTCGTTTTCCAGTCTTTCGAAGGGAAAGGAAGCAGCGAAGACGGTCAATCTATATATAGCACACCTCACATCATATTAAGAGCATCACCTCTCACAAGAACCCCGGGCATTATCCAGTTCCATTGCTGAGTATTTTCGCTTCTCTTAATTACCTATGGCAGACCAAAGGCAACCTTTCCGCTTTCGACTTCCTTGGCTATCAGCAATGAGTGCTCCTCCTCCTCGTCCTACACCTGAGCCCCAACCCTCCCGTCCCACTCCTGAAATTCAAGCCCCGGCCCAGCCAACCACCACCACCCCCCTTCAGCGCCCTCCATTTCGGCCTGCAGGGATAGCCCCCGCACAGCCCCCTCCCCAGGCCCAGACAACAACAAAAACAGAACCTCAGCCGCCACCACCATCTGGTGCAGCTACTGAATCAACAGCTGCTTCCCAACCCACATCACCACCTCGTGCAACAACTCAAACTCAGGCTGCCTCTGTGCCTCCACCAGAAAGCCGGATCACTTCTCAGCCAGCATCGCCATCTCGCGCAAGAACTCAAACACCCGTTGCCTCTCAAATAAGATCACCATCTCGTGCAGCCACACAAGCAAGGGCTGCCTCTGTGCCCCCATCTCCACCTCGCACTGCTCGGACACAACCGCCAATACAAGCTTTCCCCCAACCTCGATCGCCATCACGTTTGGCCACTCGTACAGGCCAAACATCCTCACCATCCTCTTCTCCAATAGGCAAAGCCACTCAGGTGCCGCCAACAGCCAGAGCAGTTTCTCAGGCCCCCTCTCCCCGAAAGCAATCAGAAACATCAACTAAAGAAACCACCCCCCCGCCTCCAAATATTACTCATCCCCTTTCTTCCGTTTCTGAAGAGAAGGAAACTAAAGAGACCTCTCAGCCTCCTCTTACTAGTATTCATCCCCTTTCTTCTCTCTCTCAAGAGAAAGAGTCAAAGCCAGCAGCATCCGAGCAACTTCTGCAAGAACCTCAACCAAAGACGCAAATTAAATCAGAGATTGTCTCTGAATCTCAATACCAAACTGGAGGTCAGACCACATTTAAACCTGATACAGCAGCAGCCCAGACAACACAAGCACCAGACTCGCTGACAACAGCTCCCCCAACTTCTACAGTAACTCCAGGAGCACCAGCCACACCCGAAAGGCTGCCCCTTACAGAATCAGAGAAAAAGATGGAGGGTGTCGAAAGCAAGAAAGATATGCAAGAATTCGTGAATGAAGAAAAGCCTCAAGGTGGAAAAGAAGTTGCACGAGAACTTGTGAAAGAAGAAAAGACTAATGGTTCAGGTGATGAACAGACGCCGAGGACAATCTGTGAGCTTCTTACCGCAGCCTCGGATTTAGAAACACGGAGCAAAGAGCTATTTGGTGCTAGAATTAAAACAGAAGAAAGGAAGCAGGAGAAGCATGAAATTTTCGAAAGAAAGAAACCACAGTCAACCTCCGAATCTGACGAAAAACATATCAAGACTGTGAGTTCAACACATGCAAAGGACAGGAACATCATAGGTAATCATCAGAAGCCTGGCATATCCAACGGGGAAAGGACTCCGCTGCACAAAGAGATCAAGGAAGACATCTCAAAGTTTGTTCATAAGCTGGCCATTGGGCATTCAAAACAGCCTGTAGATGATAGACCTGTAAGTATAATGACTGTTGCAGGTGAAAACAGAGGAGCGTCCATGCAGTTAGGGGCAGAGTCAGCCAAAAAGGGAGGATCTGTCCCCATTCACCGGGGTTATAAGCTCAAGTCAGATGAGATCGCTGAAACTACTACGGACGGAGAAGAAAAGTCTAAGGGAAGGAGCCCTAGAGATCCCACAACCAAGAATAATCAGGCAACAATGGCATACATTAACAGTAATATACAAAGCATCAACAACTCAATTGTGTTCAACAGTTCAGTCAATGAGAGGAATCCTGGTGTCCATCTGGTATTCTCTCACAATCTAGCAGAGCCCACCAAGCCAATTACAAAACCAGCGACTGTTGAGACCCATGGCCACGAGGCTAAAGTTACCATCGCCCCTGCGGAAAAACGTACTTATCAACCCACAGTAAGAAGACGGTGTCTCAGAGGGCTTTTCATGGAACCAAGTGACTCAGACCCAGACAATCCTGAAAAGCCTCGGCGCCATGGTTGCCTTTATAACTGTGGGGAGAAGAGCAAGGATAAGGACATTAGGGTGCTTTGACTATTACAAATCAGAGCAACTTCACAGTACCGGCTCATACCAGCAGATTTGCTTGCTAAAGATAAAACACAATGATAATAAGGATGCCGTATCATCCATGGAGTATGCATTGAATGTTACATCACTTTTACATATCATATAAAAGAAAATGTACCGTGTACTTCATTCAAATTGAGTTTCAGTTACACAACTTTTCTAATATACAATTAAGAGAAGCAATCTCCAGTCCCCGCAGAATTATAGATAAAATTCTCAAATGCAATGAAGCTACATACTCAAAAGAGAAATGTAATGGAACGGCCTTTCCTGCAGATAAGTATGTTTGGCAATATAAATTACACTGTGCATGTCTGTCATTACACAAAAGAGATACCTGCAGTGTATAAACACTCGAGACAAAAGTAAAGACAAGGCGCTTCCATCAAAACAAATATGTACAACTAAAGTGGAGGAAGACTAGCAAGATCATGTTCCTTATGGTAAAACAGAAAGATCATTCACAAGCCGGCTTGGTGTCAAAGCTGCTCAAGCAGATTGCAAAGGCTTGCAAGGCAGAGAGGGGATATCGATAATCCATAGTAAAAATGTCTTTCCCAATCTTTCCAAACTGCAAAATCACTCTCTCTTGTTCTGCCACTGAAACATTTTGGCTTGGCTCTGCAGCTGCCACCAGCTGGAAATTCTTCACAGATGCCACTGTAACTCGTCCTTTGAAATTTAGACACCAACACTGTAACTGCTCATGCCATCTAGGAGCTTTATTTTTCAAAATCAGAGGATCCCCAGCGCTTCGGAATGATTCCAATGGCCCAGAAAGGCTAGTGGAGCTGAATTCAACAAGTGGCTTCTTTCCTTTAGATACAGGTGAAGGTGAAGAAGGAATTTGCTCCTCACAGCAATTTGAGAACTCTATCGGAGTAGGTGCAGTGCCCCCTTCTTGAATTGCAGAGATTGGAATTGAATGCATAGTACATTGCATTCTCCTTGGGCCTCGGGTGCGGAGGACATTGAGCTCGTAAGATATGGTGGCCACACTATAGTTATTACTAGATCCTTTTAGAGATACCTGCTTTGGAAAGATTTTTCTTTGTGACCTAGAATTGGAGTGGATGGCAGTGTCGCATGGAGGCTGGCTGTCATAAATTGTGAACTTGGTTCCAAGGAAATTAGACCTGTACAGAGTTTTGCTAATTAATTGCATGAAACAATAATGCATTTTCTACAAGGACAAGAATCCAGCAGTGCTAGAGCTCACCTTAGTTTTCCAACATAAGTATTGCTTGTTCGAGAGAAATCACCTCCAACTAAAGATATCAAGAAATCAGTGCTTGTTGCCTTCCTGATCTTCCTTGCAGCCAACAATAACTTACCCATATCACCTGAAGGAGCTGTTGTTTAATTAAAATTATCAGCAGAGTATATCAGCAACTGAAACAAACGATTGTTATCCCTCTTGATCATCTGATATTAAAGAATCAGAAGGAGTGGAACATAAAAATAAAAATAAACAAATCAAGTGTAATCTCAACTACTGAGGAAATTCTATAGAATGAAATAAACATGTGAGATCTCAACAACTGGATCCCTGGAGAGTTCCAAATAAGATGATAACCCCACAGACCACTGCTAAGCCTCTTATATGAGTTTCAAACATGTTATATCAAATGAACTGCTACATTGATCAACTAATCTTTCAATAATATTTAGAGTATCAACCACAAATCATGCCACAGATTTGATAAGCAATTTGAAGACAAAAACCAATTGTATGACTGGATGAAGCATTCTTCCTAGTGGACTCTAAAATAAACTGATCATCAAAATTAAAAGGAAAAAAAAAGTACATTTGGCAATTTATCTAACCAAACTGTTAGTTTTAAAATACACAAGTTGATTCCAATAAAGAAAAAGGGTAAAAAAATTTAAAAAATAGCAACAAGTACCTGGGTCTGAGACCAGTTTGTTTTAAATCCACTAGTAAAACCCAGAAAAAAGAAAGGGAAAAAGAGAAATGAAAAATAAAAACAAATCAATAATTTACCTGGGCTGAGACCGAGATAAAGTCTGTATGTGCCAGTCGGCCTTTCCCTTCTAATAAAGCATTGAATTGGAGCATCTCTTGGACCCGGCTACTCAAAATCCAAAAGTTCAAAATTCAGATTCATGTAGAAACAAACATTATAAAAAGAGAACAAACTTTATAACCAAAAAAAGACCTGCTTCAATGAAACGGGAAAAGAAAGCAACCCGCATTGCTCAGGAGTCCTTATTATCTCCTTTGTAACAGCCCTCCAAGACTTGCAAACAGAAGCACAAGCAACAACATCCCTCCTGGCAGGCCAAGAGGTCTGGCTAGCTTCTATGCGCTGAATTATGTCATGCAGCAATTCAGGGGGCATGCTTGCCCACTGACTCTGCTCAACTATTATTTTGGATGACGATGAAGAACCTTCAGGAGCAATATAAGAACGCCCTCTGCGTCGCATATTATGCTTCCCATTCTCCGAACCTCTTCTTTCTGAACCTCTTCTTGATATGTTACCAATACCATCTCGCATTTCCTTAACAATGTTCTTCAATGCCATCTTCAATCAACTAGCACTTTTCACTAGAGAAACAATTGCAAATGATAATTACAATTTGATACAGATTTACTATCTTTTACATCTAATTGCTTAAGTTTACATGATGTATAAGCTTCTATGTTTCTATTCTTCAGTTTATGTCACAGATCATGGCTTGCTGCCTTGTAAAGATTATATATATTTTGATTGAGATTCATGACTAAAAATGAAAGCCAGATCATATATATAGCTCAAAGTTTCACTTGAAAAGCACAAATTTCTATCAAGTTTCGAAACGTTTTGGTCTACAAGATGATTTTAACGATACCTCTATCCGCATCAAACAAAAACAGCATCATCGCAAAAATGAAAATTTGAAGCGGATAAACAAATAAATAGACAATTAATTAGATAAAAAAATAATTAAGAATTGAAAAAATAGGAAATAAATTTATAAACTCCAGATCTAACACGTAAACGAGAGAGATGACAGATTCATGTACCAAATGAGAGACAAATTAATAGAAGATCTCGAAATTCTCTGAATGAATAGCGAATCGAGAAGAGAGACGAGGGACAATTTGGACAAGTTTCTCGATAACTTGAACGAAACAAAACTTTATAACTTTTAACAAATCGCTGTAAGAGAAATTAGTAAAATGCCGAGCGAGTCCTCACCAAAACGGCGTTTCAGGTCGTCGTCTCCTTCGCATACCTCTCTCTCTCTCTCTCTCTCTCTCTCTCTCCCCGTCACCGCAGTCACCACCACCTACCCGGACGTGACCTGAGAGGCTGCTCTGCCCAGCAAACTGCCACGAGCCACTCAAAAAGCTTTTCTCGGATCCTGATTTCTCATCTTATTTAAACGAATTTTCCTTTTTTAAAATTTTGACCTCTCTTTTTCGTCTCGTTTCGTCCGTTAAAATTAATTGGCTGCATTATGCAGAACCGTCTACTTCGATCTATGCGATTTTAATATAATAATAAATTTTCATTTCATTTCGGTCCCTTTTTTTTTTTTTTTAAATAAGTGTGAAAAACTGAAAACTAAAAAGTGCGGAAACACAAAACAGTGCTAATTCCTGCCTTTTTGATTAACTAAGCACTGTCCGCTATTGATCATGGTTGGCGCTTGGCAGTGGTGCCTTTACAAGCACTCCACGTCTTTGACATTCGCTGTTACTTTAATTTTTTCTTCTTTTTTTAAATTTTTTTCCCATTATTATTATTATTTGTTTAATACTTTAATCTTACGCTCACAACAACTGCGACGAGGCTAACTGAAAGTGATTGGCCTTTTGTTTTTCTGAAATTATATTGTCTATGCATTTCACTAAGAACGATCGTACAGTTATAAATTTTTATATAAATTAATTTAATATTAATTTATTAATTAAAAAAATATAAAATAATAAAAATAAATTATAAATTAAATAATATTTAATTTAACTAATTAAATTATGTCACATAAATTTATATAAAATAAATTTATACAAAAATTTATGATTATATTATTACTCTTTAACTAAACGACGATTGCACAATCTCTGCATGAATTCATAATTTACTTTACAATAATATTAATACTATAAATAGGATAATAACATCTCACTCCTTAAGTTTTATATTTTCGCAAACCATTTGCCTATCTATTTAAATCAAATAGGTTTTTTTGTTCATTGATTGTTATTAAAAAATTTAATATTATATATCATTCATCTATCGAATAATAAAATAGACAAACAAATACTCTTATGCGTTAGGATATTAATTATCCAATGGAAAGTATGACATTAATTCTTCTAAATGAATAAAAAGATCCAAATGCCGTAATTAATAAAAGAGAATTGAATATAAGAGGATGCCCTTAATTTAGAAATTATTAAAAGTCAGGGATCTAGATGTTATTATTCTTTGCTTTATGATGGTACTCGAAATTTTTTTAAAAAAAAAAAAATTATCTGGTGGTAAAAGCATTTTCAGGACTATTTAGAGCTTGTATTAATTGATCTTGCTTTTTTAGCGTGGAAAGAAGATACATCATTGCACGAGCTCAATCTTTCGTTTCTTTTCTTTTTTTTCTCCCCACCTTTAATTTTGACTGCGCACATACCACAAATTCACATGTCCAACACCTTTAATTTTGACTGCGCACATACCACAAATTCACATGTCCAACAGTGGAAAATTCTATAATGTCGTGATGAAAATTACGGCATCAATATCGTGATAAACATAAATATTATAAATTACACATAAAATTAGTAAATATAAAATAAAATTAATAAATTTATACAAGATTATTAATTATTTAAAAAATTAACATTGTTTCTATATAATTTTAGTGAAAATTTTATTAAAAAAATATTTTCTTTAATTAAACATGGAAAAAAAGTACTCATTAATTAAACAAAAAATTGCATTGAAAAAAAAAATAGAATAAGTTTTATTGAATTGGTTTAACCATAAATTCTATATTTATTCTAGGACATTTGTATACTTTTTCCCCATTTTTTTATATATAATATCTATTTATTACACAAGTTAATCAAGCGCAATTATTTATCTTGATGTGGAGCAAGCAAAAACAAAATTAAAAAAAAAATTCTTATATTACTAGACACATATATGATATGTCAATAAAATTAGATTTTATTTTGAATTTTATGCATACGTCGTGTAGTTTTAAATTTTTTACGTATACTTAGAGACAATTTAAGGTTATTGTTGATGAAATGTAGAAAGATGCAAAATATCCTTATCTTACAACAACTATAAAAAATATTAAAATAATATTTTTTTTTTCAAAATCCGATTTTGAGAATAAATTTCATCTTTAATAAAACACCATATGTATTACATAAATACAAAGTTAACATTATTCAATTTAAATAAAAAAAGGCAACAAATATATAAACTAATAAACATTATAATGAGATTTTATTTTACAATTATGAATTTTTTTTAATAGTAATTCTTATATTAATTTATTCATTTTAGCTTTTATTTATAAGTTTTTGGCATAATTTATAAAGTTTATGTTTTATTTTGCACTTAATATTGATTTACTTGTTTTATGTTATATTTGTAAGTTTTCAATTTAGGTACCAGTAATGCATCAATTCACCAGTTTTACCGTAATTTACTTATTTTACCTTTCTTTTACAAGTCTTATATTCAATTTTCAAAATTTATGTTTTATTTTACAGTTAGTGATGATTTACTTGTTTTATATTATATTTACAAGTTTTCATTTTGTTTACTAGTAACACATTAATTTTATTAGTTTTATATTAATTTACTTATTTTACCTTCCATTTACAAGTCTTATGTTCCATTTCTAAAATTTATGTTTTATTTTATAGTTAGTGTAGATTTACTAGTTTTATGTTATATTTACAAGTTTTTGTTTTGTTTACTAGTAACACATTAATTTTACTAGTTTTATATTAATTTACTTGTTTTACCTTCCATTTACAAGTCTTATGTTCCATTTCTAAAATTTATGTTTTATTTTACAGTTAGTGTTGATTTACTAATTTTATGTTATATTTACAAGTTTTTGTTTTGTTTACTAGTAATACATTAATTTGACTAGTTTTATATTAATTTACTTGTTTTACCTTCCATTTACAAGTCTTATGTTCCATTTCCAAAATTTATGTTTTATTTTATAGTTAGTGTTGATTTACTAATTTTATGTTATATTTATAAGTTTTTGTTTTGTTTACTAGTAACACATTAATTTTACTAGTTTTATATTAATTTACTTGTTTTACCTTCCATTTACAAGTCTTATGTTCCATTTCCAAAATTTATGTTTTATTTTACAGTTAATGTTGATTTACTTGTTTTATGTTATATTTGTAAGTTTTTGTTTTGTTTACTAGTAACACATTAATTTTACTAGTTTTATATTAATTTACTTGTTTTACCTTCCATTTACAAGTCTTATGATCTATTTCCAAAATTTATGTTTTATTTTACAGTTAATGTTGATTTACAAGTTTTATGTTATATTTACAAATTTTATGTCTTATTTACATAATTTATATTTAATTACGGTATTGATGCCGCAACTTTAATCACGACATCATAGAATGACCCGTCCACAAACAGTCACTAGTTGGTATGGTCATGGATGTGTACTCGAATGAAAAAACAACGACCCGTTAAGCCAAAGTTTTGTGTCACATCAGAAAGGTCGGGAACCAAAAGAGGAATAGAAAGACGTTTGCATAATTAATAAAGAATTGGGCAACATGTCTATTAAAAAAATCTCAAATGATGAACAAATTCGTAACATGAGATCCGAGGGCGTTTTCAATGTCGCATGACAGAGATAGAGAGCGGAAGAGCCGCCTAAGTAGAAAGTAGTAGTCAAATTCGTGTAGAAAGCGCAACGGCTCAGAGGTTTCCGTTACGGAGATCTAGTCTAGGGATCCAAAAGAAAGGAGAGATCTAAAAGACACTGCAAGAGCCAAGAGGGCCCCGCGCATTTACTGCCTTTACTCTCAAAATTGTTATTTTCACTAACAGCTCCGGAAAATGCTAAAGGTTCTTTAATTCTACGTCCGTACTCTTTTTAACACGCGTACATGCCTGGAGCTGGCATACGTGGTAATGTGCGGGCCACTCACAAGCCACCTGGAGGGTGTGACTGTGGACGGAATGCCGTTTTCATGCATCATATCGTGCGAGGGATTAATTAACAATAAAAATGGGGGTACGTGTGTGAATGTGATGTTAACGGAACATTGACATTGTGTATGGGAAGCGGAACTGAACAGTGTGCATCCGTGCTCTTGGTTATTTGATAAATACAATTCTTGACTGCCGAGTCGCTGTCAGATTTTTGGCCAGCAACAGTCACACTTGCACGTGTTTAAGATTTTTTTTTTAAATTTCAAATATCTAATTATTTTGCCTTGAAGGCATGCATGTGGGAAGATGCCACCACATGGGCCATCTATTTAGCTCTAAAATTGTAGCTACGACTTGCGACTTTGTAAGAGCCTTTTTGCTTTTCCTCCTTAATTAACATAACGAGGCTATATTTCAAGTACATAGGATGCTTGCAGAATAGAATCTAGCCCTTTGTTTTTGTTAGTGGAACCCGACGGTTGGTTTTGATTAGAGACGGCGATTTTTCTTGTTGGGATGGGAAGGATTCTGTTCTGTTTATGATGAGATTGAAATATATATTTGTCTTAAAAAAATAGAAGGACGGAAATGAAATATTTTTTATTTTATTTGTATAAATGGGATAGGATTGGAATTTACAAATCTCGTCCCGTTTTATTCTATTGCCAATCTTGTAACTTTGGCTTATTATTATATTATTGAATTATTAGATATTTTAACATCACTGAAATTAGTTATTGTCTAAATATATGGTTTTTAAAGTGTAAGGTTGCGTTTGTTTTTTAATCTGAAATCTGAATAGGTCTGAATTTAGCTGAAATCTAAATAGGTCTGAATGAAAATATCTGAACGACATGTTTGTTTTTTCTTTTTTGACATTTGAACAGGGAAGTTTAAATGTTAGTAGTTTGACATAAATATCCTTTTAAGTGGTACATATATTTATTCTTCACAATTTATAGTTTTCACAAGTTGATTAGTTTAATAGCATTTAAAAAAAATACTTTCATTATTGATCTTAATTTAATTTTGTAATAAAAAATGTAATTATAACATCAACCTTTATTATAAAGTCAATATTGTTGCTTTAATTTTGATTAATCATAATGGATAATTTGATTTGTTCAATATTTTAGTTTAGTTAACCATATGAATAAAAATTTTAAGCAATTAAAGAAAAAATAACTTCAAGGATAATACAAAAAATTAGGTTTATACATAATTTAGAAATACATGAATTATTAAGGGTATTTTTGAGTTTTTAAATTAAAATTTTTCATTTAGATTTCAGACTTCAGATAAAAGTAGAATTTTTTTACTTTTTCTATTCAGATAAAATTGTCTGATAATAAGTGATAAGTTAAAAAAACAAACAACGTATAATAAGTAAATATCTGAAAAAAAGTTAAATTCAGACTTCAGACTAAAAAACAAACAGCACCTAAGTCTTAATAATAATGTGCAATGGAAACAAATAGACAATTAAAAAATGTTAGTATAAAGTTATATTCAAATATGAATGTAATCAAAACAAGACTATTATTTGATTATTCTACTTTGTATTTATTCAAGATTTTTGTTATATTAAATTATGATGATTCTTAAAAGAAAAAAGTTAAAAAATTTATTTATTTACATTTGTAACTGTTTAAGATAATAAAATGGGATGTGATATTTAACGAGACGGGATTTAAAATAAATTTTTATCCTTTAAAAATAAAAAGAGATGAGAATGAGACATTTTTTTTTTTATCTCATTTATATATACGAGACAAAATTAAGATTGATAAATCCCGTCCCATTGCCGACCCCAGTTTTAATAACAATTTCCCTTTTTTTAAGTATTTCATTTCGGATGCTGTGTATTAATTAATTCATTCATTACGTTTTAATATAGGCACCTAAACCTCAAGTTATCATGACTGTTTCTTTTATCGATTCTCTTCATCACTGCATGTGTGTGTACATATAGTAAATGCTTAAAAGAAGAGTATCGGATACATAATGAATATAGATTATTAGGGTGTTTATATATCTTTTAATTCTCTTTTCTTTTAATAATTATTGTCATACGTTTTCCAAACTCATTATCACATGAAAATATTGATATGCATAAGCAATAACAGCAGAATTCATATCTTTACTTTCACAAATATTAGACGAAATCTATATATTAGGGCATGACCAATGCCCTCAAAATTTTTAAGAGCATCGGTTATAAATGAACTAGGAGCCCATTGATATTATTATCATACATTTGAATAATAGGGGGGTTTTCAATATATATATATATATATATATATATAAAGAAAATTTACCAATATCATATAACTGCAAAGTGGATCCAGAGCCTTCAAATCAAAGGATTAATAAGAATTTTGTAACTTGTCATCTGCTTAAAAATGAGGCTGACTCTAATATAGGGCACACTCCACTGAGATTGTCTCAATATTGTATTTGTATAACTAATGGCATTAAGAAATGTATGAGGAGCTAAACAACATGCTTGAAGCCTTAGTTAAACGCTAGAATTAAGCGATAGAGAATAAAACTGAAAAAGGTTTAAGCAAAGCAGAGTGCGAAGTTAGGTAAAGAAAGGTAGTTGTACTTGTACACTTAATTTGCATGGTTCATTATTATAATAATAAAACAACGGGATGGTTCCAATTAACTTGATAACAAGTTCAAACAGATCAGCAAAGTGAAATGTGGAGCCCAAGTCACATTTCTGGCTTGTGCAATTTTAGTTGGCTGTTTCGCCGGACTGAGTAAAATGCCAACAAGGCCGGACGTAACCAGAGTTGATCAGCATCTTTCACAATTTGGGTGGCAATGCCGGCTGCGTATGTTTTGCGACTCCTGGCAACCTCGATCTAGTCCCTAGGAACTTACGACCATTAGTAATGGCGTGCGGGTACGTGTAACGTGTATGTGGTAGCCCCCGCTTCCACCTCCCATTCTGATATTTTCCAATTTTGATTGGAGAGAAATTAAATTGTACGCGTGAGAATTGGCGGTGGCTACAGTCGAAGAGATTGTGTGAAATTTTAGAGTGCAGTGCAGTCAATGATGAAATGATTGTAGCTTTGACTGCAAATTAAGAAAATTTTTCCTTTCAGGGCAAGGGTTTGACAGTCTTCAAGTTGTGTGATATCGAATTTTAGGTGCCACTGAGACCCGAGAAGTTTACTAATAATTACAGCCAACGGCCATGCTTTTCTTGCAACGAGAAAGTGATAATATAAAGTACAAGTATTTTTTGAGCTTTAAAACTTGCTCGAAAATTGAAATCGCGTCCAGTCCGGCGGCCTTTTGCATTTTAAACCTGGTTGAGCAGCGCCACGCTGTTCACTGTTCGTGTGCTAAGTTTAGTACACAAAATTAAATTAGACTAAATATTATGATTACACTATATTAGATTGATTTAGATTAAATTGAATTATGTATTGTCGTGACTTATGTTTGGTACTGTATCGAATTGGATTATATTAAGTTAAATTTAATTTAAATGAAGTTAAATAGTATTTAAGTTAATGTTTGAATTTAAATATCAACTATTTATAGATATTTAATAAGAAATATTATTAATTAATTAAAAACAAAACTAATAAGAAAATTATATATATATATATAAATTAAAAATAAAACTAATAAAAAATATTATTAATTAATTAAAAATAAAACTAATAAGAAAACTTATAATTTAAATTATTTATATTTCTTTACTATAATTATGACTATCCAATAACTGATTGAATATATATATATATTCAATCAGTTATTGGATAGTCATAATTATAGTAAAGAAATATAAATAATTTAAATTATAAGTTTTTTCATATGAGATATATCATTTCATTAGATAAAATAAATAAACTATTTCAATAATAAATTAATTAATAATTTTTAAGTAAATCATGAATAACAAAAAAAAAATAACTAAATAATAACAATAAATAAATAAATCAGTTTTATGTTATCAATAAAAATTGTGTAATAAATTATAGATGAAATTTGGAATTACTAATCTCATGAATTTAGGATTAAATTTTGAATTTAGTCCATTAGTCTAATCCAAGTGAGCATGCTAGATATGAGATTAATATTTTATCTAAAAAATTAGTCTAATCATATACTTAATCCTAACTCCCGGACATGGCTTTAGGAGACTGTATATCTCCTTAAAAATAAAGTTTGGACAAAGGTAAATATTTTTTCCACTAGTTTATAAGTGAAGCTAGTTGTAGTTGATCCCAATAGAATAGACGTAGTTATATAATAGGTCCAAGTAGATATCTAATATAAATATCAATAGCAGTAGATACTTGATTGTACAATACATATTAGTCATTGTGAAGCCACACAAAATTAGGCTCAATTGGGTCATTGGTCTAGCTTATGGGCATTAAGTGAAGCTCTTATGAAACCCCACTAATTATATATATGGCTCTTATTTTGATAAAATTAAAAAAAATGACAGAAGGTTATAATGAAATTTAATTAAATATTAAACATAATTTTTTATAATAAAAATCTTATTACTATATCATTTATTACTTTATTACCTCTCAAAATTATTTTAATTTTAAAATAATTTTTTATATCATTTAAAGATGGGAGTGTTCATGATTTATAAGTGTGAAAATATTTCAATCTAGCTAGATTTATATTTGTCTTTTTATGTAATTGCTTCTAACAATAGTACCATAACAAACAGATGTGGGGAATAAGGATTTTAGGCGGGTTGTGAAAAGCACTGCTCATGATCGGGTAAAATTTGTGGTGGTCATATTTCGTGGCCATTATGTGGACTTCGCAGATTTAAGACTTTGTTGCAAGAGCCCAAATACAAATCTGAGCCCACATAGTGCCCAACGTGTAGATGGATACAATTTTGCCAAATTGGACTACTCGCACCCTACCATAAACCCGCCAAATTTTTTTCCCTTTTTTTTTTTTGTGGGCATATTTATACTTTTAGTCTTTAATTGAAACTGCATTGAAAGACAATATATCTAATTAAACTCATATATTAAACACATTATTTTACTAAAATTCTTTACACAAACATGTTTTAGGTAGTACTTATTACTCCTAACAAAATTTTAACACCCTGCTATAAACGCTCTTTTATGTTTTAAACCCTAAATTAATGAAGGTAGAAATTTGTGGGGAGCGATAACTATTCCTCACCAATTATTACATAATTGGGAAGAAAAGAATCTCATCATAAGGTTGCGTCCGAGCACTCAAAGTTGGTGATTGTTTTGTAGAAAAACTTTTTAAAATGTTTTTTTAAAAAAAAAAAAAGAGAAAAATTCCTTGGACATGAGTGTGAGTAGCAGAAAAAAAAGAAACCTGAAAAATATTGGGGTTTCATGAGAAATGATTTTAATTAAAATAATGTCTTCTTATTTTGTTATAAGAAATATATATTTTAAATATATGGTAGGAAGAGGGGAAAAAAAAAAAGAACAAAAACAAAGAGCGAAAGAGAGAGAGTGAGAGTAGGTTTTACTAAATTTATAAAGGGTACCGATATTTGTCATGTTTCGTATTAAAAACAGAGGATAAACATTAGACGTGTCGCGTCCCGGTAATCAGTGGTTACCTCACTAACAATTCTTTAACCATTTACATTCTATCTTGTCGCCTTACCCGCAAATCTGTGGGCTGACTGTGGTGCTGGAAGCCTGGAACCGGTAACCCCTTAAAAAAAAAAAATGGTAATCAATACTTTAATAAAATAAAAAAATCTATGGGCTGATAGAGCATTTTATTATTATGCACTAAAGTCTAAAGCGCTCATCACAATCAAACGACCAAGACTATGGGCATCACATCAAGTCTAGAAATTAACCCCCTTTATCTCCTCCTACCTGAAATTAAAATCTATCATTTGGGGATAAGAACAAACTAAAGGATAGGTGTCTCACAGTACCAGTGCCGACAGGTGACCAAATGCACTGCTATAAATAAATTTGTCAAAGAGATTAAAATGTTGAACATACTGTCTTGTTGGTCTGGCAGTTGAAGATTCAAGTAAAAATGGGATCGCTAATGGCAGGATGGGATTCTCCCACATCAGATCCTAAATTAGGTAATAACTTTCGTAACCTTTCATTATTCGATCATCTCAAGTCATAATTTAATGTCAGTGGTTAATTTTGTATGTATATCTAATTTTTTATTTTAATTTTGTTTTTCAGTGAAAATAAAGAGGAATCAGTCACTTACCAAGGAAGAAATAGAAGCTTATTGGAGAGCAAAGAAGAAAACTGAAGAGGAACATCTCAAGGCCGTTTCTGGTCCGTCGGACAGCGTACAGGTACAGGTTTAATTTCAGATGACAAGAAAACTAACAGAGAATAATACGAATTAAACCATAATTTGTGGCAAAATATGACAGGAAATCAGTACAAATAACGTGCCTGAAATGAAGTATCAGAGATCGAGCTCGCTGCCCATGGCTAATACCAAGACGGGTTTGATAGACGTGGATGAGGAAACAAACCTGGAGAAATTCATAATGAAACATGGCTGGTAAGTGAAATAGCTAATTTAATTATAAGCTCCGCAAAATGAACCGATTGAATGTGATCTAAAAAGTATCTGATTGTTGGGTGGTGTGGTTTCAGGTGGACGAGGAGCACGTCGGCATTTCTGAATGAACCTCCTGTGCTCGAAGGCGGTTCAAAAAGTTACGCGGCTCAGTTCCATGTTGCCAATCTTGCAGCAGCGACCTCAAAATCCGACGCGGATACTGGAATTCGTACCCATTAGCTCCTTATCGAGTGGCTTGTAACGTTGTTAATTTTATCTTTTAATTTGTTTTCTAAACTTAAACTGTGTGTTATATATTCCGGACAGGAAGTTGCCTCTAAGCTGCAGCTCCTGCGGATGTCGTGCTTGTTAATTACTGTATAACTGCGTGTTCAGTCGATGTATACAGCCGGATATGGCAATTGTTAGTTTTTGCTTTTGAGTCTGTGTGTGTGTGTGTGTGCATAGATGGATAGATAGACTTATATAGATAGGCTCAGCGATTGTGAGTTTTGTGGCTTGTAATTTTTCTACATGCATGTATTAAAAGCAGGGTAATTTTGACGAAGTTCGTACTATATTCTCCTCCTCTTGCAAAACTCACATTTACGAGTCATTCAATCAATAAAATCCATTTATAAGTATAAACAAAATGGTATGGGATAAGGTGGGGTCTAGCAATGGCGTAACCATGGTGCCGTGCTACAGTCTTTGTCCGTATTCAGCAAGATTATTGGAATTTTTTTTTTCAATCTAACGGTTGAAATTAAATTGTTGTACAGTTAGTATCCAACGTGTATTTTCCTTTCACCTTAATGTTGGTACTCCATCCAATCTAAGTGCTGTTACCGACCACACGCCTTAACAACCGATCCGACTGGAATGCTTTTAATATATACATATGAGTGCATGCATATATACATGTTTGCGTACGTGCGCGCGCGCAGCTGCAACTTGCAACAGAGGGGATAAACACATCAAACTCAAATTGCTTTGCAGCAAACGACCAAAGTCACGATACGACACCGTGATCTTAAACGGTACATATATATATATACACACACGCGCGTGTTTGAGGACTCTAAAGGATGTATTTAAGAGAGAATTCATTCATCTCGCCACGGTAATGGATCATAAATCATAATGGCGCAAGATTCTCCATTTGTTTCTACCTTCTTCTCAGAAAGAATTATTTATTTATTTCACTAAAACGTAATCATTCAATCCTTCTCACTTAAATCATGAAGGCGGCCACAAACGAAAGGTGCATCAATCGTGGCTTTTCATGCTTTAAGACTACTTTTTGCCAAACCAACAGTACGTTGTCGCACCGTGGTTCATTCTAGTGGGTTGCCATCTCATCTCATCTTAAAAGCCCAATTACCATTTACGACGCGCCACATTGCACCACTGATAAAACGTTGTACGTAGTTTTGCGATGGGTGCATAATGCATAATAAGAGAATGAAGAAATCCTACTTGAATTAAAAGTATTTAAAAATATTTTAATTAATTTATATCCTAATTTAATTTAATTTTTTATTTAGAATTTTATTATTTAGATATAACTTATTTAAGTGTATTTATAATTTAGGTGTGAATCTTATTAAAATAAGTTTTTAGTCAAATTATGATTAGTCATACTTAGTATAAATAAGTGTCTTTTATAACCTTATAAGATAGCCTTGATTATTTACTATTAATTATTTCTTACAATAAACTCTCGATTTGGAGTTTAATAATATTTTCAGCTTTCAAATATGTGTATGAGTATTTGAGTTTAATTAATTCTCAGTATTTTATGGAATTAATGAGTCTTAACCTCTAAATTCACGGCATCTTTTAAATCAATGTCAATTTTAGTTTTTTTTTTTTTTTAATTCTGGTATTCTCTATAATCAATGGAATATTTTGAGCTATAACTTCTGCTGCATCAGTTTGGTATCAGAGCTAAAAGCTTGGTTCTAAACAATCCTCAACACCTATCCCTTTTTTCCCCCTAAAACCATTTACCTTATATAAAAAAAAAATTGGAAAACCAAAAAAAAAAAAATTTCCAGCAAGACCCGAGGCCACCACAGCCGCCGCTGCCTATAATTGCTGACGTATTTTTTCGACGTTGTTTTAACAATCAGCTATCACCATCCAAATCAAACAAGGACACCGATCCTAGTCCATCCATCAAACTCTCCTTCCTGCCATCGGAAAACAACCAAATTAGCCGTGAAGCCACTACCGTTGTTCACCGATTTTGGCCGTGATTTAGCCAACACCACCACCATCAATCCACTCCTCTCCACGAGCTCAACCTTCCCACCATTCCTCACTATCGATCGACACTCAAATCGCCGAAAATCGAAGCCCTAAAAACCACCGCCTTTATCTTCACTTTCCAATCAAATCACTACCTTTTTTGACAAATCAACACCACCATCATACTCACTAACCTGAAATCTTCCAAATCCACCCATCTTTATTCAATTTTTTTATCACCACCGCCGATAACCCTATCTTTAGCTTATTTATTATTTTAACCCAGTTCTTTCATTTATACCAATATTACACTTTTATTTTCTGATCTTAGCAAAAAACCCAAGCAAACACAAGAGAGAGAGAGAGAGAGAGAGAGAGAGAGAGAGAGAAAAGAGAGGGAGAAAATAGAAAAAAGAAAAAAATTGAATCATAAAACCACAACATCACCTTGAAGTTTTTATCTTAAAAGAAGATGTTTTAGTTAAGATGTTGATGATTTTGCGTTCGATTGCTCAAGATTTAGAGAAACTTCAAAATAAAAAATCTTTACACATAAAGCAAAGATATGGATTTGACGAAGTTGTTTATGATAATGTATATTGTGAGAATAATAAGGAAACTGGTAACTTTACTTTACTGGACAATAGTATTCCTTCTAAGGAGACTATTAATTGGCCATTCACGTCTACAATAAATTCTCCACATACATACATCAATTTGGATCAACTACCAAAATTTAATGACTATATTAATCTTGTGGAAAAGATGAGATAGTAATTAGTGCAACCTCATATTATTCACTCCATTCAAATGGAGAAATGTATGATAAGATTTTTCAACAAGTGGAAGATTTTAAGAAGTACTCTTTTGTTATTGTTTTTTTTTTTTAGAGTTTAAAAGGATGTTACGACAAGGTATCCTTAGAAAAATTATTAATTGAAAATTTTATCTCGCGTTATTGGACAGATTAGATGGATATAGTCACCAAGGTTGGAAAGTTAAAGGTTATTCATCAGCATCGACATTGTAATTTAAAGATTAATCTTAAGGCAAATAAAGATTATCTTGGAGACTACAACGATCAAAATTCGAGAATGAATTTTCTCCACCTTGGCGAGAATAATGCAGAGCAAGAAATTGAAGAAATCCTAATTACATTGAAATTTATAGTATTTAAGAATATTTTAATTAATTTGTATTCTAGTTTGCTTTGATTTCCTATTTAGAAATAACTTATTTAAGTTGTATTTCTAGTTTATATATGAATATTATTAAAATAAATTTTCTAGTCAAATTAGAATGAGTCGTAGTTAGTATAAATAAGTGTCTTTTGTAGCTTTATAAGGGGGCTTGATTATTTATTATTGATTTTTTCTTACAATAAACTCTAGATTTGGAGTTCAATAATATTTTCAGTTTTCAAATCTCTGTGTGAGTATTTGAGTTTAGTCAATTCTCAGTATTTTACGAAACCAACGAGTCTTGACCCCTAAATTCATAGTATTTTTTGAATCAATATAAATTTAATTTATTCTTTTATTTTGATATTTTATAAAATTAACGAAATATTTTGAATTATAACTTTTGATGCATTAATTCACTAGTCCATTCAAATTCATACACCGATTGTAAAGACAAGGAATAATTAATCTTCAGCATTATTTTGAATATTTTGTCGCTACGAAGATAAAAAATCCTAGAGGATTGTTAACTTAGGTTGATAATATTGTGACGTAGTGATGGGTGGTTGTGTGCGAAACATCAACACCTAATTCCCGCGATGTCGTAATTTTATAACTTGAGCGTCAATTTGTTCTATTTAAAATAGACAGCCAAACTAATAGATGAACCTACTCGCCATAATGGGGACGTTCATCGTAAGCTCTGGAACTCTCTTTCCAACCATGAATAGCGGTAGGCACTGCACCTCTTCTACAACTGTGGGCTAAAGTGATTTATCTCGATATTAGAATAAAATTTTGGACTGTGATATAATTTTAATCGAGGTCAGTTATAACATATCATTTTTTTTTTTTGTAAAAAAAAATGTATATGTTTTTGACTTACAATACCGTGCCACATCTTCTTATGTAATTTTTTTTTTTTTTGGGGGGGAAAAAAGAGTAAAAAAAGTTAATATTTTTGTAACTTTAATTAATTCAACAATATTATGTTTTTATATAACCACTTTTAGTCCAAACAAAACAATCATATATTAATGTGTTGTGTTTTTGAATTACAATACCGTGCCATATCTTCTCATGTAATTTCCTTTTTGGGGGGGAAAAATGAGTTTAAAAAATTAATATTTTTGTAACTTTAATTAATTCAATAATATTATGTTTTTATATAAAATATTTATATAATCCACTTTTAGTCCAAACAAAACAACCATTATGTTATGTTATAAGGTTTGGCTTGTGGATGACGAATCATTATCCTTTTGAATTTTGGAGTAAATGCACCTTAACCGAAAAGTAGTACGGCTTTTTAAACAGAAATTTCCCAAAAATATAAGAAATTAGGTATGGCGTGAAGAATTATGTCTTTTTTAAAAAAATAAAAAAAAAATGTATTGGAAAAAAACTCTTGCGAAATGTCAGGCAATCAAATAATTATGTTTTAAAATAAAGTAAGCTCAAATTCGAATTCAGTTCATGCTTATACTTGAAAACACAGTAAATATCGAATTCACTTGGTAATAGAGTAATAATTTTTTTTTATAATTATGAATTTAATAATTTAATGGATGAAAATACTGAGATAATACTTAAATTAGAAGTGGCTTTAAAATGATAAAACCTGCTTACACGTGTAATACTGAAGCCTTGACATCCGACTTTTGATGGAACCCACCAACCGAAAGTGGGTATTTTAGCGACTTCACCTGCCTACATTTGATCCATATATAGTGCCCTCGCTTGAGCACAAACTCGATAATAACCTTGCATCTGCTTTTCGGGCGTCTACCACTAATCAATCCCACGCAGAAAAATTGTCTTCGCTGAAATTTTTGAAGTAAATAATGGCTGAAAAAAGCAAGATACTGGTCATTGGAGGCACTGGGTATATAGGAAAGTTCATCGTAGAAGCTAGCGTAAAGGCCGGCCATCCCACTTTTGCTTTGGTAAGAGAGAACACTGTATCTGATGCTGTCAAGGGAAAACTTGTTGAGGATTTTAGGAATTTAGGCGTCACTGTGGTCCATGTAAGTACATTCATTGCTTCCTACTTATAGTCGCTGTGTTTCGTTAATTTATCTGTCAACGCCCAGTCCATGAAGAATTAATTAATTAATTAATCAGTTAGTCATGAAACCTTGGGGTGGGAGTGCAGGGTGATCTCTACGACCATGAGAGCTTGGTGAAAGCCATAAAGCAAGTGGATGTGGTGATATCAACGGTTGGCAACATGCAGGTAGCAGATCAGACCAAGCTCATCACTGCCATTAAGGAAGCCGGCAATGTTAAGGTTGGTGCGGCAATGTTAATTTGATTTCTTAATTTGTCCATTTTTCCTTGTTGACAGAACACATATAATTCTCTCTCTCTCTCTCTACACACACATTGAAAGTAATATTGAATACGCTTTTATTGGATTAATGATGCATATAACCGAATCCACTTAAACTAATACCATATATATATACTCTTATTTTTGGCGAAAAATTTGAATCAATGTTTAACTTTTGTTTATATGAGCGGATGATAATTTTATATAACTAATCTATTCATACCATATCAATTTATATACACTTTTATATATATATAAAAGATGTTTGTTGTTCTAGCTAGCTATACATTAATGCGAAAGAAGTTTTCCATATAGTTTCCAAATATTCCATCGATATATACACACACACACACGTAGTCCTAACTAATAATGAATTGTTGTAACGTGGTCTAAGCGTGCGCATGGTCAATTCTAGTACCAATCGAGCAGGCTTATGGCGAACGATCTTTAGATCAATCTAGTAGCGTCTGCACCAAGTTGTGAGAAATTGAGATAACGACAATATTTTGACATGCACTCGTATGTCCATTGACATATACCCTGAAATCGAGTATCATAATTAACAGGGGGCCACCACTCAATTTTGCTGAATCACACACACACACACACATATATTGCTTGATAAAAATGTAATATATATATAAATATATTGCTTGATAAAAATTCTAATTAATTATAGTGCATATAATTAATATATAAGACAAGATTAAAACAAATTTTTGGTAGCTTTATTAATATATGAAACTAGCCAAACTAATTGATCTTGGTATAATAAATGGTTCAAATTGAAAAGAGGTTTTTTCCATCGGAATTTGGAAACGATGTGGATCGTGTGAATGCGGTGGAGCCGGCAAAAAGTTCATTCTCAATCAAGGCACAAATCCGCCGTGCTGTGGAGGCTGAAGGGATCCCCCACACATTCGTGGCCTCCAACACCTTCGCCGGCTATTTTCTTCCTACACTTTGCCAGCCTGGAGCTAGCAGCCCTCCCAGAGACAAAGTCACCATCCTCGGCGACGGAAATGCTAAGGGTACGCAAATACGTTAATTTCTTTCCATTTCATAATTAATTAATTACTAATTAGTCTCTCCCTAGGGCTAATATATATATATATTATTGTCTATGAATTTGCAGCCGTTTTCAACAAGGAAACTGACATTGCAACCTTTACCATCAAAGCCGTGGACGATCCAAGAACACTGAACAAAATCCTCTACATCAGACCTCCTAGGAACACTTACTCGTTCAACGAGCTCGTCGCCCTTTGGGAGAAGTTGATTGGCAAAACTCTTGACAAAGTCTATGTTCCAGAGGACCAACTTCTCAAGAACATCCAAGGTACCTATAAGCTACCCCCAAACTTGGCTTAATGATTGATTTGCTCGCCATCATACCCTCTCTAATTAAAGTTCTATCAATAATTCAATATTGTGTATTATATATAATATATAATTATATTATATTACATTATGTATTGTACTATAACGCAACGCACACACAATAGTCATTAATGTGCATATATGTTACATATATATGCGTATTAATTGCAGAGGCTCCACTTCCGCTGAACATTGTGCTAGCGATCAGTCACTCAGTCTTTGTGAAGGGTGACCAGACCTACTTTGCCATCGAGCCATCATTTGGAGTGGAGGCTTCGGAGCTATACCCTGATGTTAAGTACACCACTGTGGAAGAATACCTCCGCCAATTTGTTTGAGCAATAATAATTCATCCATATCTGTAATCGATCGACCTTAATTATAATAAGGCATTTGCCGTGTGCAATTTCAGAGGGAAGTTTTTTGTGCTCTCATATCATGGGATTTCTTCTTTTCTATCTATGTATGTTAGGTGTAATGCGAACCGTATTGTTGTTCTTGACTTCTTTCCATTTCATTCAATCTCTATTCTTTCCCGTGTGTCTTTATATATGTACGTAGTCGAACATGTGCATATACATCAAGGGCAGCTATAACGCCAACTTCTAAGGCAACTCATCTTTTCACGTACTAAATCCCAGACGTACTTTTCTTCCCTTCATTAGTTTAATAACCATCTAGCTTGGCAAAGACTGGATAAATTAATAGCATATATGCACTCTGAATTTTGGATATGACCACTGCTTCAGCATCATCATTCATCATACCCTATTCTAACTTGATTTTGGTTGTAGAAATTAGGACATCCAAATTTGTATTCCAAGTAACTTAAAATGAATTCTTTGATAAGATCAGTGAACCCGAGGTGGCCCATTGTGATCTTAGATTTGTCACGGCGCGAGCAGCAATATCATAAATCATAATCAGCCCCGAAATCCAAGTTTCCTGTACTTGCACGACATGTCGGTTTTTCACGAGTTTAAAAACAAAATTTGTATCCAGCATAACCGTTTGTCGATCCCAATTCGGCAATGATGCCTAATTCTTCTTCAATTTATACGATTAGACTTTTCTCCCCCCCCAACAACAACACAACTTGATCGTACTTCTTGTTTGTCTATTGGCTGTTGCGCCAGTGATTGGTTACTTGTACGAGTTACAACCACTTCAACTACTTCAATTACGCTTTTGTTGACCGTTGGCAAAGTGTATGTTTCGGGAGACTTATAATTTCGCGGCCACCATAAGCAAAATAAGTGGGCACTGCTTCTTTGTGGTGTCAATTGTCAAAACCCATATTGGATCCATTGACATTCTTATGATTAATTGAGTGAGGGCCACAGACATCATGAAGTTCAATCTTTGAGATTAACGATGATTACATGAACTCGCCTCAACAATCGTCAACATGGCATGGTGCTCATGTGACATGTCATGCCCAAAGAGGTGCACTAACTTAGTACAATTAATTTACTAATGCCCTCTTCTAATTATTGATACTTATTTAGGCTGCAAAATCGTGTTCAAAACAACACCATTTTTTTTTTTTTCCAAAATTGATTCAGCATTCCCATATACAACTTGCACAACTCTTGCAAAGCTGTGCCCTCTGGATTCTGGTTGTCCCAGTTTATATAATATGAAATTGGAAAATCGTTTTGGTCAGTCGGCAGGTGCACCAACCAGTTCCAGTGAATAAATACAAAATTATAATATGAGAACTTAATACAGTTGGTCAGTTCAACAAGCATAAGAACCTTATTTGTCTATTATGTATTTCGCAATCGATAGTTAGTTACATCATTTAATTAGCGAAAGGAAGACGAAACCGCTATATTTTGAAGAGAAAGATAAAAAACAACGATCGGTTGCCATTTATTTTTGGAAAGATAAAAAAAAAAGAACTTAATATCAGTAGTGTATGCACTAATCAGTATATATCTCGCCCATTTATTTTTTTTCCAATAATGGAACATAAATAAACCTTGAAACTAAATTTAGAGCAGCTGTTTCAGTATGCACACGTCGCATCTTTACACATTGTAATCAGCCAGGAACTCATTGAACGCGCTCTTAAGTAGTCTCCTTATATTGACTTGATCATCGGTCTGGTTTTGAATTCTGAAAGCTGGTTGATCAACTGGTGCCGGCGTCGGTGTCAGTGGCACCTTCTGTGCAGGCGGAGTTATGGGGGTGCTGGGGGGATGTTTCTCTGAATACGTCATCACTTTCCTCGGCTTCATTCCTTCACTGACTTTCGCTGCAGTACGTTAGTTAAGAAACAAAGCCAGCATTAATAATATTTATAAGTGTGACCAACAATCTTGAAACTTTGATGAGAATTTGTACATTCATAAGTTAAAGTACCTCTTACCATTCTGATCCAAATCGGTTTTCGAAGACTCTGACAAGAGAATAAGTGTAGGAGTGATGATGGTGAGGAAAGCCCAGAAGATGAAAACGAGAACAAAAGCTCTTGCGTTCATTTGTTCGCGGAAACCAATCCAGCTTTGGAGGATGTTGATTTTTATATTATCCCTAGAAGTACCGAGATAATATATGATAATAAGACATGAAACTCGAGCAAAATAGCTGGCCATGTTTTGCAAACAATTGTATTATAGAGTTCAAAAATCATTGTCCAATTTGTATTATTAGTATTATTATCTAATTATATATTTTTATAATTCAAGTCAAGCTATTGTAAACAAACATTGTGATTTTCATCGTTCAAGTTGTTGAAGAGTTGTTGGGCTAGTTAGTTGTGTGATTAGACATCCATATCATAATGATTGAGGCCCAAGTCAATATCTGCAATTGCCCCCTTTACAGTGATTATTCTTCTATTCCATCCAATTACTGACGCCGATTTGGGGTTCAAATCATTGGTTACATTCATTGCTGCTAACGTGGCACAAGAGGTTTCTTACGTTTCAAGCAATTGATGTCAAGCCGACACCGTGAACTTGCATACAGAAAGGATCCGGACCTCCATCTAATCTTACCTGATAATAGAAGGAACTTCAAGTTTGAGCACAAGAAAATGCATCAAGGGGTCAGACTTCTGATTGAAAAATGATGGGCAAGCAAATTACACTGAGATTAAGAATTCCACGCCGTTGCTTATGATAATGCTGTTTGGTTCAATTCAAAGCTTTCAATACTATTCACAGGCGTTACTTAATAGCGCCACATGTTATGGAGTAAGTTGCCAACCCCGATCAATTGCGTGATTGTATACGCAAATGATATGATTCGAGCAGACATTAGTAATGTAACAAAAACGTGCATGAAAGGGATAGCGCTTCAACTCAGCCAAAATGACGGCTTTGAACATACTCAAGAACCCATTACAATATTGATGAGGATTTAACAACAGAACAATTATATTTTAAGGGTTAAAAAAAAAAAATGGTTGCAAGCAAGTGGGGTCCCACGAAAAAAGGTGAGAACCCTATCTCATTCTAAATACAGAACAAAATGGAACCTTCGAACATACACTCGAATTTTAAGCTTTGCATTTGTATTTGACATGAAACATGTGTTTCTTCTAAAATTAAAAAAATTCATTTAAGAATTAAAAAAAAAATCTAAAAGAACAAGTATAGGAAGGTTGCGAGTTTCCAGTTATCCTATATTTGCCTACCACCTCACCTTAGTCCCTTGGCGAGCCACTGGTACTAGCAGCAGACTTTTTCCCAGTATATTTCTGTTAGAAATCAAGAAGACAAGTTTTTATATTTCATTAACAGAATGCTTGATACAAAAAAATGCCTCCAAGCCCACAGCTTATAACAAAAATTCAAATAGAGTACTAAGTGTAGATTCATACTAGTGGCAGAAGACAGAAAGAAGACACCAAAACAACAATTCAAAGCTCTCACCTGCTTCCCAAAGCTGAATGGAACATATCTATACTTAATCATGTGCATGATTTGGCGCTTCATTGTAAGGACAAACAGAACAATCCAATAGCACAGTAAGATTGGCCAAAAGACAGGAACATCAAATATAGAAAAGAAGGTCATAAGGAAAGCCACACAGAAAGCCTTTGTGATGGCATACCTGAAACAACAATTGCAAAACTAACTTAATATTGAGCCTGAATTAGGTACAAAAGAATGAGACTGTTGGGAAAACAATCTAAACAAACACAAAATAAGGTCTAGCAAACAGCGTGCTTGTTAGATGATTCTTCTCAGCTATTCAAAATCTCGTTCAACCGCTGAAATCAGTACTAACTTATCTGAATAATCCATTACTCTTCTTATTGAAAAATAAGCAAATAGGATTCAAAGTTGCTGCACTAGAGAAGAGGGGGAAGCTAAAATTATACTATGGAAAAAAATAATAATAATAACCTGTGAACATCTGTAGGGAATCAGTTAAATTTCTCGTGAAACTCAGTGTTCTATATCAGTAACGCCAAGGAGCCCCAAGCAAGCTTGAATGATCCATTCTTCAGGCTACCTTAAAGAATGCAACACTCTGTTCAGTGTGATCATTCAGTCCCTCGTAGTCAAACTAATGTAGTATTTTTAACTTGCCCCACGGCCACTGTCTAATAATGCATATCAAAGAGCAGAATACATGCATGCAATTATTTTGCATCCCTCTTGGATAGGAGGGTCTCTTTTGACAAAGTGTCCATCATTAGTTAAGCACAAGTATGATACCCGAGTGTCAAAAGTTATAAGAAGATCAACTTCAATGAAAAGCCAAGGATGGAGCAACCTTTGAAAAGTATTTGCAATAACCTAAACTATCAAGATTTACGACTTTTACGTGATGAATCCCAATATTTGAAAATAAATTTAAACACATAATGGTGCTTGCTAGACCCTGGAATATAACACTTTGACATCACAACAAAGATAAATTATGGAACAGAAGCAAGAGAGTTCATCAGACTAGCATATAATAATTGGAAAAAAAAAAAGGTTCTTAAATTACCAGAACTTGAACTCAGGAAGACGGCGAATGAATGGCCTAAACTCATCAGACCCTTTAGTTGGCAACGAAGCTCCATCCAAGGCTTCAAACTCCGGATCAATCTTCGGCGATAGGAATCCAATCAACAAATTCAGAATATAGATTCCTAAGCCATATGTGACAATGTAAAACCCTTGAACACAGTAAACACGTAACAAGTAAATCGATGCAGCGGTGAGAGTTCCAATCCACCTCTGCAAGGGATGCGGGGTTGATCGATCGAGATAGTACTGAAACATCCTCGAGAAATCACTTCTCCACTTTGCAATGGGGGCCACCGCAGAAGCAGCATCAGCCCCTGGTCCTTCCATGGTTTTTTAAACTTACAAGTTCCTTGACATCCATGATTAACAAAATATAGTTAAGCACTATTTACACTGTATCTCACAAACTCAGTTGCTTTGGCTGTAAAAAAAGATCAAGCCCGGGTATGGCTAATGGTTTAACAAGGCTCCATTAAGCATGACTTTATTTTTATTCAAAATCATGAGATAAAAAAGCAACTCTGTAATGACAAACGATAACTAAAAGCTAAAATGTTTTCTAGAAAACAAAGAAACTAAATTTCCATTTATAATTTAATTAAAGCAAGGGAAAATTAAATCCAGAAATTTTAGCAAAATTAGGGGGGCTTATAAATGCAAATCTAGATAGAGCATGGAGACGGCATGAGCTGGGAGAGTAAAACGACAACTCACCTTAACGAAACACCGATTTAGGGTTACGGCACCGGTAGGATATGTAGATGACGGATCTGCTTCTGCAGGATGTGAATCTATTTACTATAATTTTGTTCAATTAAAGAAGTAACGGGCAGCGGGGGGAATTGCGTGGGGTATACCCCCATTTCCTCCAAAATACCCAATATGTGCCTTAAATAACACTTTAATTTTACACATATATATTTAAAAAAATCAATCTAACTATAAAAATAACCTCAATTAAATTCTCATAAAACTGAACTGATATTCTCAAAATTAGGTAAATAATCGAAAATATTTAACTTCAACTGAACCATGCGTAATTAGTAATTCAGCATAAATTTTTAATTTTTTGATGTTAGTCAGGTAAATAGTTGGTTACTCGACTTCAATTAAAATAAAAAATTATTTAGAGAATTCTCGACTTTCTCATGTAAGTTGAGTAAAGAGTCGAGGATACTCGACCTTAATTTAACCTTAGCTAAGTTTTCATTCAATAAAAATTTTTTACTTTTCATGAAATCTAGTAACTAGTTGAGAATACTTGAATTAAATTAAAATAAAAATTTTCCTTTTAATTTAGTCGGGTAAAGAATTAAGGATACTCGACTTCAATTTAACCTTACCTGAGCATCATTTAACAAAATTTCTCGACTTTTTGTAAAAGTTTAGTAACTAGTCGAGAATATTCGATTTAAATTGAAATAAAAAGATTCCCTTTAATTGAGTCAGATAAAGAGTTAACGATACTTGATCTCAATTTAACATGCCCGAATATTCATTCAGCAAAAAATTTCGACTTTCATGAAAGTCTGGTAACTAGTCGAGAATACTTAACTTAAATTGAAATGAAAATTTTCTTTTTAACTTAGTCGAGTATACCCAATCTTAGTTATATCAGTATGTAATCATCTATCTAGACATGAAATAGCCATTAAAAAATAGTTTCTACAACAACCATAAATTATTTAATAAACACTGAATAAAATGTCATTTTATAACATATAACAAAGTCATCCTTATACAATTTCAGTACGGAAATCCTTATAAAATGACTCATGATAGTCTTTCACTTGCTCCAAGCACTCAAGTCACGACCCAAAAGCTCCACGATACCACCCCTTAAAGACGACATACCATTTACGATCTTCCATCAAATCCTGTATAGACAAAAAATTTTAAATATAGTACATGCTTAAACAAAATTAAGGAAAATTGATAAAGCATAAAATAATGGCAAAACAAAAATGAATATAAAGAATTGAATCACTTACATTGCAATATAAATTTGAAGTAGGGCATCACTCTTCATGACGGCATTGATGTCATGCATTTGAGTCGATCGTGTCAACGACTACCACACTGAGTGCATTTACGAGACAATTTTTCCTCACCCGTAGATAATATTCAATTGTTCTTTGGATACCCACTTGACCGCTTTTAAAGAGGATGATATATTTCGTAAGCACATACATCATCAGAAATATTCCACCATTCTCAAGCACCAATAGGGTAAATGGTCTCAGAATATACTAACATCCATGTATCACTTGAATAGTAATGAGAGTAATCATTAAAAAATTTTAGCAAAAAAATTATTGAAATAGTTGAATAAATTACACTGCAATACTCACTTGACTTAGTTATTTACTAACTTATTCGACTTGTTCATATTACTTACTCGACCTTATTACTTAACTCCTATCAACGTGATCAAAAGATTTACTTGATTTCTTTAAATGACTTAAAATAATTAATTATTGACTTATTCAAAAGATTTACTCAACTTATTCAAAAGACTTAGTTATTAACTTGTTCAAACAACTTAAAACAGTTAATACGCGACTTGTTCCAAAGACTTACTTAGTTTTTACTCAACCTTATTACACGACTCATACTCAACATGATCAAAAGACTTACTTGATTTCTTCAAATGACTTAAAATAATTAATTATTGACTTATTCAAAATATTTACTCAACCTATTCAGAAGACTTAGTTAACTTGTTCAAACAACCTAAAACAGTTAATACTCGACTTGTTCGAAAGACTTGATTTTTAGTCGATTTGTTCAAAAGACTTACTCGAGTTATTCAATAGACTTACTCAACTCATATTCAACTTATTTATATACTTACTTGATTTTTTCAAATAATTTAAAATAATTAATACACGACTTGTTTAAAAAACTTACTCGACTTTTACTCAACTTGCTTAAAAAATACTCAGCTCTTACTCAACTTATTTAAAAGGCTTACTCGACTTAATATTCAACTTATTTAATACACTTATTTGACTTCTACTTGATTTATTTATAGACTTATTTAATTTATACTTGACTTGTTCAGAAATTTTTTCTACTAATTACTTGAATTATTCTATATTACTCGACTAATTGCCTGGTTGTTTTTTACTACTAGACTTACTCTCATTCGATATATTTCTCGACTTAATACTTGACTTACATTATAACTGCTTTAACTTACTTCACTTCCTTACTTGACTTCTAGTTCGACTAGATACTCGACTTACTCAATTCTTTTATATTTCACTTATTACTCGACTAAATACTTGACTTTGTACTCGACTTCTTCATGAAATTATTCTTCAATCAGTCATAACTCAAATTAAGGTCTTAAATCCCTACATTTTATGTAATAGTGTGTGTACAAGCATAAAAAAAGAATAAATATACTATTAAAACTCATAAATAAATATACTTGCAATGAAAACAAATCAGATCTCCTAAGCATACAAAATATTTACATTTCAGACATATCTTATCCATCACTTGACATTGCACTTTTCGAAGAGTTTATATTTATTACAAATATTTGTATTGGAGGTAAGAGATGACATTGTGAGAGAGAAATAAATGGTGAGAAGAGAAAATAATGAAAAATGAATGGTGAGAGAAATTATGAGAGAGGAAGAAAATATAGATAGCTGATTTTTTAAGGGCATTTTTGATTTTTTTTATCTTCACGAGGTATGTATATGTAATAGAGTATAGATTTAATAGTTTAGGATAAATGGGGCATATTTAAATAAAAAACCCCCGGCAGTGTGCAGGCAAGATGAGATAACGGGCCCCGGTAGTTTAGATGAATTCTTTTTTGGGCATTTATTTTACGCGAATTATAATTTCTCAAAGGATAGTTTTGACTCTAACTATCGATCCTTTAGTCAAACTTATCCGTTTTATTTTGAACTGACGTCCAATTTCATAATCTTATGGCTAACATTTCCTAAGAATTTTTTACTTTGTTATTTCCAAAAATATCAAGTTGATATATAATTTTAATATGGATTTTTATAATTTCCTTAAATAATTTATTTTTTAACAAAATTTCTTAATTCTTTTAGTACATGATGAATATCGAAAAAATTAGTATTTGATACTAAATATGATATAATTTATTTTGAAAATTAAGAAATGGGGAGTTCAAACTTTAAAACCTGATTAAATATTTTTAAAGGATAGTCCATATTTGATTTTTACAATAAAAGTAATGGTCCATAATTCACACGGACTATCGTTTTGAAAGAAAAAATTCTTTAGTTTATATATGTAGGTGGATTACCTTAATCGTATATATAATCTATACGAAATATTTACATTTTTATAATTGGAATAGTTTAAGTAATTTGAAGTTGTTTTATTATATCTAAATTAGATAATATAAACCAAGACCCCAACCCTCATAGTTTATCATAATAAAATATATGCATACTGCTGTTTTAAAAGTACAGGAATATTTTGGTTTTAAAAGGATTACAAATTTTTATCTTGTAATTTGCTTCAAAAATAATAATAATAATAACAAACAAAGTCGGAATTAAAACCCGATTTTGCCCTCCCAAAGGAATGGGATTATTCTCAACCCTAACTGAACGGTACCGTTCTGGCTCCAGCTTCTTTTCCTGATCAGTCAGTCATCACACGCACCTAGCTCAAACTTAGGAAACATAAAACCTCACTGAACTTGACCTCCGACGCTCAGTCACCGATCCGCAAAGCCAACAAGAGATGGGAACCCTAGGACGAGCGGTTTACACCGTTGGCTTCTGGATTCGCGAGACCGGTCAGGCTCTTGATCGCCTCGGCTGCCGTCTCCAAGGCAACTACTACTTCCAAGAGCAACGTGAGCTCCTAGTTAATCCTAGATCTCTTTTCCTCTTTTTCTAATAATTTTTAAAGCCTGTTTCCTGTCATAATTGTAGACTTCATTTTTAGGTTAATTTTCTAAATATGATTTGGTTATTCTTTTAAGAAATGACGAGCGGATAGCGTTTTGCTTGAAGCATTAAGAGTGGAAAATTTACTAATGCTTGTTTTTGAATTTTCCTGATCGATGCGGATTGGTGGATTATGTGTTTGATTAATACAATCTGGCAGTTTGATTTTCGTGAACATTGGATGAACTTTTAGCTTATGTTAGGTCAAAATGTACACAGGTTCAAAACGATTATATGTAGATAGCGTGTAAACATTTGAAAAGAGAGCTGTGTTTGCGCAGATATTGAGTTAGTTGATTTGTGATTATGATAAACAATTGAAGCTATGGATTTATTGCTAATAATTGTTTGTTCGATCGCTCCTGGACATTAGAACTTTTAGATGATAATGATAAGTAGATGCGGGAATCATAATTGATGGACTTGTTACTAAAACCAAAATTTTATACCGAGGACTAGACGTCAAATGTGCTTAATCAGTGAGGTCTTATGGAACATGATGGAAATTATCAATACTTCCTTGAAGAATAGTTGAATGCTAAGGGTTTTATGACCTTTCTAATAACATATCTCTTTTGATTTTTGCATTTCATGTCAATGCATGACTTGCTAGTTGTAATTGACGTTTAGATTTGCCACTCTGCTCTATCTTCTTTTTGTCTATCTAACAATCTATTAATGTATTTTCTTGTTTTAGTGTCTAGGCATCGAACTCTCATGAACATATTTGATAAAGCTCCTGCAGTTGACAAGGATGCATTTGTTGCTCCAAGTGCCTCTATCATTGGCGATGTTCAAGTGGGAAGAGGGTCATCTATTTGGTATGGATGTGTTTTGAGAGGTAAGATGATTTTATAAGACTTAATGTTTTATTTTAAGATGGATTTAACCTGAAATCTGCTATTGCATTTTGTCTGAATCAAGAATATATTCTTTCATATGTTTTTTCAATTGATTGAGGGAATACTTGAGGCCTACTGATGTCTGTCCAACTCTTTCTCTCTTGGTTATGAAAACACAGTTACTGCAGTTCTGTACGTAAGAAATTGCAATGCTAGGTTTTGACTTCTATGCCAATTGTACTGATGCATTATGATCACAGTGTTGCTTCTGGGAATGCCAGAAATCATATGACTTAATCTCCAAATTAGTTTTCTGCAATAGTTTGAAATCTTCTACCAGTTTAATCTGTTAATTGCGTAACTAATTGCTGAGCTGTGATTTTCATAGCCAATTTTTCACAGCTGGATTTTTAAGACTTTCTTGTTCTGTGGTTTAGTTTCTAAGTATTCTGCTAATTGTAAATATGGGAAACCAGCTACGAAAACCTTTGTCGATCTTCCATAAATTGGGTTTATTATTGAGTTACAACCTTATCTTTGAGTCATTTGCAAGCTCCATTCAGTTTGAGCATGCTCCTTTCTTCCATATGCACGGGAATTTTAGATTCTTCTTCATTGCCATTTGGTCCACTCAATATGAATTTTAAGTTTACTGATGGAAATTCTTTGGGAGTTATTCAGTAGTACCTCAATGAATTAAAACCCAATTAAATAATATGTTTTGCCAGTCCTGACTTGGCGGCAATCTGCTATATTATAATTCAATTAATTAATATTCACTAAATTAACAAATTTTTCTTGGTCTCACTGCTATATTACCATTAATTTATCAAGGTCCTACTGCTGTTAGTATTACTAATAATTTTGTGTGTGTTCCTTGTGCATAGGGGATGTGAATAGCATCAGTGTTGGATCAGGAACAAATATACAGGACAACTCCCTTGTGCATGTTGCGAAGTCTAATCTAAGTGGGAAGGTGCTACCGACTACTATTGGGGACAATGTTACTGTAGGTGAGTGGTCTGATATTGGCCATTTACTTTATACTAGCCGGCTGACTTAGGCTTCTTCGATTTTCTGGATTATGATTAGTATTTGAACCAAGCAGGCCATAGTGCTGTTTTACATGGCTGCACTGTTGAGGACGAGGCCTTTGTTGGCATGGGAGCAACACTACTTGATGGTGTTGTTGTTGAGAGACATGGCATGGTTGCTGCTGGATCTCTTGTGCGGCAGAATACTAGGATCCCTTCTGGAGAGGTATATTAGCACACTCTCACACTCTCTCTGAATCTGGAAAGACACTGACGTGGTGCTTTTTTTCTTTTTTTTTTTTTTGAACGCAAATTTTGATGTCCATCTATCATTCATGTCAAAATGATAAAATTTATCTTTCAACCATTTTAATTTAATTTTTCTTTTTCATATGTCTTGGTGTTATGTACAATGTTCTCAAGATTAGTTTAGGCAGATTCTCGTTGTTGTGGAAAAACTTCATGCTTTTTGAAGTATGCATGGAGTAATTAGGAACTGAGATATATATCAAAGATTAGAATGAAGCTCATTGAAACAAGTGGAGGTTGAACCTATTGCTGTTAGCTATTTGCATGGTGGGTGAAGTTGGAAATAAATCAAATTGTAATTATGATAGGCATGAGATCTTGATTAGTGGATTAGATGGGAAGTTGCTGCTGAGTTCCTGCTCATGTAAAATGATCCTGAGTCCTTACCGATACCTGCAGTTCAAACAAGGTGAAGCAAGGGGTTTCTTAAATGTGCTTTCTTTGAGGAAAATTTGACAAAATGTTAAAATGTCATGTAGTTACTTTTTCAGAATTCAAATGAGTTCACTGTGTATAATTCAGTAGGGTAGCATCTAGTTGATTAATTCTTCTGGTTAAAAAAGAGAAGCTTTTTCAATCTTTTCTGGCCAAGTTGAAATCATATAAATTCTCTCTCCGAGGTGGGTGAATTTCAGATGGCAGTTGAGATTCTCTACTGTTCCTTGTGTATTGCTTTTCCTGATAATATAATTGGAACAGGAATCCTGTGCCTGTCTTATTTGTAATCTCTCTGTCACAGGTATGGGGAGGCAATCCAGCAAGGTTCCTGAGAAAGCTCACTGATGAAGAAATAGCCTTTATTTCCCAGTCAGCCACCAATTATTCCAACTTGGCACAAGTTCATGCAGCTGAGAATGCAAAGTCCTTTGATGAGATTGAATTTGAGAAAGTTCTTCGCAAGAAGTTTGCACGTCGGGATGAGGAATACGACTCAATGCTCGGTGTTGTTCGAGAAACTCCCCAAGAAATTATTGTTCCTGATAGCATCAAAGATCCAAAGTCCTTGCAGAAATAATATTTTCCCTAGGTACTTTTTTCTTGAGTTTGAATCTAGAGATTTGAAATCAAGGAATATTTGTTGTTACGTGCAAATACATGAGGAAGGTGGTCATCGTCGTTCCCAATAATGCCGGACATGTAGAGTAGATTTGTGGCTCCTTTTTAGCTTTCAGTTCCGCCCTTCTTGTGACTGTTTAAATTTCTTCTCAGCCGGAAACTAATGCCATCAGCAGCATGTATGTTGATGTTTTCTCCTTGAATTTAAGATTCTTGATTTTCTTCAAACCACCCTCCTTTGAGTTTCAAGACATTACTGGGTATGACATGAATCAGAATTTTCTAGGGACCTTGCATACAAAGACGAAACTTAGATTCTTTTCTTTTGATGTTTTATACTCGTTGCTTCTTGCTGTGTGGATTCACACTTAGATTCTTTTCTTTTGATGTTTTGTACTCGTTGCTTCTTGCTGGGTGGATTCACACTGCTGTCAAAGTTGAATCTATGTTCTGCGCATAAGACTTGTACTTTTTTTCTTTTTAAATATATGTTATTTCTATACGTTGGGAGGCATCAAAATTTGCAGGCGCGGTGATTGGTGAATGGTGAAAAGTGAACACGAGCACAATTATGCCAACCTATTGGAACCTAATCCATGTGCCAAACCCTCAATCAGAGCCCTAGGCAAGTTTTTAATAAAGACAGCTACTCTTCTTTTCAAAATGGCGCCCCATTGTCAGATCTATTTTGCAATTATTTGTAGGCTGAGTCGGAATCTACAAAAGCCAAAGATGCATTTATCCGTGATTTCAGCTGCTGCCTTTGCCTTGTGCTTGAAACGACAAAAGTGGTCACCTCTCTCTAATCATATAGATATATACCCATATATTCGTTATGTTGTACTCTTCTTTTTATATACTCTTTAATTGGTTTCCAATGCTGTTCATCCGTTGTTTGTTTCCCTCTCTCAACAAATTTTTTTATTAAAAGGATTACGTTATTCTAATTAATACGTGCGTGCATTTTAAATGATATGCGCGCATGTTACCTTAATGTATGACCATAAATAATGATCCAGTGGTTGAAGCTTTACCATTACAAGTACAGACAGTATATGCTGCTATACGTAGGCTTTATAGGGCAGCCAAGCCCATGATGGGTCTTGCAATGATTTCTGATTAAAAGGGAATATGTGTGATCTATTTCATGAGCAAAAGAGGAGGAGATACATTTGGCTAAAAGCAAATCAAAGGTTGCAATTTGCAAGCACTCAAGAGCCGAAGATTTTTCCAGGAATTTTAAATGAAGAAAGATCAATCAAGGACCAAGGACAAGTTTTTCACTTCTTTTGAAAAGAATCTTGGATGTAAGTGTTGGCTTGTGGAATTCATAATTCATTGATGTATTATTGTAGCGTCTGGTGGAAGCATACGGCCACTATTGGAGCTGCTTATTTGTGGCATATATCTTAGTTAAATCAAAGGTAGGGCCTGGGATAAATGATTAGATCTTCTCATGATTCGAGCATTCATGTTCTTTTATAGATCTTCTGTATTTTAATAATAGTATATAGTTAGGATTCAACTACTTTTTCTTTTTAATTTATTAACCACCAATAAAATTTGCTCAGAAGATGCTCAGATCAGGAGAGAATCGTAATCCTTTGTTTGAAGCATTCTGTTCACATTCCGCCTCAAAACAGTGCTAATTAAACTTATGGGTACTTATTAGATAGGATCGCAGTCAAATTTAGGAAGCACTGGCTTTAAATTGTAAAATCTGATCATTTTTATGTCACAAAGTAGTAGCCATTTCTCCAAAATGGGTAATTCATTATGTAATGTTCATTTTTTTTTTTCCGTTCAAAGAATATAACACATTCTTTAGATCATTCAAGTAGCTTTGGGAGTTGGAAATTTCTGAACAAAGTATATTTTCTGATACAATTATCATCAATTCCAATAACGCAATAATCGAACAATCAGAAATTTTCAAGATATACCCATAAAATCATGTATTTTCAGCAATTTATTCACCATTTCTCTAAAATGTTCGGAGTTCAGTAGGTAAGTAGCACCGCAACTATCCCAAATAATCGCTCGAAATAACCATATTAATTAATTAATACTAGTAAGTCGGTAATAACGCAAATAAACTTTTTTTTTTTAATTTAGGTTAAACAGTAAAAATAATAATAAATTGGAAATGTCCGCTCTTGTTATGGTGTAGCCGGTGTACCAAGTCTATAAATACAGACTAAAGAGGGAGCACAAAGGGGCAGGGCAACTTGTGCTTAATTTGTTTACTTCAAAATAAAAGATAAAGAAAACACAGAACTTTTGCTTTGCAATTGCCGTTGCAGGGCGACAGATGGGAGCAGAACAGTTGCCCGTCAAGCAGGAAGCTTCTCAGGCTGCTCTAATTCTCGGACTTCAACCTGCCGCCCTCATTGATCACGTGGCGCGTGTCGATTGGTCCCTGCTTGATCAAATTCCCGGTGAACGCGGTGGCTCTATTCCCGTAATCCTCAAATCTAACAATTTCATTCTACTTGATTTTTGTTCTATATATATATATATATATATATATGCATTTTCATACGCAATTCTCTGTGGCTAGAAAAAAAAAAAATCCAAATTAAAAATGTTGTGTAGGTTGCAATTGAAGAGCTTGAGCATATAGTGAGTGAAGTGAAAACCCACATTCTGGATGAGCCTTCTCCTATAAAGACGATAGCTGGAGGTAGTGTCACCAACACTATTCGAGGGCTTAGCGTAGGCTTTGGGGTTGCTTGTGGGCTGATCGGGGCGTATGGAGACGATCAACAAGGCCAGTTATTTGTTAGTAACATGAACTTTAGTGGAGTCGATGTCTCCAGATTAAGAACGAAGAGGGGACCAACCGGCCAGGTGATTACTTATGATTTTTTATTTGAATGTTTATTCTTTGATTTATACTATCTGTGGCTAAGTACCGAAATTTCATCAGTAATATGCTATGCCCACAGTGTGTTTGCCTAGTTGATGCTTCAGGAAATCGGACCATGCGGCCCTGTCTCTCGAATGCTGTCAAAATTCAGGTGCTTGTGTTATACTGGCATTCCTTTGATTTTTGGCCGCTTTTTGCTTTTCTTTCTAATTATAATGATCTTATGGTGTGAATTTCTTGTGTTTTAGGCAGACGAACTGGTCACAGAGGATGTTAAAGGCTCTAAGGTTTTGCATCTTGCACTATATAAAAAAAATTTGTTGTTTAATCTTGGTCGTGGTGGTCTTTCTTCTTTTTGATTTAACAGTATTATTATTATCATTATCATTATTTTCCCTTAAGTAATTAATTTGGAAAAAGCTGTGATTTGTATTAATCTCACAACAAATTGTCGTATATGACACTCTCTTTGATGTAAATTTAGAAATTATGATTGGTTTACAACACAATATCATTCAAACCATGAACTTCCTCAGTCTTGTCAGCTGTCTAGTTTTGTAGCTTTTTAAAGATGGATACATTATGGATGTTGTTACCAGTGTGTCTTTCGTTACAGTGGCTGGTTCTAAGATTTGGGATGTTCAATTTGGAAGTTATTCAAGCAGCTATTCGGATTGCCAAACAAGAGGGTCTTTCTGTTTCCATGGATTTAGCAAGTTTTGAGGTATAATTTTTAAAACCATTCCACATTCTCTTGTTGTTTGATTCAAGCGAGTGTGTGTTTTATGTGTGCAGCGGTCTTTTATGTTACTGAAACAATGTTGTTAGGAGTTTCTACCATTGATTATGTGAAAGCAGAGCTGTAGACTTGTGCATTGAAATGTGAGCAGAGTGGAAGTGTATCATTTCTAATTGGCACTTGTTTGTCAATGCATCAATTTTTCAGGTGTGATTGTGTTATCTTATATAGTCTTTACCTTTGGCCAGATGGTTCGGAATTTTAGAACTCCTCTTCTACAGTTATTGGAGTCGGGGGATGTGGATCTCTGCTTTGCCAATGAGGACGAAGCAACAGAGTTAGTGAGGTAACTGTAATTTAGTCGTAAATCATAAGCTAAACATGTCAAATCGATAATTGGAGACAATATAATTGAGTTGTGAAAATTTTCACTTTTATTTTTCAACATTTGGAGCACTTTCTGGTTGCTGGCGTTTATTTTTCTTCAATATTTGTAGAGGTGAAGAAAATGCAGATCCAGAGGCTGCACTTGAATTCCTGGCTAAACACTGCCGATGGGCGGTGGTGACATTAGGTCCTAATGGATGCATTGCAAAGCATGGAAAAGAGGTTGGTTGGATGTACCCTTGTTTCCATCTGTCCTTCTGGTGACATATTATCTGATTTGTTATCCCACTTGCTGTAATACCTACTACCTTGATTTACTCTAAGCTTTAAGCTGGGCCTATAGAACCAGAAAAGTATGTTTACTCTTTTATAGTTTCCTGCTATTTCTTATTGTCTTAAATGACTTTACTGTTTCAGATTGTCAAAGTACCAGCCATAGGAGAGGCAAAGGCAATTGATGCCACTGGTGCTGGGGACTTATTTGCAAGTGGGTTTTTGTATGGATTAGTGAAGGGATTATCTCTGGAAGAATGTTGCAAAGTAGGTTCATGCAGTGGGGGGTCTGTTATTCGCTCACTTGGGGGTGAGGTCACCCCAGAGAATTGGCAATGGATGCGTAAGCAGATGCTGATCAGGGGTCTGCCTATTCCCGATACCCGTATCTGATATCTGTTAAGGCGATTGTTTTTTCATCTATCGCAATTATTTATTTTTCTCATTGCAACCAAGGTAGCTGTGGTTGCATTTTAGGCTGTTTTGACTTACATTCTGAGGTGGCTGGAACCGGCACCTCCACGTAAGGAAAAAGGAAAAAAAAATTATATTGTCAGAGTCGGTAAATTTATTTCAAAGAAATGTCATGACTTTGAGATTTGACACCACTGGTGGATTTATCCACATTGACTCAACAAAAACGGATAGCCCATGCAAAAAAGCATCTTTGTCTTAATTGCAGGACAATTTTTGAGTAAATTACTCTCTCCAAAGTTCAAACAGAGAGTGATATTACTATCACTTCACAAACTCTTGATGGGGCAAGTCCCAAAGCTTTAAAATGAAAGCAATTGAGGTAGGATAATTTTAACCATGCTACTACCCCATTTTCCTTGCACTAAATAAGAACCCAGATGATTTTGAACTTCAGTTTGTTAACATGGCAGCCGCTGAGTTACATTATCTGTAACTTCTAACACAAAATTAGTTTCCTATAAGCCCTCAATTGTTTGATAATCAATCAACAATTAAACCGTAAAAAAAAAAAAAACTAATTTTGAGTTGTTTCCCAATCCTTAATTGTTTGATAACCAAAAATTGAGTCATAAAAAAATAATATTAATTACTAATTTTGAATTGATCTAAATTCTTCCTTTTTTTTTTTCTTTGGATAAAATGATGCACGATAATATTCATCTAGGTTTCTCATTGTGACTTGCAAAATTCAATAGCAACCTTTGGCACATAATCGTTCATATCAGTCTATGCCGGTTAGGTATGTTGTACAGAAACGAAACAAACACCAAATGCAGCAGAAATAGAACTATTAATAAAATATCACAAGACAAAATGTCATTTTCAGGTTCACTGACCGTATCTAAAGTGTTAAAAGCAAGATGTTTGGAGTTTAGGAAAGGCTAATGTTAAAATGTTTTTACTGATAAGGCAAGATAAATTGCATCATAAGAGGAAAAATAAATTATCCAACAAAATGATTTCCGGAAGTGCAACCCATATTCCATGGAACCCATCAATCACATGCTTAAAATCCTCATCTAAAGACAAAGATGGAGAAGCTGACTTCGGTCCTTGCATCCTCAAATGTCCATTGGAGCTACACCCTGGTCTGCTGAAGCACCCTGGTCAGTGGCACCGCCTTGGTCTGCAGCTGTGCCTCCTTCTGCAGCACTATCTGGTGCAGCAGCAGGACCCTCTTCAGTTCCAACAATCTCAAATGAATCAATCAACTTTTGTACGGTCTCTTGATCTAAAATATGAAATGGCTCCCCAGCTCCTACCACAGCAACTGTGCAAATAGAACTCTTTAGTGTTTCTCCTTGTAAGGTTTCCCTTATTGCCATGAGAGCGTCCTTGATCAGATCTTCTCTTGAAGATTCTGTAAAGTTCTCAAACCTGCGTTCCAAGTATGTTTTTGCAGCTTGAGATCGGGACCCAATGGCAAATGCTTGATACTCAAAGTAGTTCCCACTTGGGCAGTTATAATAAAGGTGGGCTCCTTTTTCATCCAAGCCAGCAACCAGCAGGCCAACACCATATGGCCGTTTCCATGAGCGTTGGGTACAAACCTGTCACCCAAACATGTATTACAGATGAAAATTCATAGATGGTAAGTTGCTTTTCCCTTCTCGCTCTCGTTTATTGCACACAGACATGGAGATTATAATATTGATAGAGTCAAAAAGTCCAAATTGCAGTGTTTGAAAAGTCTCAAACAAGATTGGAATGTATAAGCAACCAAGCACATGCTAAATAACAGAGTTGCATCATACGAGCAACAAAACATAGTATCAGTAAGAGTTAAGACTAAGCAAAAAATGCCAACTAATTTAACCTTACCATTACTTTAAAGCGCAACCCACTAGTCATTTTATGGCTTTCATTAAGACATCTAAAAGCTGAATAACAAAATTTTCAGCAACTGATTCAATTATTTAAATTTTCTACAAAACTTGAAATTATACACAGACAATTAACATTTTGAGAATGAGGCAAAGCACACAATTGTGCTGAATTAACAGCTGACATTGCAGTGCAATCAAGGGCAACAATAAAATATGTGTGTGTAGAGAGACAGAAAGGTAGGGGTTTCAACTTGACACAGTTACATGCTAATATTTGAAAATGTGCACATATAAGGCATTCAACAGAAAATTGTAAGTGGAAGAACCAAAAAAATAAGGATTAATATGTAACAACCAAACAAAACTAGATAATAACTAAATCACAATCACATACTCCATACTAAACAAAACTAAAATGAACTGCCCATGATAGGCGAATACAAAAAGAAAGGAGAAAGATGATACATACATACATATATGTATAGAGAGAGAGAGAGAGAGAGAGAGAGAGAGGGAGAGGGTGGCATTAGTAAGGCTCACTTAGTTACTACCTGCTATGATCCTGTTTCATCGTAAACAATCAAGACCGATAACCAGAATATTGATAGGAGAGAGATGCCAATCATCAAATAAACAACATAGAATAGTTTAAAAATCCGCATGGAGTGGTGTTAACAAAGCTCATTTACTACCAGCATTCATGATACAGTTCCATAATTCAACATAACTAAGTCCAATAACCAGAACTGTGAGAGAAGAGGGCCACCAATTATGAAATAAACAACATGGAGAAATATATTTAAAATCCACTCTCTGTGGATTTTCAAAGCTCAGATACCAACTGCATTCATGATACAGTTTTCATTGTTCAACATAACTAAGTCCAATTACCTGACTAGCACGCGTGATGGGATCTTTCCTCCAACCCCAATAAAAAATTTCATTAACCAATGAATTTTACAAAACATCTACTAGACTAAATTTATCCTTTATATGCTTATTTGGAAAAACTAAAAACCTAACTTGTAACTCACGACTTCAATTTTCAAAACATTCTAAAATAATATGAAAAGATGAAATCTTTCCTAATAACTCAACTGGGATTATGAAGTTAAATTTCTAAGGGGTCTATCTCAATTGTCTCAACATCAGAAAGATTCAAATACCAATGGGTTCTGCAATCTACAAAGTGATCTTACCCAAACAACTCCTTAAAGACATCGGCAGGTTGTCCATGGACTGTAAATGAAAACCATAAATTATAGTTAAGCCTGTCTCATCCCAAGTTTGAGAAATCAGCCATATAGATAATCTAGAGTGGTCACTTGCAAGGTCAATCACAAGCACATGACTACACTCTCCTCTAAACCTCAGTTTACAACAATGGTAATGACCTTGATTTATTATTGCCAGTCATTAACAAAATCTGGTGAACATTACAGCTCACAAGGAATGACAACCGAAACAATTGCAGAATCTTGGCTCAAACAAATTAGTGATATCACAAATAGAATGCCTGAATTCCAGTGACAGACAATGTACAGGACATGGATGAAGAAACATGAATACAAGCAATAGCTATAGCTGCCTCTAATAGAAAAAGAAATCCTCCGAATAAAAAGTTTTCAGCAGAGAATTATTTTCTGTTTAACATACGTTGCACTTACTTCAACCAAATAAAATAAAAGTTGTTGAACTAAATCAATTAACCTGAACAGCCACCTTCAAAAAATCCAGAAAGTTAACTCACAAATTGGAAAATCCTAAACTATAACCTTAATCTCTTCTGCAGACACAATTTTAAACTAAATTCACTTAACGAACTCAATTCAAATAGGAAAAAAAATCACATTAACTGAAATAATGCATGGTTTTGAAAGTGACGGACCTGAGCCTTGTCAGCGAGCTGAACAACAAGACGGCCGACAGGAAGCGGCGACTCATAAGTGTAACTGTAGTTAATACACTCGGATCGCATATACCGAGACAGAACACGGCCGTCGGCGGTGAGACCGGCGATAGCGACGCCGATGTGATCGTCGACCTTGAAGATCTTCTTCTGGTAAGACGAGAGCTCGGAGTTGGCCTTGTTAACGCAGCCCAAGACCACGTGAGTCTTAGATCGGAGGCCGATTGCGGCGGAGCCTTGCTTGACGGCCTCCATCGCGTACTCCACTTGAAATAATCGGCCCGCGGGGCTCCATGTTGTCACGTCAGTGTCGTATTGGTTCCTAAACATTTTTAGGGTTCAATCTTATGTGCCGTACTGATTTCGCGATGAAACAAACGCTGCAAGTAAATCTGCTGCAACCAAACGCCGTATTAATAATAGTACAAAGTGTTTTCTTTTTCTTCAAGCCAACACCAAGCCAAGGACGGGGGTTTTGGAGTGTGATCACTTACTTCAGACGTGCAGTGATTGGGCGCAACGGGTTGTACGTTAGTTTTAAAGCACTCAATAAATACTGGTCAATCGATCTCCTTGAAGACTTCCAACACGAAATTGGGCTTTTGGATTCAGGATGTGGGCCGCCTTTTGACGCCCACGAGATGGTGGGCTGCAGAAGTTTAAACATAGAGAGTTATCATCTAACCCCTAGTTTTACCTTTAATAAGTTTTTTTTTGTTACTTAATGGTAATGGGGTGGGGTGAGGTGAGGGTTGGGAAATTTATCTTATTTTCTACCTCATTTTTTAATAAATTTAGATAGGTGGGGATGGAGAATTCTCATATGAAAATATTTTTTTCACCTCTACTCCATTCCACATTTATTTATTTTATAATAAATATAAATACATAATTTTAATAAACTAAAAATTAGGAATTTAAATAAAATTATCAGCGTATTATAAAACATTTAAATTATTTAAAAAATCTCTAAAAGTTTGAAATAATATCTTAAAATATTGTGAAAATTAAAAAATATTTGAAGAAAGTAACATCTTAAGAGATAAAAGAAAATATAACAATATTTTAGAGTAGAATAAGAATTATATTCTAAAGTTTTATTTTAGTTATAGCCTATTTATATTATATAAAAATAAAAAGAAAATTTATTAACCAACATTATAATTGATAAAAATAAAAATTATTAAATAAAAATTAAAAAAATATTTATATATAATGGGGTTGGGGTGGAGAGTACAAAACCAAACCTCATTTCATTAAGGATTTGAAGATTATTTTTTCTTCATTCTCTAAAAATTATTCAAAATTCACTCTATTTAGGATGGACCCCATAGAACTTCATATCCATACAAAATTTTACCTCTCTAATGAGCGATGTTGGGATTGATTTGAATAGCTCTGCCTCTTTAGCCTCTACGCAAACAATAGTCCTTCCTGCTTAGAAAAAGTATATAAGTTTGTATCTAACAGTAGTGGCTTCGATCAAATCAATTTAGGCTACATAATATGACGAATCGTACTCCCTTTAAGATCAATAGCCTTCATTTCCAAGGTAGGATGAGATGTCCTAGAAGTGATTTATAATTTGGTTTTCAATCTGAATCTTACTCTTTTTGGTTAAGGATTTTATGTCGTCCCCTGATATTTTGCGAATAATATTAAAGTCGTGGATCAAATACTAGATATATAGGAGCACATGTTGCTGCTCTATTTATGAAAAAAAACAGTGATTCCGATGTTGATCATTATGTTATCTCAATGCATTTGCATTCGTGGTTTGGTTTGAGTTTGGTGATGTCCTTTATTTCGCTTTCCTTTTACGGGCTATATGAAAAATTTTTTTAGCAGATGGTCTGTTCCAAAATCTACAAACAGGAATTAGAAGAAAGTTAGCTGGCCTCAAAGGGTAAGCTATGAAAGCTTCATCGGAAGGTTTAGGCTGAGTTGGCTGAGTTGGTAGTCACTAAGTTGGAGAAAAAAGTGAGTCTCCTAAAAAAGATAGGGAAAAAAATAAGTCGTGAAAAGGACAGGTATAAATAACCCATCTGCTTTTATGCTTTGGAGGGTATTATTAGATTCGCCGGTCATTAGATCAAAAGAGCTCTGATTGCTTTGCACACAAAAAGCTAGTCTTCTTAGATCAAATCTGCTTTATTAGATTCACCGGTAGTTTAATTTCCAACGTACACTTGATTTATTTTGCAGTTAAAAGTTTCCCTGTTCCATATTTACCAAGCTTTCTATAAAGGTTGATCTCACACTAAAGCTGGCAAGCAAGGCCGTGAAATGAAAACTGAAAAAGATCGCCAGTCAGCAACTGATATTTTGTGAGTATTTATAGGCAAATATATATTAACTAGTCCCACCTGATTCTAATGACCAAATTAAAAAGAAAAAAACATTGATTAAATTGTAGGCCGATGCAGGCTATACTCTCTTTTATAATTCCTTTAGAATTATTTATTAAATTTTCTTTTATAGAGTTGTTTTGTATATTTCTATTTCATTTCGCTATCCTATTGCATCATAGGTAGTGAAAGATACAATCAAGAGATACAAGAATAAAGAAGACCAACAATAAATCTAAGCACTGATGGAAACTAACCCACGAAAAACTTATTAATGAAAGCGCACAAACAAATTTTATTTGATCACTGAGCATATTGATACGGTGAGTCACGGCATATTCTATAATTAAAATAAAAATTTATAATAAAAGAAAACTTCAAATTAGTAATATGCATGCCAATGTGATACCCGCACGAAACTGAAAAATCGGTATCATTTTTTTTTCTTTTATTTAATTGTTCAATAATTAAGTTGGTTGTTGAATAATATATAGCTTGGGAGGCCGTGAAAGCCGAGCAGCTATAATTTTGTGGGACCCCAGCAAAGTAGAATCTAAAGGAGGTGAACGTTGTGTGCCTCAATTAAAAGATCTTTTCCAATTAAAAAAATCATTAAGACAGACACTAATGATCACAACAAAGAGTAAAAGCCATGCATAATTCCATACTTTTACTTAATAATCAATCACAAGGCCCCCCCCGGCTCCAAATCCTTGCTTTAGCCAATCACTAGAATCATCAAAAACAAAAACGAGAGAAATAATTTTCTTTTTGAACTTTGTCAAACGACAGCTCCAAACTTCACACAACTGGAGCCAGTGATATTTTAATTTGGAAATCATTACAAGTAAGACGTCTGATAGTACTGCCGCCGAGTGCTTTAAAATCGTTTTCATCAAAGTAGCACGATATCACAAATCCAATTCATTCATTCACATAGATATATATATATATATATATATATATATATATATATATATATATAATTTAATGTAATGCCCACGTAGGCATAGCGTATGGAAAGAAAACTGAAATTGACAAGGTTCAACTACGTGTCCACGCACTGCGGGGATCCCTATTTTTCCTGGTTGAATATTAATTTCTCCACAGTCACATCTTTGTGATATTGTCCCATTCGACGAACAAGCTCTGTCTCAAATTATTAAACTTTGGAATACGGAATTATATCATTTTATTATATATTTCACATGAAAAAGGAAAATTTCAGAATAATAATACCAGCCAGCCTATCAAACCATGCAGTTTCTGTTCTCAGCTTCTTGTTATCGGTTATGAAAAGCCGGCAATATGATTTTCCAAAAATATCCCGGACCCCACGTTAATTTCCATTTATATATATTGTCAAATGAGTCATTTAGGAGGTGCGAGTTAGGGTCTGTTTCATATTAATAATAAACAAACTGTACGTTTGCTTAAAAATTTCTACGTACTCAAATGTTTCGTACCTCTCATTTCAGAAAAGGGGAGCCGCTTCACGTGTGGCGTATCGTAGCAACAGCGCTGAGGCCACAGCTGTACCTTTGAAACGCTGACTCACCAATTACAACCACCCGTGCTTCCTGCACGATGCCACGAACTGCCTAAACTACCCCTGGAGGGCAGCCATGTCGGCAATCGCTGATTGGTGACAGCTTGGACATGAGAAAACATACAGCTAAACGACAACAGAGAAGACAATTTTTTTCGATAAAGGCGACAGGCAAGGCCAAAGCTCATACCTCACTGTCGCCGGCTCACGCATCGGCCGATCCGTTTACCGCTGGCGTCAACTGTAGATAATCGCTGATTCACCCTTATTAGTATTAGTACCGTACACTGGAACACTATTCATATAAAAACAAAATTAAAATTATTATTTTTTGTATTTCCAATTTCTCCTCTCTCAGTTTGGCAGACGTTTCTTCTTCTCTCCTCCGCGTGCTTGACTCCTGCAAAGCAAAGCAAAGCAAAGAAAAGAAAACAACACATTTGAGAGAAGAAGAGAATATAAAAACCCACCCACTCACCCAAAACCACCACCACCAAAATAATAATAATAATAATAATAATAATATGGAATACCAGAAAGTCTCCTCTGCTCCGTTCTCGAAGAAACTCACGAATAGGCATAGCCACAGCTTCAGTGGAACGAGTATATACGACGGCGTTTTCAGTGGTCCAATGAAGGTTGCCTCTTATGTAGAGAAAGATTACGGTGAGATATTTGGTGGCTCACGTAGTTCTTCGATTCCGGTCCTTGATGTTCCGGAGCTGAATGAGAGAAAGATGACGGTTGATGTTGAAAGCTCCAAGCTTGATTACTCGAAGATTTTTGGCGGTTTTCGAGAATTTGATTTTGCAGTTTCCCATGAGGAGCTCTCTGCTAAATCAAAGAAAAAAGACAGCTTTGTTCAAGAAGCTCGGTGAGTTAGTTACCTAATTTCCTTTTTTATGTTTATGCTGTAATTATGTTGGCTGATTATGTGTGATTTTTTTATTTTTTTATTTTGGGGGCCTTCCACTGATGATGGAAAAGGGTGTCTTTTTCATAAAAATGAGAACTTAGTAAGCAGTTTAATGCTTGACAGGAAAGTGCTTGCTGCTAAGCCGTTTTTCAGTTACAAAAACTAGTAAATTGATGTGCCTTTTTCTTGCATTTGATATGTATTTGTTTTTCCTTTTTTAATTAGGACTACAGCTGAAACAGGATCATATCCCTCTAACTTTTCAGTGGAAAATAAAGTTTTGCCTCGTGAAGCTTCTTACCAGTCAATTGATGGTGTGAAGGAGTTCAAAATGTCTTATCATAAAGCCAACCAAGAAAGAAGAAATGGGACAACTGGGACAACACATGTAACTCAGCTCCATGCTGTTCCGGGCTATACTTGTTTAATCGATGGATTTTCTCCCTCACGGATGACTGAGGGTGACAAGCCATTATCATCAGCACTAAATGGAACTAATCTTAGTATTGACTCGAGCGGGGAGTTAAGAGAAGGCAAACATAGCAGGAAAGCTTCATCAGTCCTTTCACCGGGTGGTGCTAGCAAACAGGGTTCTAGAGATGGTGTTCAGTTCCAAAGCAAATACAATCACAGTAGATCCAATTCAAATGGTATGTTATTCGAAGAATATGAATCTGGCCCAAGGACTCACCCTTCAAAAGTGCCTCTGCCTTCAAGTCTTTCAGACAGCTTTGGCAATAATCTGGGGGATTTCAAGACATCAATGGGTTCAAAGATGCGGGCTTCCAAGAGTAATTCTTTTGAGGATGCTGCTGGATTTTGCTCGCCGCCTTATTTTGAAGAGGAAGTAGACGCAAATTCAGTTGCTGCTGCCTCTGCAGCTGCTGTGCTAAAGGCAATAGAGGAGGCTCAGGTAAGGATAAAAATAGCAAAAGAAATAATGGAAAGGAAAAAGGATGGTCTTCAAAATCATGTGAAAATGAGATTTAATGATGGTCCAAAGACTGAGGAGAGAAGAGAAGGTAAGTTTACAGATAAAACAAACAAATTCAGTGAGGAGGTGCGGCGGAAATGCGCAAAAGATGATACTCCAATGCAAGTTTTTGGCAGTTTAGGAATGCAAAACGCAATGAAGGCAGGCGAAATTCCCCCAGACTTCAGATCAAGGGATGACCTTTTTGTTGCAACAGAAGCTCCAGTTGGAACACAAGGGGACAAACATAATTCAAACCTAATGGATCATAGGCAAGAAGAGATGAAGGATTTGAAAGCAGACGAAGGGGAAGGCATTGGGACAAAGGTGCAATCAGTAAAAAATTCTGAATTGAAGGAGAGAATTTTGACTACGAAAATATTTGAGCAACCAGATGAAAATAGTAAGAAATTTAAAGCTTTTGAAGAGCCTCACATTCAGGAGGAGGTTGAGAAGAAGTTGAACACAATGCAAGGAGCTTGCGAGTTAAAAGAAGGTGCCCATGAACAGAAGTCAGGTCAAGGGGCCCGTGATCAGGAAGAATGTGGAAAGAAGTTATTGGTCACGGGGCTTCAGGATGAAAAAGAGGTGACATTTAAAGCAGCCAATGGAGTAGAAGCTTGTGAAAAGAAACAGAGAAAGCAGTGGGAACGGAATGCAGATGAAAGTAAGCTGAAAATGCTACTGGTGGAGCTGGAAGAAGGTGGAATGAAACCGATGGTTGCTGTGCTGCAGGAAGAAAAAGAGGTGACATTTAAAGCAACCCTTGGGGTAGAAGCCCGTGAAAAGAAACAGAGAAGGCTTTGGGCACCCAATGTAAATGAGAATAAGCTATTGATGCAAGAACTGAAAGACAATGAACATATGAAGATGAGGTTGTTAAAAGATGAGCAGGTGTGGTTGGAAAATGAGAAGAAACAGAAAGAGGTACTTGAGCAAAAAGAAACTGTTATCAGATCTGAAGATGTTCTTGAGAGGGAAGAGAATGGGGCAGCACTAACAGAGACTTCTGATTATGAAGAAAATAGGAAAAGTAGTGGAGTAACTTGTGACAATGTAGAATCTGAGAAGCAACAAAAAGAAGCTTGCCGGTTGGAACTAAATGACCAAAAACAAGAAGACATCAATGGTAGAGAATATGCTAAGAAGACATCTGGTGAAGCTCTGGAGCAGGAAACTGTCAAGGTGAGAATTAATGGATTCCTTAATGTGGAACAAAGTAGGAAGAAATTGGAAGAGTATGTAGGGTTGGGAGCAAAAGAGAGGCTTGTAGAGGCTGAAGAAAATGAGCCAATGCTTAAACAGTCTAATCGGGTGGGAGAGATTGAAAAGAGGCTAAAAGAGAGTTGTGAAGTGGGGGAAACTGAAAACTTACAAGCAGAGATTGATCGGAGAGAAGAAGATGTGAAAATGAAAGTAACACAAGAGGCTTGTGAAGACTTCCAGAACAGTCTTGAGGCAGCCAATGATATGCATACACAGGATAAAATTGAAATTCTAAGTGAGACCCTGGAAGCTTCCATACATGATGCAAATAATGAATGTCTGGAAGTACCCTCCCACGAAGAGAGCGGGGGGGTTATGGAAGGAATTCAAGCTTCATCTGAATATAAAGAGATGGAAACAGAAGCAATCATAGTTGATTTGGCAAAGGACATGGAAGAAGAAGGGATATTTGGGGTTGAAACAGCTGATATTGCTCAAGTTTTCTTAGAACATGATGTGATAGAGAAGCAAGTGAAAGGTGCAACTGAGGCTCAAGCTTTTGAACATATTGGGTTAAATATAGGAGTATCTGGTATGGGTGTTGAAGAGCTGGCTTCAGAATCAGAAGAAAAATTTGAAGATGCCGAGGAGGTTGAAGGTTCAATTAATCTGGGAAAAGATGAGAGTGACTCCGAATCTTCCAATCAGGAGAGGTCAGTTGACAATGGGGAGGATATGGAAACCACAGAAATGATGCAGAATATCCAAACAAGCCAAAATACGGAGCAGTATGAGGAGAATCATTCTGAATCCCTGAAAACCGAAGGGATGGAAGTTGACGGAACTATGCAGAAAGAAGTGGAGCTACAGAAGGAATGGGTGGAGAAAATAGATCTTGCAAAAGAGAAGGAAAGAGAAAGAGAGAAGGAGAGAATAGCTGTGGAACGTGCCATTCGTGAAGCTCGTGAAAGGGCATTTACTGAAGCCCGAGAAAAGGCAGAAAGGGCCGCTGTAGAGAAAGCTAATGCGGAAGCACGTCGAAGGGCAATGACTGAGGCCAGAGAAATGTTAGAGAAGGCCTCTGGAGAGGTGAATCACAAGTCATCAACAGACAAAATTTCCGTGGAAGCCAGACTTAAAGCTGAGCGTGCTGCTGTGGAGAGGGCAACTGCAGAGGCCAGGATGCGTGCCCTAGAAAAAGCATTGTCTGAGAAGGCTGTCTCCAAGGCAAGAAATCAGGCTGTAAAATCCTCTGGTCCTTCCAGAGAAAATGGAATGAGACACAGCTCTGCTTCCAATGTGAGTTTTTCCGCTCCTTGTTAGTCGTCACTATTCTCATGTTTAGTGGCATGCAAATTAATAGTTCAAAGAATCTTCCCGCAGGGTTCACTGTCTAAGGGCTCAGGTCTTACCAAAGGTTCAAGATCTTCTAATTATTCTAGTCATGATGGTAACAGTTGCATTCAATATCATTATTGTTTTATCAAGGAGATTAAACTGTTCTTACTACTTTACTGGAACGATTTTGTTGGTATTCATGTAGCTCCTCATTCCACAGATAAATTTGATGGAGTTAATGGTGAACCAGTTCAAAGACATAAAGCTAGGTTGGAGAGTCATCAGCGGATAGCAGAGCGTGCGGTATGCCTCTTCGTTTTGGTGATGTGAGGATATGAACTTTTTCAACTTGTAAAGGTTGCATCATGCTTCCATATTGTCTCTTTCAGGCAAAAGCTCTTGCAGAGAAGAACATGCGTGATCTACTTGCTCAGAAAGAACAAGCTGAGAGAAATGTAAAAATCAAGCAAATATGCTGTAGGAAACTTTTTACAATTTAATACAGGCTTGAAATATCGTTCTTACTGTTCTTACTCTATTATCCTTGACAGAGATTAGCAGAAGCTCTAGATGCTGATGTCAAAAGGTGGTCACGTGGTAAGGCAGGAAACTTGCGTGCGCTGCTTTCAACGCTACAATATGTATGTGTGGGCTTACTGAGCGTGTTTCTTCATGAATTTCTGTCTTAATGCTTCATATTGCTTCCAGAAATCAAGTTTAGTATTATATGTAGATAGTCTGAACTAGACCCTAGATTGACTTGACAAGGTAAAACCTACTACCACCTGCCTTCATGCTACTAGAAAACATTGTAATGCTAGAAATCAGATAATAAATGAGTGTATAGCTCTATTCATGTGAATTATCATAGATCAGCTCATCTTCATGTGCCACTATTGCTCCCCTCATTCCCAGTCACTATTTCTTTATAAAGATATGTTACCTTCCAATGAGATAAATTTCGCGTCACTGCTCTCTGAGAACTTGGTATTAGCTGGTTTTTCACACTTGCAGATCCTTGGGCCTGATAGTGGTTGGCAGCCAATTCCACTAACAGATCTTATAGCAACTGCTGCTGTGAAGAAAGCATACAAGAAGGCCACACTTTGTGTTCATCCTGACAAGTTACAGCAGCGAGGTGCGAGTATACAACAGAAGTACACATGTGAAAAGGTTTTTGATCTTCTAAAGGTGTGTTGTGTAACTTTCGTTCTTTTTAAATTAGCATTTTATAAATTCGGCATAATCAGGTTCTAAAGGAACTTGAGATCTCATGAAAACTAATTGTAGAAATGATATGCTAGCAAATTGATTTGTGTCTTGGCCTGGTGATGATAATGTTACCGTATACGATAATTCAAATATTAGAATTTATCAAAATGAGAAAGAACTCTTTACAGTTACGACTCTGAGTCGCGATTAATGTACGATACTGTAATTGGGTTTTATAACACTCGGTCCGCATCTTATTGGGCCAGTACTTTTTCTGTTTTTAGAGGCTCCCTTCTCTTTGATTACATAGATCGTGGTCCCCTGAATCTCATTATTTTGTTGGCTACAGGAGGCTTGGAACAGATTCAATGCAGAGGAACGATAAACAAGTTTCCTTCAGCAAAGCATTAAGTCAAAGTACATAATTTATTAGTCTCCTGTAACTAAAAGTAGGAATCGAAGCTTCTTCAACCATTCTTTTCAGACCCATTTGCATGTAACAAAGCATTTTCTGTAGTCTTAGAACATTATTTGCATTTAACTTTATTCTGATTACCAGTAGGAAGTAAGTTTTAACAATTCCTACCACCAGTGTCAATGCAAAGTTGTAATCCGTGTTTGTTAGGTAATGCAATCAAGTCCAGGAAAATAATGTCATGATTCAACTTCAAACCAAGACCTTTATCCCAAAAAGAAAAAAAATAAAATAAAATAAAATAAAACCAAGGCCAAATGTCTGCAATCTTAAAACTGGGAAACGAAAGCATCTCAAGCTGGATAAAGAAAACGGTTCAACCCACAAAATTTTTACCCGATTGAATACGAAATTGTAAATCTAATGTCCGAGACAGTCTTCCGTTCTGTGGGCTCTAGTCATGAACATGAAGGGATTTGACACACTTATAACCCAAGCACATGAAGCATTATAGCATTCTGTGCATGCATACGATTCTCAGCTTGTGGGAAGACAATAGAATATGGAGCTTCAATAACACCCTCAGTAACCTCAACTCCCCTCTCAGCCGGCAAACAATGCATGAAATAAGCTTTAGGGCCAGCCAACTTCATGAGCGCTTCGTCCACCTGCCAAAAATTGCATGCCAAAATTTCAGGGCATCATTGTCAACCAAGAACAGCTTGGATAGTACCCATTGGTACCAAATAATACTGCAGAGGTTTTGCAAGACAGCAGGCCACAACAATATTTAATGAATATAGCTGCTCTGAAATACACTGAGGTTTGCATTATTTCAGTGTAACATATGCACAATCGACATATTGAAATAGTAAGTTATGCCAGCAAATTACCTGAAATCCTTGAAATACTTGTTTGCGGTATGCAGCCTCTTCTTTTTGCCCCATGCTGGCCCACACATCTGAATACACAACATCAGCACCCTGTACAGCTTCTTTTGGGTCATTTGTAATTTCAATCTTGCTAATTCCTGCTTTTCGTGCCTTTTCAACTGTTTCTTTATCTGGTTCAAAACCTTTGGGGCAGGCACAAACAAAGTGGAAAGGAATAACTGATGCCATCAACAGCCAAGAGTGCACTATGTTATTTCCATCTCCAACATAGACAACCTGAATTTTGCAGTGGAGATCAAAACGGTTAGACTGTGATACAACCAAATATTTAGCAGCGGCTGTTACAAGATTAAAGGAAAAAAATGTAAACATATAAAATAAAAATAAAATGAAACTGGCTGAATGATGAGCAAACCTTGGTTCCTTCCAGATGACCAATGTGTTCAATAATGGTGAGGGCATCGGCCATTATTTGGCAAGGATGGTTGTAGTCTGTCAACCCATTGACAATTGGTACAGTTGCATATTTAGCAAGATCAAGAATGTCCTGTAACAGAAAATGTAAAATTGTTGAATCTTTAACTAGAGTGTGCTCTATAAAACTTAGATGTTAAAATTAAGACAATACTCAAAATCAGAATCAAGCTGAGATATCAAAGCTTGGCAAAAGATAACAACTGGGCAGGCTTGGTAGTCAATTCATTGTCCAGAATTCCCTAGTTCGCGGAACTCCCATTGAACCTCAAGTGGGTGAGAACCAGGCATCTATGCCAAGGAGGTTGAGCAAGATAAACATCAAGAAATTACATCTGGGCATTGGCATTGGATGTCTAGGGTAACATGATCATAAGAAACAAAAACAAGAAACTTCACAAGCAATTGTAACGTGACAGTATATATAAACTTATTTTCCTAACTTGTTTCATTTCTTTAACATTGTTAATAGTGCATATAAACAATACTGACCCTGACATAAGAAACTCACCAGCATACCTGATGACCAAAAACACGTGCCATAATAATGTCATTGTAGCAACATAGAACACGAGCAACGTCACGTGTTTCCTCTCTCTTTCCCATCTGGATATCATCAGGTCCTAAGTATATAGCATGGCCTCCCAACAAGGAAAACCCTGTTTCAAATGAAACCCGAGTTCTCATGGATGGCTTTGCAAAGATCATAGACATTGTCTTCCCTTTAAATGGCAAAAATGACCTATCCCCCGACTTAAGTATTGCCTTGACCTCAACAGCTCGGTCTAAAATCTTCAATATGGTAACTTTGTCAAAATCACTGATGTGCAGAAAATCCTTCAGCTCTGCTTTTGCCGTAAAATAAAGATGAGAAATTAGCTGCAGTGTACAGTTTACCAGTTCTTTGGTTGCAACATACTGCACTCCATTGAGAAATGCTATGTCGTGAATGTTTATTAGCTTATGGTGTTTTCAACTTGCAATATCCAATCTGAAAAGGGATTATAATTTTCGTTTACAACCTTCAAGAAGAATAATTTTCTACAAATCAGACTTCGCCACTCATTTGACAAACAAATCCACAGTCATATCTACAAACGTTCATTTTTCAAATCATAATTTTTATCATTATGTAACGAGATAATCATACAAAATCATCACTCATATGATCAGTGCCAATTAAATATTATACCAAATTATAATCCCTAACTATCGACAGACATCACATTGAATTTGTAATTAAGAACAAAAGCACTTAAAGATGAATGAAATAAAGCACATTAAAAATCGAAAGTGAAGACAGACGTTTGCCATGGATGGAAGAAGGAGCTGACGTGGCCGAGGATGCCTGGCACGTGATGCTTCTTCGGGGGACCCGAAATGTCGGTGCAGTAGACGCCGACAAGGCAGGGAATCGCGATTGTTTCGGAAGAAACTTTCCGGAGAAAGAAGAAGAAAAAGCGGAGAGAGGCATTTTGTCCGATCGATATGCACAGTAACTTGAAATCGCCGCCATTGATTTTGGTGGGAACTGGGAACAAGCCCTTTTTCCTTTGCGACTCGACTCTTGCTGTTTGTTTTGGGGGCTTAATTAATTGATTAGTAAGGCCTAGTTGACGTAAATGCCCCTGCTATGGGTACGGCTCGCTGTATGCCCGATTGTATTTGGGAAACTCAAAAAATAATTTAAAAAAGTTAAAAATTAATTTTAATGTTAAAAATTAATTTTGATAATTGGTAAGTGTTTTTAAAAAGAGTAATGATATAATCACAAACTCTTGTACAAAATAAATTTATATAAACTGATGTGTCATTAATTCATTGGTTGAAAAAAAATATAAAATAATGAAAACAAATCATGTGGACCAAGTGATATTTAATTCAATCAATTAAATCATGCCACATCAATTTGTACGAATTTAATTTGTACAAGAGTTTGTAGCTATATCATTATTCTTTTAAAAATTAGTTTTGATAAAAATACTTCATCCTACCATAGATTTTGAAAAGCAAGAAATGAATAATTTTTTAAGTTTAATTTTAAAAATTACTTTTATATTTAATATTATTTTATATATATCCTCATATATATTATATAAGTCTAAAATTATTCTTATCAATTAAAAAATAAAATCATTAACTTTAAAGGGATTATTATTATTATTATCAATTATATTGAAATGACGAAATAAAAACTAAAATTAATAATATAAAATATCTATTTTAGTTTTCAAATAATATATATACACAATTAAAATATTTTATATATTTTTTTATAAATGTGTAAAAAAAATTATTCAATATTATATCCAATTCAATTATTTATATTTTTACTGTAACTTAACAGTAAATTTTATAATACTATTAAAAATAAGTTTTATCAAACGTTTAACTGACAGCTGAAGCTGATTATTTGTACGCATAACTAACAATAATTATTTTAAAAAATAAAACATTACTAAATTAGACTGCAGTTACAAAACCATTAAAATTACTTTACTAGTAAGTTTTTCTCTTATGGTTTCGTGTGAGATGAGACATTCTTGCTAGTGGTATTGTGTGTGTATGTACATAATTGTTTAATTTTATACAATGAGATGCACCATATTAATTTTTTTAAGTTAAACGAACTGCATGCAATCTTATTACATATTTACATTCTTCACTTGTTCATACAAATAATAGGACAAAGCTATGGTGCCCGGGTGGCCCTAATTTTTGGCTAATTACACGACGGTCCCTCTTATTTGCTAAAAATTTAAAATATTACAAGGCTTTAAATTTTTAATATATAAATTCTATATGTTTCTATTATTTACAATTGGATCCTAGACTGCAGTTGCTTATTATGAAATTTTTGGTATTATTATTTGGTCATATATTAATATTATTGGTAAATTAATATACCTTTATTACATATTTGAATTATTTGTTATCGATTAAATAGCACTTTTTAACTCAAGTGGATTTTTCAATCATTTTTTGCAGTTAATTAATAATATATATTAATGCAAATCTAAAAATAAGTTATTTTAATGGTCAAACTAGGTCAATGCACGAAAAAATTTCAAAACAATTTGGATTTATGTGTCAAAATATTGAAAGTTTATTACTTTCTAATTTAAAAGTAAACAGCAGTGACTATCATATTAATAACCCAATAAATCTATTGAAGCCTTTAAACTGCTTTTATGTTAAATCTAATGGTTAATAGTAGCTGACAAGAAAAGAACAAAATATGACGTACAAATATTAGTATGAGAATGTACTTTTATTTCGGCTATATATAAAATGATTGAGTAATTAAAGTTATAGTATATGTAAGTGTTTAACTATGATTGGAGGAGTCTTTGTGTGCTGGATAATGTGCATTTGCTGAGTATATTAGGTCTCACACACATGCTATTACGTGCATTGACTTAATATACACGTGTCTAAACAGGTTTATTGTACCGGCTGAAAGGTAAATGTGTCAACAAATGATTGAAGTATCAAATCAAGTGTTAGTAATTTAAGGTATTTAATTCCCATCTTCTCTAAAGTTTATCAGTTAAAACGGCGTGTTTGATATTTCATTTAATGGACACTACCTTACTTGCTATTAATCCACTGTTGATGTCATTTAACAACGACGTTACATTTGCGAGAGATGCATCTACGTTGAATTGGGTTCTTAATTCTCTCCTCATTCAGGATCAAACCATGAGAAAATGTAAGGTGTTGTTGATACTCATCAATCCACTAAACGGTTGAATGCCACTGTATATACATGATGCATTAATCAGTATTTTAAAGTTAATAACTAATAAGTATACGTGTGACTGTACTTAAAAATCGTGGGGGTGCAACACAACAATTTCTACCAGAGTTAATTTTCATTTCTAGTAACAGAAACAACAACAATAACAAAAGCAAAACAAAGACGCACTTCTTAAATAGCTGCTGAAGCAAGGAAGATAGAACTTTTACATGTCACAAGATAAACTTTTACATTTATATGGATACACCGCAATATGAAAGAGACAACACATTAATTATTTCAGGCATCTCCATTTTTCTCGGTGACATGATTTTCATAAGAAAGAGGAAGCAATCCCTTGGCTCTGCAAGTATCCACAGCGCCTGTGAACATGTCATGTAAGCTGTATTTGAACTTAAATCCCAAATCTGTCAGCTTCTTCGAAGAGAAGAGCATATTTTTCATACTCTCATCAACACCTTCGAACCTAGGCAACAACAGTTTGTTTAGTTAATCCAGCAAATGAGAGTTGTAGGAGGACGCCGAATTTTAATAAAACTTTAGAGGGGCTTACTCTGTGGGCACATTGAATTCAGGGTATTTTTCCCCCAGGAATTTTGCAAGTTCAAGAATGGTTTCCGGGTGAGAAGAGCAAATGTAGCGGCCCTTCGCCTCAGGATGCTCAAACAAAAATATGTGGGCACTGCAGAGATCATCCACATGCACAAATTGGCCTTGCTTAATAATTGGATAATGCGCTTCATTTCCTGCATTTAGTTAAGAATTTTAAAAAAGTGAAAAAAACAATAGATTCTAGTCTTTGCACATTTATTTGCTGAAGACATTTACAGCAGTAATAACTAATAAGAAACAGAATGAAGCAAGTGCGGGTACAGATCAACGAACTTGTAATGGGCGAGAGTGCGGTTATGAGACTGGGTGGCATTGACGACATAAGGAATGGACCAACAACAAGACTTGGGATTATACTGATAAAATCAATGTTATTTTCTTCCGCAAACTTCCATGCAGCTTGCTCTGCCAGTGTCTTGGACACAAAATACATCTGGTCGCATCAAGAAACTGATAAGTTAATTGAAAGTGTTGCAAGTTACAGGAATGTTAGAGAAACTAAAGAAACAGAGCTTATAATTAACGGAACTAACGTAACACTAACCCATCCGGTCATCTTAACAGACCGAACAAAATCCAAGTCACTCCAGGACGTTTCATCATAAACTGGCTTTCGGTGCTCTTCAACATCCAAAGTTCCCGCAGATGATGTGAACACTAACCTCCTCACAGTCTTCGCATTTTTACACGCTTTCATGATGCTTAGCATCCCATTTATTGTCGGCCTTATCACTTCATTCTGTGAAGAGTGAACTAACACAATAATTATCAATTTTATCTTTTTGCATAACGTTCAGCACCCAGCATTGTTCCTTAATCGTGATTCCTTGTGAAACCCAGTTAGGCTTGTTTCATTCTTTTTTAATATATAAAAAGGCAGGGATCAATGTTATGTGGCTGTTCTTCTTTTTGAGTTGAGTCCATTTCATTTAATATTTAAAAAAAAAAAAATCTGCGATGAACGGGATAGATATTTGTTAGTATTATTTGAAGTATACAACTTTTCGGACAGTCTAGTTTGGTGTAAAGAAACTAAAGACTAAAGAGTAAAGATGATACCGATACCTCAGGATCCTTGGACTCAAAGTCCATAGGCGTGGCCACATGAAAAACTCCAGTGCAGCCTCGAATCGCTTCATCAAAGCTTCCCTCTGCGGCTAAATCGGCTTTCCATAAACTCAGGTGAGAGCATGCCTCTGGCAACTCCAGCAAATGTTTCACTTTCTTCTTGTTATCTGTCGCGTAGCCCATAGTCATTTTCAAATTCTGTTAAACTTGCAAATTTAGGATAATGTTTAAAAAAAATTAACTAACATTAGCAAATGAACCGGACCAGGATCGCGTACGGTGGCACGAACAGCATAGCCACGCACGAGCAATCTCATGATGAGCCATGAACCGATAAACCCAGAAGCACCAGTCACGCAGACAGTCTCAGCTACAGAGCCCATGACCTTTTATTTATTATTATTAATTTTTTTTTTTTGGGGTAATTTCGGGCTACTGATACTAAGTGTTTTACGTAAATGTATTTGATCAAGGAACTTGGAAACTCTTGCAGTTGTAGTTGATTCGTTCCCGGGCTTGTTTATTTATACGTTAGTGGATGCTGTAGTTTCATCTAACACGCTCACTTTTAGCTCCAATTACCCGCCACGTGATCAACTGACCGTTTCTGCACGTGCGTGGTAGTTGTCATCTGCCCACATGCCGAAAAGAATCGATCCTCGACAGGATATGACTTGGGCCTACTTTTGGGTTACTTGCGTTACTGAGAATATTAGGGAGAACAATCTTGCAGCACATAACAAATCCAAACTCGTTACCCCACTAATTCTAATACGAATTTCCTTTATTTTTATGAAGTATAACAACCCAATTTCCTTTTAATTCACTTTTCATTATTATAAAATTCAAATCACATCGTAAGTTCACTCCTTCAATCTTAACAACAAAAAGAACAAGGCCTTACCTGCAAAAGCTTTTTGGCTACATCTACAATCGACATGCGCCACGGCATCCATCTTAGATCATTTCAGAACTTTGATTTCTTAGAAACATTCGACCCATTTATTATTAGTTTTATTCTTCTCTCGTCTTTACCTTATTTTTTCTCCCAGCCGTCAAAAACTCATCTGATGAATGATATTAAAAAAAGTGTTATTCAATTTTAATTATCCAACGACTTGTTTTCACTGCAAGGATCAAACTATCTCACTACAAAATTCATCATCTTATCCATAACTGAAGTTGTAAGCCACATGCAAATAATTGTCTGGCTAGGGTATGATTAGTAAATCTGAATGGTTTCATTAATGCTCATGATCAAATCTTAACGATCGAGTCGCAGAGAACTTGTTTTTTTTTTCTTTTTTTTGATTTTATCAAGAGTCAGGGATCCGGATGTTATTGCCCAAAAGAACATATAAATATAAACATTCATTCACACACGCACATATATTCAGTAAGTGACTAACTCCAGCTAAACAATTGAAATTACGTTTATTATCTTAAAAAATTATGGAATTAATGGAGACATAATTGCAAACCGACCTCGAAACAAACTAGGCTTTTTAGATTGCTTTTGTAATTGTTTCTTTATTTATTTTTTTAGTAACTGAAAAAATAAAATGAATTAAGTATATTTGTTAAGGGATGATTATTTTGCAGCGCACACCCATATGAAACTTAGACAACTCTTGCCTAAAGTTGCTAAGCAAACCTTGAGCTTCTAGCTAACTTAGAAAGTTTGTGGAAGAACTAGGTAGAAGAGCGAACAATTGAACCAAAGAGAGTTTGTATTATTTACATGAGTGTGTATACACGAGAGTAGTTATATAATGCTTGAGAGCTTCCTTGAATTTTTGAATTGTTTGAATGAAATGCTAATTGTCAAACCCTATATATAAGAGGCTTGCCTAGTTCCACCATGTTCTATAATCTTCCTTGTTTAGAGAATTCTTATTGCTTAGAGAACTCCCATTTCTAGCAAGACCTAAAGTGTTCTACTGGAAAGGTCATATTCTACCCCTTTTTGGAGTATTCCTAAGATATTTACACAAGTAAAGAAAGTGCTAGAAATAAAAGCTTCTAGAGACAAGTTAAGCTAACATATCTTGGGCTTGTCCAATTAGCCTCTTCGACCTAAAAATTTGGGCAGCCCATAACAATACACATATACGTGCCATCACTCCTTCGCAAGCATGAAGATAATGTGAGCTTAATGAGCCATTTTTTGTTATATAATTGACCTAACACTCAACCCTTTCGAGTTGAATAAGTTGTAATTGACCCAACGCTCTATCAATATCATGCTATGAACTGTCTCAAGTAAGAAAAGTAAAGTTTTTTAAACCACAAACTTTTTGTACATACCGATGCGGCTTAACAATATTTTTGTTCATCTAACCATAATGATTTAATGATTATGGCACATTAATTTGTATAAAACAATTTGTAGCTCTATCATTTACTTATAAGATTATCTCTCAAATTAATGTAGATAAGAGACAAGTGTACAAGTTAGCTGAGCAAACAAGGATTCAATGCTGAGCTAATCTTTTGTTGAGCATTGGATCAATGTTTATTCGACCATAGAAGTGAAAAAATAAAAAAGAAAAATAAATCCAAGAACATTGATTCAATTTTCGATGCAAACTTATATCATAAAGATCTGTTCAGTATTAAAGTTAGACAGCTGTAACTTTTAAGTTACAATATTAAAGTATTGGATTTTACCTTGAAAATTTTGATTCACTACTTTTCCGTTGAAATAACTTTGTTTCTTTCATTTTCTTTACAAAATCATTAATTCCATACTAACTTCAAAAATTTTGGTTTTGTTGAGGGTAGAGAACAAATCTATAAATGAGTGAGAAAATGGGAAAAGAGGGAAAAAAAAAAAAAAAGAACAGTGCCGGATGAGGTTTAATACAAAAAGTGTACTTTTGGTATTAAAACAAAACTAATTTGATAAGAGGATCCATAAAAATTTAAAGGGGTGTTAAAAGCTCATCTCACACGGTTTACTTTCCGAACCCAAACCCAAAACCCTTTAGACGAGTGATTGTTACTCACTAGTGTGTAAGTCCAAATGAATAAATTAACATCCGTAGTATACAGCTGTCAGAGGCTCAAGCCGGCTACTAATTCTTGTAACTTCGCCCTCTGACAGCGACAGACACGGCGCAAAACTTGTGAATTAAAGAGACATGATGGTGCCACCATGGCCCCCAAATCCAAAGAAAACAATGCTCTCACAGTCGGCGTCTCAGGTCTCAGCTGTCTCATCTTCAACATTTTTGGGTGATGGGTTGGGTTAAAATTAAAAAGAAAAAAGAAAAATCTATCTCATTCAGTATACAAGACCGATGTGGTCAGCTAAAGAAACACATCCTTCTCAGTACTCAATAATTCAAATCAATTGAGTAGTCGGATTCAGAAACAGATGGCAGATGGCAAGGCAGTAACACGTACCGGTACAAGCATGAAATTAAAATCAATTGAGTTACGTGTTGTCGTTAAAAGGAGGAGACACAGACACACAGCATGGGGCCAACGCGACACCCACGGCCTTAGATCGCCACTGTACGCACAAATTACGCTAAACGCGTCGGTGCGAATTGCACGCTTATCTATCATCAGCAAGAAAAGATAATATTATTTTCATAGTTCTTTTCAGGGTCATTGTTTGTAATGGGAGATCAGTAACTGAAAAAGAATGATAATAACAAGTGGTTGCATTGCAAATTGAGAATCATATGACTCTTTCACCCTTCAGTCTTGACAATGTCCACTGCAAAAAAAATATATGTGACAGTGGGTGGAGCCGGGTTTCCCGTGATGGGTTGCAATTTTTTTTTTTTTTAACTTTTTTAAGGACAGATTATTTATTTTAATCAATTTATCGTACATGCACATGGAAGGGGTCTTGCTAAGGTGCATCAGTTGCACCGTGCAACCGTAACAAGTTTTTCGTTACAATTTTTACGTTCATAGCCTCTTGTTATCAACATTATATGTAATAATATTTCGTTATACACGTGCTAAAAGTTGATAAACTGTATATACAAGGAAAAACTTATTACCAATAATGAAAAAATTATTATCAATATTCAATTAAAAAAAAAAGGAGTCCAAATAAAGGGTGCAACTCATTTACCATAGTCCCACGTGAAATTATGTCTTCATTAATGGCTTGGTATCTTAATTTTGTTCTAATTTTTATAAATTTATCGTTTTTCTTTTAAGCAAGCACTTGGAGAGGATTTTGATCCCACTCTACATTTTTCTTATCAGCCACGTGGCGTCACTGTCCTTTTTCAAGTTTTTCTTTACTTCTTTTTAGGGTTAAATTTTAATTTTGACGCATAAAGTTTTATTTGATATTAAAGTGTTATAATTTTTAAGTTATAGTTATTATAAAAAATATGTAATTAACAAATAAAAATTAATAATATATATCAAATATGACTTTTAAATAATAATTTTGATAATAATAGTAACAATATTATAATTTTTTTTTTATCATATAAGTGTGAATTAAATTAACTTAATTTTCAAGCCTCAGCAACTAATGTTTACCAAATACTTTAATACTATATATTTTTAAGCTATATATACCCAATCTCAACATCAAACAAAGTCTAAGAATAATAACAGAGAGAGCTCATTATAACCCCTACTTTAACCCCACACAACAGTAAGTAAAAGTTGGACTAATAACAAAATTTGTCCAAATTTTGAACTAGAGATCAACTTGCCCCCAAAATTTATCTTAGTATGTGGGCTTGAGGTAGAGTTCATTGATGCGGTGTATATCAGTTTTGGACGTTATAAATATTTACTAAAAATGACTTTGGAATAAATATTAACTATTTGAAAGTGAAATAAATATTTATTTGATAGACAAAAATAAAAAAAAAAAAGTTAGTTTTTTCAATAATTTTCAGTTTATGACTTGTGTGAATCATTTATATATATTTTTCCATTTTTTTATTTTGGGAAAGTTATATATATTCTTTTTTATGGTCCTACCTCTCATATTTGAACCCTTTATTTACTTTTGGTGGTCTATGCGCTCTTCAAGCTTCCGCTTTATTCTTTGCTTTGTTGAGTTCTCACTTCTCATTGCACTTTTGAATCTTCGGCTTGTCTCCATTAATAAGAAACAAAAGGCAACGCCAACGCAGCTCACATGAGACCTCCACGTGGAACAACCTGATGCATGGGATCACTCTTGCCCAAATCACAAAGGCATTTTTCTCAAGCCTCGTTTCTCATTTTTAATGCAAATGTGTTGAATCCTCAGCGTATTCTGAGGAAGCTGCTTCACATCAGTCACATCCCAAATGAAACCTTTGCTCTAATCTAATGTTTCGCCGTGATGTGCGCTAAATATGGAATGGTTTTAGGCTTTTATCACGCTCTAGTTTGTAGTATGCCACAATTTATAACTGAAACATAATATTCTCGTTTGCTAATGCTCTGTTTTCTTTTATAATAACATAATCATACAACTTTATTAGTATTACAGATTAGAAGTTTGTCAAAACATATGAAAATTCAGCCCAAAAATCTGTTCCAAATATTAAAATTAAAAAAAAAAGGGTTCCACTCACACAGTCATATGCAGAAATTTGCTCTCTCACCTTGGTCGAGAAAAAATAATATGTTATGGGAAAGTGGGCAAATTTATCCTCCTCGGAATTCTGACAAGAGAGTAATAATAGTAATTTCAATATCTTTGTTGAAGAACTAAACACAGAATGCTACGACGCTGTCAGTCTGTGCCCCCAAGTACCAAAAAATACACCTCTTACCTTCAGATCAATACAAACTTATTTGGTCATGAAAAAATTATTAGAAATTTTAAAATATTTTTAATGTATTATAATTAATTAATATATGTATTATATATATAATTAAATTTAATATAATTATTATTTATATGATAATTTTTTAAAATAAATAAATATATATAATAATATTATTTATTTATTACACGGTGACATAATACCTCGTATGCATTCTAAATTTTTTTAAAATTACTTATACTTTTTTACAGTACTTTTGCTGTTTGTAAGTAAAAACTTATATTCAACCTGACCCACTTTTTTTTTTTTTAATTTCTCTATCCTGTAGAGAGAATCTGGATTGCAACAGTGATAGGGACAGCCACATTGTAAACGTCTTAGCTTTTGTGTCCCTGTTTATTATAGTTAGACAATAAGACCCCTACCCTATAGCTGGAGTAATGCATGCGAACCACAAAAGGAAGGCCAAATTTGGCATTTCAATGCTCCTTGCCGAAAGTAGACACCCCATGCACCAAATATTGGGCAATAAGCCAATAAAAATAAAGGAACTACCATGGGAGCAGCATCATCTAACTACATTTACTATTCTTGTAGTTAAATAAATTAACAAGTACAGCCATTTATACAAGCCCACACAAGCTAAGCATCTGAAAATCTTTGTTGAGTTTGTTTGTGGGAAGAAGAAGAAGAAGAAGAAAGAAATGAAGAAGTGGAGTCTGGTTTTCTTCGTCTTTCTGTTGATCCAAGTGAAAGCAGATGACGGGTTCATAACAGCCAAAGGAGTGCACCTAATGTTAAATGGAAGTCCATTTTATGCAAATGGATTCAATGCTTACTGGCTCATGAACATTGGAGCTAATCCATATCTGAAAGACAAAGTTTCTTCTGTGTTTCAACAAGCAAAAGAGCATGGCCTGTCAATGGCAAGAACATGGGCTTTTAGTGATGGTGGTGACAGCCCCCTACAGTACTCTCCAGGGTCATATAATGAGCAAATGTTCCAGGTGACAAATTGATATTTCTGTTTTCTTGAGTTTGTCTATTATTACCGTATTTTACTTTTTTTTTTGGTGATTTTTGTTTTATTTTGTGGCTCCAAGGGATTGGATTTTGTAATATCTGAAGCAAGGAAATATGGGATTAAGCTAGTGCTGAGTATGGTGAATAATTATGATCAATTTGGAGGGAAGAAGCAGTATGTGAATTGGGCAAGAGGTCAGGGGCAGTCTATTTCAAGTGATGATGACTTCTTTACAAACTCTGTGGTGAAGCAATACTACAAGAATCATATCAAGGTGATCACTTTTAACCCCACACTCATCAATCCTGTTCTGGCCGTTTTTTGTTTTATTTTTATTCACAAGACATTGGTCTGGTCCAAGATCAAAATTTTCTAATTAGCTTTTGATTTTTGTTAATTAATAAAAAAAACTGGCACAACAGGCTGTTCTTACAAGAATAAACACTGTGACCGGAGTTGCTTACAAAGATGAACCAACGATTATGGCTTGGGAGCTTATGAATGAGCCAAGATGTTATGCAGATCCATCGGGAAAAACCATTCAGGTCAGACTCAGAGCAGAGCAACTTCACCACCTCTTTTGATTTAATGGTTGCATTTTGTTGCAACATTTGTTTTGCAAATATCTGCCATAATTATTGGTCACGCTACTTCAATTTCCTTTTTCAACTCTGTTTACCAATCGTGTTCAATGTTCATTGAAATGGAGTTGGTGGTACTGTTACCTGTAAATTTAATTAAGTATATGATGGGTTTAGCTGGCCTGCTATGCTCACTCACCTATAAGCTATAAAAGTGAAATTTGACTTCTGTCAAGGGCAGGTCATTTTAATTACTCAACCAGTCTTTACCTACTTCACAACTGTGGTTCCATTATAGTAACTAAAATAAAATAATTACTTGGTTTGATTTGGTTGTGTTTGTACTGCAGGATTGGATTACAGAGATGGCTTCTTATGTAAAATCAATTGATGGAAATCACTTATTAGAAGCTGGTTTAGAGGGTTTCTATGGACCATCGTCATCGGAGAAGCAGCAATACAATCCAAATTTTCAAGTAGGAACAGATTTCATTGCAAACAATCAAATTCCCGGCATTGATTTTGCTACACTTCATTCTTATCCAGATCAATGGTATTTTATCAGCAGAAAATTTTCTCTTAAAAGGCTACCACATTCATATCACCACCTTTGCTCAAAGATAAGACAACTGCTTGATGTGCAGGCTTCCCAGCTCCAGTGATGAAAGCCAAACTTCATTCTTGAACAATTGGCTCTACAACCATATCCAAGATGCACAGGACATTCTTCGGAAGCCAATTCTCTTAGCGGAGTTTGGAAAATCTTTGAGAACCTCTGGTGCCAACCAAAGGGACCAGCTGTTTGATACGGTCTACTCAGCAATTTATTCGTCAGCCAGGAGTGGTGGTGCAGCTGTTGGAGGCATGTTCTGGCAGCTTTTTACCGAAGGATTAGACTCCTACCGTGATGGGTATGAGGTGATCTTCAGTGAGAACCCCTCAACTGCAAACATCATCACTGACCAATCTCAGAAGCTCAATCGAATTCGAAAGATGTTTGTCAAACTAAGAAACATTCAGAAATGGAAGAGAGCCAGGGATATCAGCAGAGCTCAATGGTGGGCTGGGAACAGCAGCGATGGCACCGGCAATTGACAAAACAAATAATCTTGATAATTTGATGTTTCCTAACTTGAATGCTACTGAAATTTCTTAGTGTCTTGAGGAAGTGAGTTCTCTCTTAGAGATGGATTTGGTTCGTCCAAGAAAGTATGCTTAATAGAATTGTGTTATTTATAAATTCTATGCGAGTTTACCGAAAGTGTCATTAATAGAATTGTGTTGTCTGTAAATTGTATGCCAGTTTACCCATCTTTTGATTTTAGCTGACACTGTTCAGACTGATAAAATGGAGACTCATACCAGATAATAAAAGCACTTGCTTTTATTTAAAAACTACACGTAACACTCTTGGAAGCTCCCTCTTTCATCGAAGCAACCTGATAATATACATATACAAGTGTTATTGCTACGTACGTAATCGCGGCAAACTAGTGAAAGGCAGCAGGCCAGATTCTCTCCGTTCTATAAACTACATAGTATGAACTAGAAGAATTCACTTGGAAGAGTTAAATAACAGTTCCATCATTAATTGTTGCATTCTTCAGAATGACTGTGATCCCTGACCGAATATAAAATCCTTCATTTGGTCTGTCTGCTTCTTGAACACCCTGAGAAATCAAAGCATTTAATGAGCAAATCCTTCATTTAATAAGCAAATAACAGTTAAATAATTCTATTTCATCGCAAAAATGAAATAGAATTATCTAGTATTTTGAGTTGCTAAGAGGTTTCCAAGAGCATGAATTGACTTTGAGCACATATAGTGTATACTCACTTCAGCATTTGCAATGATCACATTCTTTCCAATCTTGGCATTCTTGTCAATGATGCAATTCCTTCAAAAATAAGAAAAAAAAAAGTTGTAAAACTTCAGTTGAGCATTGCTTTATGAAAGTCTGTACAAATATCATACACACATGTATGATTGCCTTAATGGGGAAGTAAAGTGAAAATCGTTATTTCTCTGTTCAATCCTAGTGATTTACTACATTGTGTATCAGTGAGAGAGAGCGCACTCACTTGATTTTTGTATTCTGTCCAACACCAATTGGAACCTTTCCCTCCGCAAGTAGAGATACAATTTCAGATTCAGTTTGATAGTAGTCTGCACCCATCATCATGGTATCCTGGATTTTATATGTAGACATAGTTGGCGTTTAACAGCGAAGCAAAAATCTGAATAGCTACCATAAAATACACCAATATGTACAAGACAATGGCCCTGAGCATCTGCCTACATAGTCTCAGTTTCACTTCCAAAAAAATGCAAGGGTTACCTGAAACTCAACACCAGACTCTAAACGTGAGCGCACACCTACAATGGAATGTTGCACAGAACATTCTCGCAAGAAGCAACCGTGTGAAATTATGGCATCCACTATCTGCATGAATAATTGAGCCATGACTCATGAGATGTGAGACACAGCCAAATAAGAAATCGCAGCAATATAAGCACATGCTCATACCTTGCATTGATCAACTTTAGTGGGTGGCAAGAATCTAGCTGATGTATAGAAAGGTGTCTTGGGATCATAAAATTCAAACTTCGGAGGCTGCCCCACAAAAAAAAAAAAAGATTTTTTTTTATCCAGTTAATTGATTTAACAATGCAAAATAGAGTAAATAGCAATCAACTAACAAAGTTATAGTGACAGTAATGCCAACCTGTTCTGTGAGGGCCAAATTGGCATCAAAGAATGACTTTATTGTTCCGATGTCCTCCCAGTAGTCATTGAATAAAAATGCCTTACAACAGGAAACACTCAAAAGCTTAGCAGCTTGATCACCAGATTAAATGCAACAAAAACATAACCAAAACCCACAAAATAGAAAATTCACGAACAAAAGAGATGGAATAATCCACGTTTGCTATCTTACTTGGACGTTGTGATTCTTCACAGCAGAAGGAATAATTTCAGAGCCAAAGTCATTGGATGAGGGATAGCTCCATCTCAAGAGATTTAGTAGGACATCAGTTCTAAACAAGTAAACACCCATTGATGCAATGTAAGGAAATTTGACAGCATCTGGCATAGATAGACCAAGAAGAGCGGTATCACATTGCTGCAGTCAAATGCGTAACAACAAAACCAATATTAGACAGAAATCTACCAACAAAGGAGATCTAGATCAAGCAACAGTATTTACCATTCCTTTCAGATCAGGGCCCTTAGGTTTCTCAGCAAATTGGACGATACGGCCAGTGCAGTCAATCTTCATTAGTCCATAATCTGATGCACGGCTGTGAGATTACAAGATTGAGATAAATTAAAAAAGTCACAATAAAAAAAATCTATAATAACCTAATACTAATGGAAGGAACAAAAAATGGTTTTGCCTCCACAAAATGAAGGATGACTTCATGTATTAGAAAGTTACAAAACAAAGGATTGTGATTGAAAAATTAGGAAATGAATATAAATTCTTAACAATGCATTGGCAATTTAGTAGTACAAGTAAAATCATCCATAACTACTGAAAATGCTCTCCACGCGACATCCGATCAGGAAAGATAAAATATGTGAGATATACCTGTCATCCATTGGTACGCATGAGACTGTAATATCAGCTTTTGTGTCGATATGCTTCTACAAGCACAATGGTACCAATCAGCAATTTTTTTTTTTTTAATCAAAATCCATATTTTGAGCATGTAAATAAAGCTAATGAGTGAGAAACTCAATCAATAAAGTTTCCAATGCATACTTGCAGAAACTCTGTATAGTCCATCCGGTAAAGGTGATCACCAGACAAGATCAAAACATTCTCCACATTCTTATTCTTGGCGTCCTGCATGAATCACATTACAAACCCACTTAGTCCAGTCACCCAGATAATATCATTGTAAATTAAAAACTCTACTCACTCACCTCAAAGACCCATATAAATTGCCTCACAGCATCTGCTGTCCCTTGGAACCACTTCTTCCCTGCTTCTCCAGGAGTTTGAGTAGCAGCCAGAACCTACTCATAGGGCAAATACGGATTCATCAAAAACCTTCATGAGAGTAAAATCAACAACAGAAGACATTTGAATGACCATGGCAACTTTTAGCAATTTGTGACTCTAACAGCACTATGCATCTCATGAAAAATCCCAATTCTCAATAGAATAACTTCAATTCAAGCAATGCATTTCAGCTAACCATCGGCGATATCAAATTATCAATTATGCATGTGTCAAAATACTTGTTTCACCACAATCATCTTACCTCTACAAACCCATCCCCAAAATTCACACCATTTCCAAAATTATACGACCGAGCCAAGTGACGATTGAGGGAAAAGGAGTTAAACTGTGTCATAATAAATATCTTATTGAAACCGCTGTTGATACAATTACTCATTGGGATGTCTATCAGCCTGTAATTCCCTCCAATGGGAACCTGGAGATAAAACCAAATTATCATAAGATTCAATTCCATTTCCTGGATTTAAGAGAAGTTGTACAATCAAGCTGAGTAAACACGTGTTAATGATTTGTTACTTTACCGCTGGCTTTGCTCTTCTGTTGGTAAGAGGAAACAAGCGCGTCCCAGCACCTCCGCCCAATATGATTGCAGCCACATTTTTGGGATCTGCTTGTGGAGTCTCAAACAGTGGAGCCTGAAATGTCTGAATTAAATTTCAGATTATCAGTGGATCAGGAAAGCAGGACTTATTTCTTACAAAACCAAGAAAAGAAAAAGATCAGTTAAGGGCGTGATGTGACTTACCGCAGTGTCCTTGTTAATATCTGATGTAAGAATTGAGCAGGCAACTCCAGGCTTGGTAACATTTTTATTTATTTTTTCAGTCCTCAGATTCTTCCACAAATGGGAACCAAAGTTCAAGTCCCCGTTCTTAAGGCTCCCCTTGACACTTCCACCCCAAAATCCAGTATTTCTATTGCTAACAGCTGGATTAGCATTGGCCTTCAATGTAGCACACAAAGAATCCATTCTCGAAAAAGCCCTTTCTTTTTTTTTTGTTTTTTCGACCAAAAGGAAAAAGAGCCTGCGGAGGTTCTATTTGGAAGGTGAATCTAGAATCTGAAATTTAAGGAATCTCGAACCTTGTAAAGCCGTGTGATACCATGAAACTGAACTAAACTAAACTAAACTAAACTAAAACTAATGCCTCAATTTGAAACGTCACCAAAAGTAACATTAGCAATTCTCACAAGGAATTGCACCAGGATCAAAGGAATCAAAAGTACCTAGACAAAAAAAAAATTAAAAAAAAAGAGATCAAATTTTTATTTTTTTTGGGGAAAATCCTAGTATGCAACTTGATCGGCAAGATCTTTGAGAGAAGAAAGATGACGAAATGGGTAGTGAAGAAATGTGATCAGTATAATGAATGACGAAAGGAAGCTGAGAAGGGAAAATGAACTAGAAGAGAACAGAGTGACGCGGCTGGTTTTATTAGCTACCGAGCGTCACGGGAAGACACTTGGCTTTGTTTCAGCAATTTTTTGACGTTTGTATGACTTTCATCCATCTGAATCTGGATGTGTCTCCGGGTCTGTAGTTGCTTGGTATTTTGAATGAGTCTTTCTTTTATTTTAAATAATTTAAAATCAAATAGACCCTAGCAATCGGGATCTACTTGACCTATTGGTTCAAAAACGTGAAAGATTAGTTGTAAAAATTTTATGCAACATACGATTTAGTCAGCATACACCTTGGCTTTAAACAAATTAATACATCAGATGCTGCCATGGCAAGTCATATCAAATACAAATTTTGTACTCAGGAAAAATAAATAAAGAAAACAAAGAAAGAAAGCTCAATTTGATGGTGTGAAGATTTGGCAATTTTTTTAGCAATAGTATAAAATTTAATAATATGGCAAATAAAACAAAAATGATAACAGTTTTTCAAATTTTCTACTTCTGCACAGGCTTTGGGCTTCTGTAACCAAACCAGTGCCCGTTACTACCTTGTCACTACTCGATCGTAATCGGGAAAAATCAACCATATGTGTACCAAGAGGAGCTGCACAGACAGCCGGTCAACAGCTATGGTTGATTTGTAAGGATTTATTAACCTAACGAAGATGTTATTATTTGGTGCAATGCCAGGAAGCGAGTCGTTGCGATGACTGTTGAACATTGAGTTTAAAGTGACAGCGACCTCCGTTACAGATGGGTGACAACGAACCCCAAAAAGTTGGCGAAAAGTTGCTTTCGTTCATGCAATTATGTTATGTGGACGAGAAAGGGTGAAGCATTTGAAAGTTGAAATTCAGTGCCAAACTCACCCCTTAGACAAGAGACATGCATCGAGAAGTCAGAAAAGAGTCAAGTTGCCACCCACCTTTCAATAATAATAATGAAGTAAACGTTTTTATTATGAGTCCTTACACACACACACACTTTGAGTTACATTTTTCTACTTTATCATCATCATCATCATCATCATTCTCAAGTGTTATTCTAATCAAAATTTGAATAAGATGTCGCCTATTGTATGTGATCTCGATGCAACTTGATATATTATTGTTGAACTTTGGCAATTTTAATGGAATTTACATCTGAAAAGCAAATTGCACAAAATAGACTGAAATTAAAGGGGATTACGATCCACGGGGTCCTCTCCTTCTGATTTATTATCGGTGGAGGACAGGCACAGGCGAAGGGCATTATTGATGAAAGAACCTCAAAATTGGGTGGTTAAAGCAGGGTGTGAAGTGCAATTTTTGTGAAGCCCATTTTGGGCATCAATAGATGGGCAGTATCGTAACGAACTTGCCTAGATCCAAAAACGGGGCCATATCAAACCCAAAAATAGAAAGCCCAATGCTTGGACTCAATCATCAGATTCACAACCACTTATCTTTGATCGACAACAACAACTATTATAATCCTCACACACACACACTTGCACTTCGCTCCCTCGCACAAACGCACAGTACAGAAAATGGCGCAGACTTTACCCAACACGTTCTTCCAAATCAAACCCTCTGCTCCCATTCTCCCCACCAGAAAGGTATTTTATTATTCTTCATTTAAACCCCCCCCCCCAAACCCCAATTTTTAAATTGATTAATTCTATTTAATTGTTGTTCAGGTGAAGAACTGTGCAGCAACGGGCAGTGGTTGCAGGACCCAGGTGGTGACGTGTCGAAAGAAGGACATACACCCTCAATTCTACGAGGATGCAAAAGTGCACTGTAACGGTGAGCTTGTGATGACGACGGGTGGGACCCAGAAGGAGTACGTGGTGGATGTCTGGTCGGGCAACCACCCATTTTACCTCGGCGGCCGCTCTGGTATCGTCGTCGACGCCGACCAAGTTGAGAAGTTCCGTCAGAAGTTCGGAGGATTGTCTGAGATTATGGAAATTCCTGTGCTTAAAGGAGAGATTGTGTTGCCGCCTAAGCGCAAGTCCGCTGCTGCTAAAGGTGGCAAGAAGAAGTAGAAATTTGATACGACGTTGTTTTTGAGGTAATTGGGGAATGTTTGTGAGTGGATGGATTTTACTTGATTGAGTGATGTGTTGATATTTGAACGACAAACATTATCATCGAATTATCTTTTCAATGTGTTTGGTTGCTCTGAAATTATCTCTCTGCCAATTTGACGCTGATTTTATTTATACTCAGAAATGACCATAGCATGATGATACTATTAGCTATGATTCATCCTTTAACCCCTTATCCATGTGGTATTAGTGGCTTGAGAAAGCTTGAAGAGGCAGGGCTTTTATAAATTACAATGCTGAGTGATGATTGTGTGTTTCTTGTGGCTGCAGCAAGTGCATCTAAAATCGAGTTGCAGTATTCTACTCAAAATTAATTTTTCTCACGTACATAGATTACAGTTAGAGCAGGCACAGGGTTGCAACTTGGGAATGCCTCAATGGCTTATCTAGTAGACCACCCTAGAACATGACGCTGTGCACATAGGTGCTACTCACTAGTCATGGATGGCTTGTTTAGTAGACAATAGGCAGACAACATTTGAAAAAGACACTCGGCACAGAGCAACAGCCACTAACACATAAAGCTGTCTGCAGACACTGAGTACCTAGAGGACCTATTTAGCAGACAATAAACAGACAGTCTTAGCAGTAATGTTGAAGGATATAATAAAGATGATTTTTTCAGTCAGGACTGATGCAGTTGTGCTTGATAGTCGGATCAACATTTGAAATAACAGAAACATGCAAATCCAGGGAATTGTGCATAACAAGCTCCATGACTTGCACCTTCCCAGTTCCTACAGTGACGGTTACAGTTGCCTGAGTTTGCACAAAATTGTGACCACGTTTTGCCTCACCTCTCGCGGATTTTTGCTTCCGCCATTGCCATCTCTGCATTCACAAGACACGGAGAATAAGTTAGTGAACTATTTCACACACACGGTGTATACACATGCACAAACCTCTCTCGAGGTGGAATCATATGAAGATACATGAGAAAGATGCTATGGCATACCAGTGGAAACAAAGAGAAAGAAGAAAAGGAACAAGACGGTGTAAGTAGCTGGATAACTGATAAGTTTAGCCATATCTCTCTCTTTCTTGAAAATCAAAGTAGGATCTATCTTTTGGACCTGTAGTTCATTGTCATTTATAGCTCAATTCACCAGTGTCCTTTCCTTATCCTTTGTTTTAGTTGACGGTATCACTCGTCTGGATGATTGGATGAATTTCCTGTTGGTAGTATGTCAGTAAGCTCAAATTTTGGGGGGGGTGGGGGGGAAACGAGAACCAGGTTAATAAGTTGGACAATGCATCTTATAAAAGAAGATGAACACGAACATGTTCAACAAAAATGGCTGTCTGACTCGCAATGCGAAACAAATCGTGCTCGTCAGTCTCTTGTGACGCTGTTTCTTTAATCCTCCTAATACGACGGGTCAGCGAACTTGACTTGTTATGGCCCAGAATGGGCCTTCGGGTTTTGACTGATCTCTTCGAGCCTCGACCTCGACCCATGTACATTGATTTGGTGAATTTCAACCAAATTCATTTAAACATAATTCCCCCATTTGCAATTGCTTGCACGATGAATATTTAGCACTGTACATGTGATTGTCGTTTTCTAACATCTACGCACTAATTAATTAAAATGCTGTTACGTGTCATTATCAAGACCAAAGTCGGCGTGGTAATTACTGGCAGGAGAAAGATCATTATAATAGGTTAATTACACGGCTTACAAAATTCATCGCTACCTTCCCGTTTGAAAATCACACTTGCTCAAAATAGGACCGACTAGAAAAACTTCAAGCGCCTAAAGAGCCATTACTTTGCTGTTTCTTTTCATTCCGTGGCAGAATATGTATGCAAGTAATCCATTATTTAAATGCACATGGTCATCCACCCATCAATATTTCAACATCTTTGCATCAACAAATTTGAATTACCCTGATCGAAAAGAAAAAGAATAAAGAATAAAGAATATTGACTTTTCCTTTAATCCGTAGACTGTCTGGCTGCCACGTTCGAACCGTTTTCTTTAGAAAGCTATCCTATTCCTACATTGAGACATTGGCTGTTACCAGAGGTTTTTGAATTAGTTAATTAATATTTTCACCTGTTGTTGTCAGGAAAATTTTGAAAGCTATGCTTTGGCATTCCGTTTTATCCATCCATTTCTTGTTTTGTCGGCCAAATTTTTGAGCATGAATAATAATAGAGCTATAATTATTTTATATAAATAAGTATGTATAAACTGATGTGAAATAAGAGAATTAATTATATAAAATTATCATGGGTTCATATAATTAAAAAAGATAACTGTTATTATTTTTCAATTAATATTTTCATACCACATCAGGTTGTATATATGAGTTTGTACAAAATTATTTGTGACTCTATCATTATTATTTTGGAATAATAATATAGCCATAACTATATGGTGTCCTGCACACATTAGTTTGTACAAGAATTATGTAATGTATAAAAAGGAAAAATTCGGACAACAGAAACTACATAGCAAATGGCGCCCCGCCCCCATCTCCTTGAAATATGAAAGCATAATTAGCCTGAAAGCTGAATCTTGAATCTGATTGTCTCCAAAATGAATAAGTTGGCCCTTTGTTTATATTAGAGTTGTTAAAATACAGTCTTGATCTTTATCTGCGTGAATGGGTAGAGGTGTTGCTAGCTGTTGGGTCATGTGACTGGCTCACCTTCAACAAGGCAAATGATATAAGTATTTGCTGTCTTGTTTTATTTATATATTTATTTTTCGATTTCATTGATATAATAAAGATTATTATTTTTATTAGGATTCGAACACATATCCTCACATAAGTGCTCTCTTACTATACCAAAGACATATTATTGATTAATTTGTCTTGTTTTATCTTAAACTAAAAAGAAGCGATACAATAATTGCAATATTGACAGTACAATTACTTAAAAGTTTTTCACGATTGATATAAGATTTTAAAGCTGAACCACGAGTTTCCTCTACATCAATTTATATGCCTTAATTGTTTGTTGGAAACAAAAAAACAAGAAAAAAAAATGATTGATCGAGAACTGGATGCACGGAATTGGTGTTAATAGACGACCACGATGCTGGCCGCGGCTGTCGCCTGACCGGAGTCTCTGGCATCGAACACAAAGGGAAATCAGCGCACACGTGGCTTCAAAAGAAAATGATTGGCTTCTGTTTTATTTGTGGTATTAAAACTGTGGCCCAGCAAAAGTAACGCTTTCTTGTTCCAACAGTTCGTGGCTCTGTTTGAAACTAATCGTAACTAACACTTGGCAGTAATTTACCTGTCCAAAGTTCGACGGGCACGGCGACATGGCGTATGGGGGGCAACCTTTTTATTTTTGTTTCATTGTTACAGTTAATAGATATATACAATCTGGGATTGGATATACATATTTGTATTGCAGTCCAAAGATCCACTTCGTATTAAATTTAAAAATCCACTATCCCTTAATATAAGGAGAGAAATCTACTTTTATTTAAAAAAAAAAAAAAAAATAAGTCCTGTTCATTTCGAACTTATGTCCTTAATATGATATAAAAATATCATTGAGCTATTAGTCGAAACCGTGTATATGAGATAATTTTGCATAAAGTAATATGTTTCAAATACTTTTAAAAATACATTAAAAATAAAGAAAAGGTTTAGGATCCCATTTGTTCTTATCCATCATTTTTTCGCTAAAACGCGTTCATTTTATTACTTTATTACTTTGTTGATGTGGTTGATTTGCTTCATGTATAAGAAAAAACGATCGAGTCTGGTAACCCATATGCACCATACATGCTTAATTTGTGTTCTTATCCATTACCAATTAATTGACACGAGTCATCATCTTTTAGCCTTTTCTTCTTAAGGGAGGCAAGCCTCTTAATATTGACACAAGTCGGATGTACTTTGGATAAGATTCATTTTAACAATTTATTTATATGGCATCTCGTAAATTTTAACCCTACTTTTTGTTTACTGACATAATATACCTTGATTTATATACTATAAATTGATATAAACGGTCCTTTCACTAACAATAAAATAATCTGAAAATATCTAACACAATCTTCTTTGAGATCACACTGTACACAAGTCAACACAGTGATGTGAAGTGATTAAATTGGCAAGTGTATGCACATGAAAACAGAGATATGATCATATGAAGCATCAAATGCTGTAGCATTAGGACAAATAAAAGGAAATAACAGGAAAATGTTTGCTTAAACTTAACCCTATCTGCTTAATTTTTCTATCCAAATGGGTGATTAATAAGTACCCAGTAGCATGTAAATAATATTTGTGCAAGGCCACTAGTGTTTTAGATTAAAAAAAAAATTAAGCGAAAAGGTTGAAAGTGGGAAGCAAAATGATTGCATAAGCACGATTGAGATTAAAAACCTCCAGAAATGTTGGCTTGAGAAAAGGAATAGGTTGGTTAGGCACTCACTCAACCCAAATAAATCCCAGAGAGGTGCATTATTATCACCTTTATTTTCTCTGGGACCCTTTTTGATTGTAAGTTTTCTAAGCCCCTTTTTTTTTTATAAAGTAAATTATAACTTTTAACAATCAAACATCACCTTTACCTAATCTTAATTATATCATGATTCATATTATGGGAGCAGAAAGTTATGTAGAGCCCAGAGAGATTAAAGCAGATTAGTAACTAATCTCTTTTGACTTTGAGGCCAGGGTACATCAATTTACCAGCTCCTTGCTCATTGTGTTTCACGCATGTCAGTTCATATTACATACCATGTAATATACATATTTAGGCTTGAGGCAATTTATGCAGCATGTATGCCTCTTATGAACTATATATTCTAGAGGGAGTTTGCAATTGCAAGATGAGATCAGCCTAAGTTGGCTCACGATTCTCATTTAACGTCTATGGATTTACTTTAACCATTTAAAAGTGGAGTCTTAAAGGTTTAATAACTATTCATAAAAGAGAACCCGCCGTTCCTGAAACAATTAAAAAGATTTAAAGAATCATGAAACACGATACGGACGCTCAACCTACAACACACACTATCGTTCTAATCTCCAATGATATTATACTCTACCAATGAAAAAAGATTTAAAGAGATTTTATTCAACTTTCGGTTAATGGGTCATTAGGCACGAAAATCAGTCGACAAATATAATGCTTCACCTGATCTAAATACGTGCAATCTGAAGAACAATTTATATTAAAATAATAATGATGATGATGATGATAATATAAATGAAGACAGGCTATACCGCTTGCCTGACGGAGCCTGGAAATTGAATTGTCTTGTGGTTAGTACTAAAGAAGACAGTCTAATTCTAATTCAAAAGAAAAAAGGAAAAAGATATGATTTTCCCACAGTGAAAGCTAACTCTCTTTCTAAAGTTGCTTTCGTGTGGTTAGTTCAGAGTCACGTGAAATCTCTTTCTGCCGTACGCACAGCAGGGCAAGCGCAGGAGCTGGGACCGGGCGTGAAATTTTGGTCTCAGACTCAGTACTGGGCAAGTATCGATTTTACTTGGTTTCTTGCATCAATCAACGAATGTTTCAACTTTCATGGGTTCATAATTAATCACAACCAGAGGAATTAGCAACTTTCATGGCTGTAACTTAGCAAGACCCATATCTTAATTTATTTTACCATCGGCTCAGACTTCAGTGCCTGAGCCTTTTTCTTGTAGGCTCATGATTTTCCCATGCAAAGAAAAAACAGTAGCAAAGATTCACGTCTTTAACAGTTCACACCAACCAATTTGCTTTGCTGTGTTGTACAGTTTTGGCAATTAGAAGTAGGATGATTAATTTGCCCAAACGGCACTCGTGAATTGTGGTTCGAACCCGATTAATTAAAGGGATTTGTGTAGTTGAGAGTATGAAATTGAATTTTTTTTTTTTTTTTTTTTTTTACGTTTTTTTGGTGAATTCTAGATATAGAGCCAAAGGGCTCCACATGAAAGATTAATCACTTTATGTTAATAAAGGGTGTGAATTATATGATACACTTTGAAATTTTCAGCATTAATTAATTATTGCTTTCAAAGTAACCATTTTCAACAGCATGATAATAACCAAGGAAAGTTTAGTCTTTGGAGGCACAGTTATATTAATTTCAAAACATCGTTTTGCTAATCAAAAGACCATCCCATAAGTCGTGCTGAAAAACAAGAGAAGAAAGTATAATCATATTCATAATCATAATCATAATCAATCAATCAATTGTCCTAAGAAGCTAAGGTAGTTATAACTTACTTATCTCTGTGAATATCCATATCACGTGGTGGGTGTACACAAATTTTGACCACATAATACAAAATTATTATAAGTTTCTTTAGCCTAAGGTTACAAAAAATTGTCCAAGACAATTAAACACTACAGTAGCTGGAGTCTTTCTTGCCTACTGGTCATGGCACTGGCGCATAGATCATCACTCACAAAACCAATATTGATGAGTGCTATCAATGCCCAAAACGTAGCCGAAGAGAGCTGAAACTCTTGCCGACAAAATATAATTAAATTCTCCTAATTAATTATAGCCAATGGGAAGTTTTTAAGTAATTAGAATTAGAGTTAGTTCTAATGGGCCATCATAAATGATAAAACAAGTTTCCCTTCTTTTTTTTCACATTCAACCAAATCGACAAATTAAACAATTAATTAAAAATGTAAGTAACAGAGACCGAAAGTGGGCCCCTTTCCATCTCAGAAAAAATTAGAATATAAAAAAGGGAAAAATTATTTATTTTAACTGTAGTTTGGGGGGGGGGGGAGAAGAGAGAGAAGTCAAGAGCGTACCTAGAAGAAGACAAGTCCGTTAGTCCACGTTGGCAGAGCTGTTGGGGTTTGGCCTCTGTCAGTCACTGCAGCCACGTGTGCTCGTCCTGGTCCGGACCAGGTTCGGTCCAAGCGTGCACCAGGGCTTCGTACGCTCACTTGCTACCCCTATAACCTCATTTTCAAAAATTTATTTATAATAATTTTATTATCTTGTTTATTCAGTCTACTGTTGTGAAACAGAAAGGGAATCACTTTTAAAGTTCTATAAAAAGGCGTAACACGCCTATTGAAATCTTCAGTTTCCATTCCAAACCCCACCTAAAAATGGAAAGAGCATAAAAACTTACCCTCAAGCTCATTAATTTCCCTCAGTTTCTCGCCGATTATTTTCTCGGAAAATCCTCCTCTTCCTCTTTTAATCTTTCCTGACGCTCAAGTTTCATTCATTTTTCTATATTAATCATGGATCCCTTCGAATTCAACAACGTCAAAGCCGAGAAAGCCCAAGCCATGAGAAACTACAACCGTCAAAAAATGCTCAAAAAACTAGAAGTTTTCACGGCTTTGGCTCTGATGGCTTGGTCTTCTTATAATTACATCCCCGTCGCCGTTAAAATCACCGCCGATTTCCTCGGCCACAACGTCGCCGTTTTCGGCCAGCCTCTCTACGTTTTCATCGCCATCAACATGCTCATTGTGATCATCTCCGTGTTGTCCCTTCAGAAACCCGCCAAACAAGACTTCTACGACGAGTATGTAAGCATCACCAAGCGGAGCTCCACCGCCACCTCCGCCAAGGACGACCAAAAACCGGCGCCGGAGGTAACTGTCTCGGACAATCAAATTGCTTGCGTGGATAATGTGGTAAATTCACCAGTTGATCAGGACAAGGCTGCTGCTGCTGCTGCTGCAGTACTACTGGAGGATTGTGAAGTACCGAAGCGGGCGGTTTCTGCGGTTGGCACAGTGACGGAAGCGAAGGAGTACAGGAGGACTCGATCTGAGAGGCTCGATAGGAAGGGGAATAGGCGAGAGCTGTTGAGAAGATCAGAGACGTTGATCAAGCCTGCCGATCAAGATAATGAGAGGAGGAGATCGAGTGAGATGGATGATTTGAGCAGCGAAGAGTTTAGGATGACCATTGAGACTTTCATTGCTTCCAAGAAAAAAACTTTAATTGAAGAGAACACGCTTGATCTTAAGCCTGAAAATAAACAAAGCTTGGCTCTCACTTTTGAGTGCTGTTAACTAGTTAAGGAAGAATGGATCGAGTGCAAAACAATATCGTGGAAATGAGATTAGAAAAAACCAAATATTTTTACGGTGCTTTTTTTTTTTTTTACTGTTTCTTTATCATGGGATGTACAGTGATATGATATAATTCCCCTTTACGAGGAATTAGAGGCAAAAGAGAGCTTATCCAATTTCTGGCTTTTTCCAATAACATCTTGTCTCTTCTATTTTTGTGCTTATTGTGTTGTTTTGAAATCTTACATGCATTTTCGTGGGGGATGCGTGATACCGAGGTGAGTTGACTGGACATTTATTTGATTGGTTGGTCAGGTCGACTCACGACTCACGACTCATGCATATGGGTTCATTTGCAGGATCTTTTACTTGTTTGCTGCATGGTAAGGTATATAGAGGATAATTTTATCTCGAAGCAGATTCGAGATTTTGGGTAACGTTGTCCTGTCCTTATCTATTTGCCACGGTTAGTTTGTTGAGCATTTGCTTTGTATTCTGTCCTTCGTTTCATTGGATTGGTTAACGTTACCCATTATCTCCCGAATTTTACTAATTTATTTTTTCTAGCTTGATTTTCGTTTCCCCCTTGGTGGTATTCATTCAATTGTCGTTTCGGCGTTGCGGTCCTAGCAATATGAAAAGACTCCATAACATATATAGTGAAATCAAGGCACAAGAGCATATTAACTACTACACAATCATTTTGATTTCAACATATGATTGATTGATTGCCTCCCCTTGTGACCCAAAATTTGTGGCCTTTTGATCAAGTGCTAATTAATAGTACCTATCTTTAACGATGCAGAAAGGATGTGATTTTTATTTATTTTTTTAATTTAATGAAAATCCATGTAATCATCTGACCATCTCATAAGAAAAAGCCACTTTTGCTCGATCGGTTTAGGCGTGCTACATCTGGAGCATTAGAATGACTTAAAAGCAACTAGTAAGCTTTTGTCTTAACATCTTTACTGGGCCAGTCGTAATTACCTACACTAAGTGGGTTGTTTGAGAAACTTTCAATTTATTTTTACTTTGGATTCAGAAAAGAAAATGTTACTCTACGCATGCAAGCAAGGTTACCACTTCCGTTGTCTCTGCCTCTCTGGTAGGGACATGTCAAAAATTACTTTCCATAGTCTTCTTCTTTCCCTTTTTCCGTAATTTCTCTCTTTCACTTATTTTCTGCTTTTCCGCGGACCCATTTACAAGGGAAAAAAGAGAAGGTGTTGGCCAAGAAAGTTTTTAACGGAATGGCTAATATATATATATATATATATATATATACAGATACATACATACATGCATATATATTGTGGGGACTTGGCCTATTAGTATTTTGTAATTTGTAGTGACTTCTTTATGATGAAGCAGCTTTGCTCTTATCCACTTGTTGTACCAGCACTAATACAAAAGGTATAAAGCGTTTCTCTTGGTTATGAGCACCAGCAATTCTTTCTCGTTTGTTGTTTCTCCTTTGGCACTTGCAGCTTTGCGCCAACAATTAATTGTGCAACACAATGACACCTCAATTACTTGTTTAGCAGATCGTACAAATGGTCCTTTGGCCCTTTAAGAGGGTAGGGTTTAATATGCATGCTAACTTTTCGGCTGGCTTTCATTATTTTATCCTACCCCTTCACTTCATGCCGCTATTTCTTACATAGCTTTTGTTTATAATGCAGAAAAATTTGTATTACCTTCTCTGTCTTTCTCCGCCCTATGACAACATCAACAGTATTGTGTGGATAGATAGATCCATGAAATTAAATTTTCGTAGGTGAATGCCCGCGATTTCTTCTTCTTATTATTATTATTATTATTAAGACTTTCCATAACTCTTCATAGAAAGAATTAGTGGCGGACATCTGCACTGAGAAGGACTTGACACATTCATATAAATCAATTATTGGGGTATGAAATGCAGTGTAATTTCCTATATTGGCAGTCAATTATGCTCTACCAGAACCATGTAATGAGTCAATTGTGATGTCAAATTTACTTTGAAATAACAGGGAACCAGAAAAGGAAAATTGAAGAAGGAGAGCATATGAAGATTAAACAGAACTGTTTAACATGTACAAAACCAAGTGGTCTGATCTTTAAGAATTACTCCTAGATTAAAAAAAAACCTGTACCCCTCTTTGTTAGCAGTTTGAAACAACCATCTTTGTCGATATTTGTGTTGCTTATGTAGTTGCTAGCTTAAATTAAAAGTTGTGTTTATGTGGCGACGAAGAGTTCTGTTATTCTGATAGGAGGCTGGTTCAAGTCCAATGTGAGTTGATACTATTTTAATGAATAATAACACAATTATATAATGAAAAGAAGTGAAAAGATAAACTAATAAAACAGAACAAATAATATATATTATAACACAGTTGCTGTCGCATACTGGAGCAAATAATAGCTAGTTAGCTACCATACTTGACCCTCAGAATTTTCAATTCTTTTATATGCTCACTAGCTGTCATTTGTCCAGAAGCACTTGCCACCAATCTTCTCTCTCAAAAAGAAACATTTGAATTGAATTGAATTGAATTGAAATTGTTCTTCTCATTCTTACCACAAAGGGACAAACCATTGGCCTGCTCTGCTGCATGTTCACCATAGGCAGCCTTTAATAATCTGGGCAAAGATAAAGCCAACTGAGTGGATTTTACGTTAAAATCTCTCTTAATGTACAGCATTTATGCTTGGGATTAATTCAGAATTTGATTTTTTGGGGTAAAAATATAACCATTAAATCTCAGAAACACAAAACACCGAAGGAGTGTATTTGAGATAAAAGCTAGCTAGATTACGGAGTTGGTGAAAATATAAAGAGAACTAAAATCTATTATCAAATAAAAAGGTGTTTGATTCGACAAGTCAACATCAAATTTAGTTGATTTGGTTGAAGAAAGAAAGTTTAATCCATGTTGCGTCCTGAAATTGCAACAAATCTTAAATCAAAATGAAATCATTGTCCCCACACTTGTTTATAAGATAATCGTGTGTGGCGTCCTTTTATGTTTTTAATTTTTAGCGTCAACATATTTAATGTGTACCAGTGGGATGACTTAATTAGACGGGGGACTATTTAGTGGTGTCACGGCCGGGAGCTAAAGCAACTTTTTCTATAATTTTAATTAAGACAAGTTGAACGGGGAAAAGGATACCAGCATTGTGATGGTGAAGTTGATGATGCAGAGGCAGAGCTTCCTTTCATATTTAACTAATACCACAATTAAAGATAGGATTTTTCTAAATTACAGCAGCTGTAACTTAGCAGCTCCCTTAAAGATATGGTTTTTTCATTGATATACTTTTTCTTTTTTTAGCGCATCGAGAAATATCGTTTCTTTTTTCTGTAATTATTATTTTCGTCCTGTAATGCGCCAGTGCCATACTCGGTGCTGCTGTATATATAGAAACACAAGACCTTCAAAATGTTACGTTAATGATTAACGAAGCACAAGAGTTAATATATTCAAATTAAAGCAAAGTTAATCTAATGATTACACTTGATCGTCCAACAAATAATGAGAACCTACTGCAGCTATACAAAAAGTAGAAGAAAAGGCCAATGTGGATAAGGAATTTTGACGTGCCTAGCTAATAAAATGAAATGAAAAAATGTGGTGTCGGGCGGAGACCTAACTTCTGCTACATTATGCAAAATTATAATATTAGTATAAGATGGGAGATTTAATTAATTTTCTGGGTTGGCGGTTGTGCCATCTGCTATTCAAAAGTTTGAGGCTCAAGGGGTGGGCATACGGCGACGAATTTTGTTAAAGATAAAACAAGACAATGCTTGCACCGAGCCTCTTAACCCAGTGGCAAGTGGTAACTGCTTTCTTTCTTTCTTTCTGTAATTGTAATTGTAGGGATTCAACATTTGAACCGTGCTACAATGGCAATCACGTCCATCGGTTTAATAAATCTCTAATTGTAAACCATCGTAATTGCAAACTTTATTTTTTTTTTTTTACGAAATAGAAAATGTTTGCAAAATTGCATGGTCCAACTGTACGGCACTAATTTATTCTTTGTGGAGGAAGGATGACCTTAGATTTTATTCATTCATTAACTTTTCTTAAAAAAAATAAAAAATAATTTGTTGATACAGCATGACTATTAACATTTAAAAATCATGTATGATTAACATTGGCTGATTCGAAATAGAAGATGCACTGCGCGAGAAGCGAGAATTGGTGGTGCGCGTTGTCGTTTCCCGTCGATGCGTCTGTCCACATTCCACGACAATGGTTGATTCTTTGTTTTTGGTATATCATTAATAGCAATTCAGACCAAACTCAAAGAATTGGGGGGCATGATGAGATTAGGTAAAAATCCTGCCTAATTCCAACCTTTAATTTAACAGCCCAACAATCTAAGCACACACAGAAAACTCCTGGTGTTCCTTCCCTTTTTTTTAATCTCCATCGTACCAAAATCCTTTTTCGTTATTTCATTAACAAAGCCCGCTTTTAATTTTTTATTTATTATAATAATACTATCATCGATACAAAGTTACAAACTTTATCCATGAAAACCAGTACGAAAACGCTATTTAAATATAATAACGATACACGAACCCAAGAAAAAAGGTGTACAAAATTATGAAAGATGAAAAAAAAAATTTTGTCTCGTCGTAAATTTTTTTTTTTTTTTTTGTCCTCTAACGCTCCTTTAAAACTTTTATGAAACCCATTCTTTATATTTATAACTTTTTCTTTGATGAAAATTGCAAAAAAGGATTAAAGAAAATTACACTAGAATTTTAATTAAAGTTTACTATGATCAAGAAAAAAAAATTAAAAAATGGGGTTTTGTAAAGATATTAAAGGGTTGTGAAAAGCATTGCGCTTTAATATAATGTATGGGATGCTGTCTGTTAAGCTGTTTGTGCCCCACTTCGCAATTCCAGCCACAATCACGGCCCTCGCCCAAGTCAGATCAAACAATGTTTGGGCTGAAGTTGCGCTAATATCAGTCGTTATTTCTTGAGCTATTGGCACAATCTCATTAATCTCATCAAACCCCCCATATTATTACGATTATTGTCATATTTAACAATAAATACAAATAATATTAACCCTACTTATTTTTTTTTCTCTCTCTCTTTCTCTTTTCTGTCCATATAATTGGTTTGCTCAAATTTCAAACATTACTATTTTCATTACTTTTATTTCTAAGAAGCTAGTGTTCTTTCATTTGGTGTTGTAAGCAAATAAAATCATGGAGCGCTTCTTTGAGAATACAAACACACGCAGTAAAAAAGGAAACAAGATTAAAATATGAGAGTTCGATAGTGTTTCGGGTCATGTTTGTGTCGTATCAGCTTTACGTCATATCAAATTTGAGTCGACCCAGACACGATCAGTTTAATAATCGTATCAAAATATAGAGATCTTTACCCGACACAAAAAATAAACAGATTACTCAATAACTCGCTTAATATCTAACCCTTGGTTTGAACAGAATAAGTACGCCATGCTCATGTGCCTCTAATGATCCACATCTGAGGGTACCAACTGTGAAGAGACCATCGATGTATATCCGCATACTGAGAGGGTACTCCTCCCTGGCCAATTAAAGCCTGGTAGCTGGTGGATCAAGAGCCTGTGAATGCAACTCAGTTACATATCATAATTGGAGTATGAGGCTTTGCTCTTGAATTTGTTATATTGGTACTCTCTTTGTCTAGTAGATTTTCTAGGTGAACCACAGTCTTCACCTACCATGCGCCGAAGCTCTTTCTTAACAACACGTGTAAGATGTATAAATATTATCAATTACAAGATATTGTCATTTACAAGCTATTGTCATCTATCTATATCAATGACTTAAAAATCACAAATAATTGTCTTACATACAGGGCTTCTACATGAATTTCACTACCTTTGGCTCTTTCGGTTCTGTTATACGTATCTCCTACGTATCCTGGTTTCATTATTAATGATAAAAAATAAATTTGTGGGATATTATCACCTTAGCACTTAATTTTTCTTGATATATCATTTTATTACTAAAAATTTCTAACAATTTTTTTTTTCACTTAACATTTCAATTATTATTATTTTACCACCAAATTATTAAAAATAATAAAATTTTTGTGATTTTTAATAATTATTATAGTAAAAGCCTACTTTAATCCTAAGCCGTATAAGTACAATTAAAAAAGCACAACTAATTATACACTAAGGGATGGTACTCTTATGCTTGGACCTGCAAGTATCTACCGGTCGTACATTATCCCTTCTTTAGAGAAGATCCTTGTTCTGGACTTCTGGTATTAAAATAAAATAGGAAATACTTGCGTAACTGAGCATCACCTTTCCAAAGGAATTCCAAAAATTGGATATATACATAAAATATGGATGCTGAAGTTTTCAGAGTCATTAAGCATGCAGTGGATGCAAGTTGAGTGGAAAATAACACGACTGGATGGATTCTTATTCTCCACCAGGAGCGGTTTGTTTATGCTTTGACTTGGAAATAAAGAAACTGTTTAAGGAATCACACACGCATTTGTATATATGTCCCAACACTATACTCACTGCAGTCGCTACATAATAAGCTGGGAGAGCCAGTGGAGGCTTGAAGAAGAATGCACAAAGTGGAGACTCTTGTCAGGAAACAGCCTGTCGTAAAAGGAACCAGCCACGGCCGATATGTAGCAACGTCCGAATCCAATACCCTTCTCTTGTTTTTGCTTCTTGCAGAACGCTGGCAATGACTCAAATGTGGAGTTGAAGTCATTGCCAGGAAGATCATTCAAAGAAACCCTAAACTCCGGCGATGGACGATCTAGATCGCGACATTTGGCATGTATGATGTCCATTATCTCAGAGATCACAAGCAAGGAGTTGGGTCCAGATGAACAACCTAAGTCTGCAATGCCAATGCTCTCTGGGACTTTTTGCATGAGACTCCTAGTATAGCTTCTTCAATCGCCGGCTTTGCTGTTGATATAATCTGGCCCTACATATATAATTAATTGAATCAACTGTGTGAGTTATATATTGTAGTATCCATGAGGAAATTAATTAAGAACAATATAGTAAGCACTAAAATGAAATTTTGTAACATGGAATTAACAAACCTGAACGGTGGAATTTTTTGCATAGCTAGTTTCACCATCTCCTTTATTCATGTGAAGTACTTTCACTACTTCCATTTTTTGCCCCTTTTAAGTTTCTCTCTATTTCTCAGCGGTATTGCCAATGAAGAGTCTAGAATGAGAATGTATGTGTGTTTATGCTCAATTTATAGAATTAGGATACAACAATTAATACTTTGACCTCCTACATATCAAGCAGCCCCGTGTAAGTAACCAGACAACATGTTAAATCATGTGGATATAAGAAATGAGTAATGACTTAGTAGATGGCAGTGCTCACCTTATGGTGAGTTATAGTGACATAGTATTGTTTGATTAATTCACAACTTAAACACTATATATTCACAGGAGTCACATAATTTAGCCCACGTGTCTAGGCTCACCATACTATGAATACTAATGCTCACAGGATTATCTTCCTATAATTAATAACCTTTTTTTTGTTTTTGGGACCAAGCCTCAAATCAATGAAAGCGACAAGAAAAAAATCATTAATTGTCCAAAGAGAATAGACATGTGCGGAACAATGCTGGCCAATAAGGATAGTAGAACTCTTAGTTAAGCTTGAATCAATTCCTTTTTATCTGCAGGCCAATTCCCTCAAGTTAAAGTACTAGTAGTAATTCTTCTTCATGCATGTCTCCTAGGGCGGAACCATCACCCCGGGTTAATTTATAACATTATTGTCAATGTCTATGTGAATGTCGGTGAAATATAAAGAAGTTAGAAATCACATATCAAAAAATGGGACATCAAAACTTTTAGCACAATATATATATTTAAAAAAAGACTGACAACAACATATAAATAAGGTTATAATATAAGATATCAAAATTATACCATAAAAGATTATTTTTGAAATTCTTTTTAATTTTATTGATTGAGAATGGGAAGAAAATGAGTGAGTATGACTGTGGAAGAAACAGACAATAAAATTGTGGAATTAAATGTTAATTGTTATTATATATTATTTTTCACTTTTTACAGTAAAACCTTTTTATAGTCATGATATTGGGAGAAAACTAATTTAATTACTATGAGGAGGTTACAACTTAATAGAGGTGTGGTTATAAAATTATTATTTTAATTTAATTATTTTTAGTGCAGGTGATATAGAGGTAAAATATGTATTACACTAATAATTAGGTAATGGCATATTAAATCCAACGTATAAGCATTGACAAAAGAAATTGACATAATTTTAAGAAACTAATACATTTATCTATGTAGTGTCAGGAATATGTAAAGTCATGTTAAAAGTCTAAATATAGTCATGTTAAAAGTCTAAATATTTGTATTCTCGCTAATAATTTTCTCTCAATGTAAATTCTATAAATATTGTGTAAGGATTTGGTAACATCTCTAAATAATACATCTTTATATATCCCAAACAGCTTTTGAAAAATATTTTGTTTATCTTAAACCTTTAATATAATATAGCATATGTCTTTTTACAATATATAAATAACTATTACTAAGTGGATAGCAAGTTTCGTCAGAGGAGATATATAAGATAAGTCTTTTTTGGTAACTAGTCCAAATAGGAGTAGACTATTAAAATTTTTATGACCACATGGAAAATTATTCTTATATAGAATATTACTAATAGAGATGTTCTACCGTAATTCTACTGATGATGTTACAATATACTAATATACTTCTCTTTCAATTAGAACATTCTTATAATAAGTTAAAGTAATAATAACATTTTAATCTCCTAATGATTTCAATTTATTCAATAAATATATAATTTAATCATTTTATAAAATAAGTCGTTACCTCCAATTGTGTGTGCGTGTGTAATTGAATTATGGAAACACTTGAAAATAAAATAAAAATTTCGTTATTATAAAAAAATGAATAAAACATAAGGGGGTATGAGTGATTTATCAATATATATCATTTATTTTGAAAATCATTATTTAAATATCATATTATATATACCAAAGACCTTCTCTCACTTGAAATATTTAAGGAAAGTCGGCAAATGCGCCTACAAAAAACGATCAAGAAGTCAAAAAAATTTAATTGGCTGTTGGCAAAACTTGCCAATTTTGAGGAAGGAAAATTAGACTTAAAAAGCAAATTAACAAGTTAAATGGAAGCATATGCATCTACATCACCGACGTAGGACGATGAAAATGTCAATGGAAACAATTACTCAAATTGTGGTCCACAGTTGAGTGGGAATCGAACCGCACCCACACGCTATCCATGCATGAATGATATTTGTATTTGGCATATGCCGCAATAAAGATTGAAGACCGTTTCTTCTTTCCCAAGTTTTGGCAATGTGTTATTATTATTCTTTCAGTGAGTAATGACAGAGAATCAACTTCAATCTCGCCTTACATCCACACAACAATAAATAAAAATTAAAATATTTTATGGATATCGAGTAGTCTTGAGCTTCTCTCAACTGCAAAAGTTAGCTTAAGGGTTTCTCATACTTATAAACTCACTCTCAATCCCTTCCACAACCAATGTGAAATAACTCCAATAATTTCCAATTCACACATGAGGTTCTAAGTTATAATTATAGACACTCGTTCTCCTTATTAGACTGTTGCCTGTTGGTCCAAAATTGGACATGGGTTCTGATACAACTCTATTGAAAAAGTAACCCACACAAGCAGTTATAAGTTAAGTGAAAAATAATTTTTTTTTGTGTGATTAAAATGAGATATGTACTACAAATAAATACGTAGAAAATAAACCAATACAATCCAAGGCAATAAATCATAAAAGACACATATTTTATATGTAAAACCCAAATCGAAAAAATCAGATACGATAGTCTAATATAATCTTTCACCATGTAATAATGAGATTACACTTATTTAAATAATACTAGAGGCCTATAATATCAAGAATCTCATTAATCTTAGTTTACAATAACATCTTGTATCTGTAGTTCCCATCAAATGGATATATCAAACTAACAACCTAAGAAAGAATGTAATAAAAATCAAGATTAATAGGAATATAGAGGGAATATCAGAAACTTACCCTCCAAATTTTAGGAGAAAATAAAGTTAAATTTACCTTCTAATCGTCTAATTAAAGATTGATATATCTTAGCCCCTAAAATCAAATACTCTGGCCACTATCTTCTTCTTATCTCTCTCAATTTTTGCTCTCACAAAATTACTTCCAACACTTTCCACTTGCTTTTCTTTTTATATCCTGTTGGCTAATTTCATCCAACTCTAATGTTTATTAATAATTGCACAATTAAAAACTTTTTTTGACTTTGAACTTTTGGGTCATCCACACCACATTAAATGGACCTTAAAACTAGCTCAAGGATAAGGATGGCAATCGGAAGGGGAGAGAGGGGGACCAACATCACCATATCCATCTATGATATTTTGCATATGTCTCTGTCCCCTCCTCCGCCCCGTCATAATTGCTTTGGGGGAGGGATGGGGATCCTATAATAATAACATGGGATTGCGAGTGTCCCTAATCCCCAAATAATTTATATGTTTTAAAATTTCAAACTTGATTTAATCATGGCCTAATAGCACGTCGCATCATCAGCAAATTGAAAGATAACAGCAGGTTTCAAATGTAAAATAATAAAAATAATATAAGTAATGTAATTCTTAAGTGAAAATATTAATAAAATGAGAATGGACCACATCCATTAATTGTGGTGTAACACTTACATCTTTGCTTCCATTAACCTAAAAATGTATAAAATAAAATGAGAATGATCATAAATGGGTCTTATTTTATTGTACTTCATCAAACTTTTGGTATATATAATATTCAAATAATACTTTTCAAAATAAAATTCAAATAATGTGATTTTTATTTAATATTTACATGAGTGTTATCCATGGGCAATGATAACTCTTGGCCACCGACTATGGTGTGACGAACATCGTAAGCAGGGCTGCTGGCTAATGATGCGACGTGCTATTGGGCCATGATGAGATGATGATGAGTTGGGTGCTGGCAGTGGTGCGATTAATTTGGAAAGGATGATCGAGACTATAATAGAGTGGCTTAGGGTCTAATTTGTGGACAGTGGACTTGTGGAGTTGTGAGCTTTATGTTGTGGTTAAGTCTAAATTAACTAATATTTATATAATTTATATAAATATTTTGATATTTTTTATTTACACCAATATTTAATATTTTACAATTTAAATTTTATTATTTATTCAATAATAATTCTAGAAAAAAATAAAAATAAAAACTGAAATGGGGAAATGGGGAGGGATAGGGATTTCACCTTAGACATGTCCTTTCCCTGAATTTTAAAAAAAAGGTTGTCATCATCCCTTTCCCAAATAAGAAATTAAATGTAAAACCGTCCATGTATCCTCTTAGAATAGGAGAAATCCCTCAGGGCCCCCATCCCCATGGGATTTCACCATCCTTAAGGGATGAGACTTTTTTTTTTTTTTCATACTTATAAACTCACTATTAGCCCCTTTCACAACTGATATGGGATAACCCTAACAATCTTTCCCTCATGCATCGGGTTTTGCACAGAAGCATAGACATTGGTTCTCCCTATTAGATTGTTGGGCCAAGATTGTTGGTGAATTTGTATTCTGATACCAGTGTTAGGTGGTATTACTCTCAATCATAAAAGTTAGCTCAAGAGGTGAGACTTTCTCTTACACTTGTAAACTCACCACAGCCCATTCCACAATCGATGTGGCATAACTTCAACAACGAATACCCTTAAATTTTGAATTATTGACAAAGTTTCCCAAAAATTTTTCATTGGTGGACTTAAAGTGGAGTTTATTAATGAGATGCATATTATTCAATGTAGGAAAAGTATATTTGCTCCATTGCCATCCCCAGTCCCTATGCAGGAAAAGTATAAGGAAAGCTATTTTTCAATAAAAACATATAATGTATTTTCAATTATTCAATGAACGTGTAGATAAAGTGTTATGCTCATCCCACCGAACATTTTCTCTTACTTAAATGGTTATGGGTTGTTTGGTAAGCGTTGGCTCGTTATCATGAATAAAGCTTTTGTCAAAAAGATTTTGAACCGAGTAGGGGTTGCTCGTCCCTATCTGTCTTTGGCACTTTGTACTACTTCAACTAAGAGAATTTGTGCCGAATAATTGTTCTCTTTCTAATTTTTTAAATCCACAGGTAGAAAAAGTTTAAGAAAGACATTTTAATGAACTACTAGAAAAAAAAAAGGTATTTTAAATTATTAATTAGTTGTATCAATGAAGAGTTACATTATTTCACCTCACTCTCTTTCATACGCATGGTTAAGTGAATTGTGTTAGCGAGTAGGAACCAGGAAGTTGATTGTATTTGTGGTTGATTTACTCATTCCCATAATAAATAAAAGAATTTGTTACTAAAATTCAACTTTGCAAGCTTCTGTTCTTTTTCCACTTGTCATCAAAATTGCTTTTAAAATCGTCCTAATTTGATATAAGTGCCATCAAGTCACGAAATGTCCGGATTTGACCTTTATTCACAAAAAACATTGAACTTCAAATTTGGCTAAAGTCACGTCGAATGGTAAAAGAAAAGATATGCATAATTTGCAGAGAGAGTGGGGAAAAATGATTATTGACTTCTTAGTTCCGTTCTTGTCACTAGATTTTCTTCATTGGGTATCGCATATTACTAGTGTGCATGATTTTTAAAGTAAAAAGCACCTATTCTTGTCTATCTCTATCTTGTTAAGTTGTTATCATCTTCGCTGCAACAAAAATGGTCATTTCCAAGGGCAAATGCCCTCAGAAATACACATATACCTTAAAAAAAAAAAAAAAAAACTCATTTCCGAGACAACTATCATATCAACTGTTATTGCATTAAGTCACATCAGAAAAACACAATTTCTGATGAATCATCGAAGAAAAAAAAGATTTCAATAGCGTTACTGTTGGAAATGTCATCAATTGCCCTCGGAAATAATCCTTGGAAATCAAATAATTACACATTTCCAATTGCATTTGCCCTTCATATTCATTAGTTACCTCCAGCAACTGTTGAACTAATAGTTAATGAAATACAAAATAAGATGAGTACATATTAATCACACCATTATGAGTTAAAATCTAAGGATCAAGTAAAATTTAATTGAATTTAGGACAGTAGAGGAAGCATCCATAAACGTAACATGAGAGTAATTATATCAATTGAAATTTCATAAGATTAAGCTAGGACATCAGAGAAAAAAAAAACCAATAAAAATCTAAGGCAAAAGCAGGAAGAGTTGTGAGTGATAATCTATTTTCAATGGCATATTGCATCCTTGGAAGCTATTTTTTGTAGTGTTCCTTTAAACCAAAAAACAAGAAACAAAATGATCTGACTAAGATTTGTTTGATCATTCGACTTCAATTTAGAGAATGGCAATTGGGCTAAAATTTTCAGGAATTTAAGCATATAAATTTAAGGGTGGTGTTATTTTCCCCCAGTTTTCTTTATAATTAACCATCTAAGCTCTCCTCCCATGCTGTATATACTTTTAGTAATTGTGAATAATTGTTCTAAGCTCTCCCAATTAGACTACTAGATAGGAGATGATTTTATTTATTTAATTATTTTTTTGAGATTTCAATAGACAGGAGAAAATGAAATCACAAGTCACAACCAATCACTTTTAAGAAGAAAAGGTAATTTTGAAACTTAGAAGAATGGGCCTGATGAGATAGCGCTGGCCTATAATTTGTGTCATTTGGCCTTATCACGGCGTGCATGCAGAGAAGAGCACAATTTTAATTTTTAAGTAATGATATTTAACCCTTCGATCTATATCAACAGTCCCCACTCCTCAATTATCTCTATTTATTTTCTAAACTACCCTTATTCGTTTTTACATTTTTTTTTTGTTTTCTTTCAAACTCAACAGCTCCCAACCTCTCGTCACTGAAGCCCTAATCGCCCAAATGCTATTGATCGTTCGTAATTTTCACGAAAATAAAGCTTAGATTTTCCCATCATTTTATTTTTCAGCATCCCATTAAACTAAATAAACATATTTGTAACTAGTAAATTGTAATCGGATAAAAACAGAGATGGATAAGCATCCAAACGAGGCGGAGACGATGGCGGATTTTGCTTGAACAACTTCAATCCATGTCTCGCCAATTCAAGTTCCTTATATGATTGAAATAGCGAATAAAAGTTTGTGTTTAAAATTCAAATCAAACGAAGCGAACGCCATTAGCATTTTTGGAAAAAAATGAAACCCCTGAAACATTGAAAACCACGGAGGAGGTTTATTAAGTTGTCGAATTGTTGGTGTTGGTGTTATTATTGGCAAGAGAGAAAATGAAGGAAAGTGTGCTGCTCTTCCGTCTTTAGTGAAAATGAAAATGAAGGAAAGTGGGGGAGAATGGGAGAGAGGAGAGAGAAAAGAGAGGATAAAACTATAAAATTTTAAAATTCAAGTTATTTATTAATCGCTGGCGCACAACAACAAATAGCAAAAGCTCATTTTAATAGTAAGCATTTGGTCTTCAAAGAGAAGGCAATTTAACCAACTTCAAAGAAAGTGCACAAGTGGCTGCGAAACTGTGACTGTAGCTCCCTCGTAGCAGATGTGAACTCGCCGATTCATTCAGGTGATGTTTCAAATTTCTACTGCTAATGGCCATTTTGTTTAGATGGAATCTTATCGCCATTAGATGCTAAACTTAATTCTGATTACGAGGCAGATCGTGGTCGCTAAACAATAATGGAGGTCGTTTTAGACCAAAATGACGCGGCTGACTGGATATACCGAGGTGAAGGTGCCGCTAATCTTGTTCTCGCTTACACCGGATCCTCTCCCGCTTTCGTACGATCTCTGAACTTCAATTCCTTCCGTTCGTTTTCATAAAAATTGAAATTTGTTTCCTCGCAACCAAAAAAAGAAAAAAAAAATTGTTGGTTGGAACAAGTAAGAAGAGATTGATAAATTATACCTTATTAATTGTATCATTTTGTGGTTAAGGTTGGGAAAGTAATGCGAATACCAAAGGTGCGAAGGAACGGCAAACCGGAAGAGTCTTTGGCGCAGTGTGTGAATGGTGGCTCGGTCTTTGGAAAGCATGAGCAGCTTTTGTGGAGAGACAATCAAGAGCTACTTTCCTCTTCCAGCAAAGAGATCATGGAGCGGATGTATGTGGAGAAGATCATGGGCCTATTGTTAGGGCCTAAGTACATTGATGCTGGGGTATGTTTCTTTACTTTCTACGTTAGCTTTTTTAATTCTGGTGACCAGAATGGAAAATGTAGTTTCACTCCTCCAATCATATCTTGCTGCATCAGGTTGTACGGATGAGATAGTTTGTATCTGTTGTTTTTGGTAGCCTTGAATGGGACAATAAATGGGGATAAAAGTTGTGTAATTGAGTGATAGACTAACTTAGTTTTGCTAACCCTCTCTGTGCGATCATCAACACTTATTCTGTTTGTTAGTCATCCATATGAAAGTTTTGCAGGAAATATTTGATGTTCTGCTTGATGACTGTAAAATGTTGTTTTGATTATAGTTTATGTCCTCTCTGTTTATTGAGTTTGGCAGATGTGTGTCCGTGTGACAAGGGAGTTCCTTGAGTCTGTTCAAAGGAATGTTACAGGCGAGCGTCCTGCTTGGCGAGTTGATGCTGCTGACATTAAGATACCCTGTGATTCCGTGCTTCTCATGTCTGATCATACACTCTTCCCTCAGGGTAATTGCTCTCCAGACATCTATTTTTACTGAGAATCTTCTGTTAATATATATATTTTTCATTTTCCTGTATCCACTTAGAAATATCCTGTTGCATATTTCCTTCTTCTAAGCATCACTATTAGCAAGTGAGGGAAGCCCGAATATGTGATTTGACCATAGTTTGGTTGAAACATCAGACTGCCAGCTTATTTCTCTTCTTTCCTCAGGTGTTCTTGAAGAGGAGCCCTGCCTAGCTGTTGAAATAAAGGTCTGTTCCAGTAACTGTGAATTTATTCCATATCTCTTCTCACAATGTTCTTCTATGTCGTTGCGAGGAAATATATCTTTTCCTTTGAACTTCATAATATTATTTTTACTTGTATTTTATTGCATGTTTGCTTCTGTAACTAGCCCAAATGTGGATTTCTCCCAATTTCAAGATTCATAGCTGAAGAAAATGCCATTAAAAGGAGCGTAACTCGTTTTCAACTGCATCAAGCCCTGAAGTTGAGCAAAAAGGAGGTCATTTTCTTCCCATGACCATGTATTTGTTTTCATTCTTAAGTTGTTACATGTTGTCTCCTGTATGTAGTTGTATCAGTTAAATCTTCATAAATGATGACGCTCAATGCAAGCCCCAGTCCATTTCTCAATCTAACTGAAATTACATTACAGATATCAGAGAGAAGTGAATATGATCCACTGGACCTTTTTTCTGGGTCCAAGGAAAGAATATGTAAAGCTATCAAGGCTTTGTATACCAATCCTCAGAACAATTTACGTGTATTCTTGAATGGTTCTCTCATATTTGGGAGTTTGGGTGGTGGCATGTGCGGTAATAGTTTTGCAGTTGGAGAAGCATTTGAAGATGCGCTCAAGTGTATCATTAAAGCAGATAATGGCCTGCGTACGGATAGTTTTATACAGCTTGTTGCTGAGACAGTTCATCAAGCGGGAATTCTGGATCGGCTTCTTGAAGTACAGAAGCTCGATAATTTTGACATTGAAGGTGCAATTCATGCATATTATAACATAATTTCTCAGCCCTGCAGGGTGTGTGGAGAATTAGATGAAGAGAAAGTATCACACCTTTGTACCTCGTTGCATTCAATTCCTATGAATGAAAGCTTGAAGATTGTGAAGGACTATTTGATAGCTGCAACTGCAAAGGATTGTAGTTTGATGATCTGTTTTAGACCAAAGAGCAATGAGGTTTCAGGATCTTACAATAGCATTCACCTAGAGTCAACGAACCAAGTTTTTGATTACAAGGTGAATGGTCCTTTACATGTAAACATTTCAGTTTTGTTGTTTGTTGGTGGTATTGACCCGCTGAGAGATGTTTGGATCAGAATTTAAAATGCACTCCATCCATCCTTTTATACTCTTTCCTCTTTTTACGAAAAGAAAAAGAAGAAAAAAATGGGGTGTTAAGGAAAAAGTGTTCAGAATCGAAACTTGTGCAAAATATAAGAGATTTGGTATTTTGTGCGAAATGAACTGCTTCCTGTTTATCTGCTTTTTGCTTCATTCTACTTAGATCTGAACTTTCTCATGTAGTCCTGACATCTTGTTAAATCTGCAATTTCCTAGGTGTACTTCGTTGACCTGGATTTGAAACCTTTCAAGAAAATGGAGGAGCACTATGCAAAAGACAAGAAGATATCAAGCTGTTACATTCAGATGTTAAATTCTGAGCAAGGAGTAGGTAGGATATAACCACGAATACTGACAAAAATACACATTGAGATACAATATAAGCCTTGGAAGATACTTTTTCTGAAAAACAGCGCTGGTAAGCATTGGTAGTTTGACACGTGTTAATCCACAAATTGTTGTTGTGATGCTTGTGAGAGTGTACATGCCCACTGATAGAATTCGGTTCTGTTTTTCTTACCTCTTTCCTTCTCATGTAAAATTATTGTTTCCTTGGACATGTATAATAGTTATTGGCAATTTCCATTTCTTGTTCCCTCTCCTTCTCTGTGGCACTAGAAAAATTGGAAACTTGAATCAGAGCTAAATAAATGTATTTAATTTTAGTTTGTCCGCCCTTAATGGTTGATTCTTAGCACTTTTTCAGGAGGCAAGTGCAATGGCAGATTAGCATGATTTATCATATTTGAGTGCAGGAGTTTGCGTTTTTAATTGTATAGGCATAGATGTGGCTTGCTGCTATACTCAGTTTTTCAATCTCATTTCATTTTGATGGGGGTTTAATGAGGGAGAAGGGCAGAAAGCGACAGGACAGAGCTTTTGGGGCCTTAAGGAAAGCAATATGCCAACTACTTGGTACCATTTCATCTCAATTCCACGTGGGTTATTAATTCATACAGCTAGAATTGAATTAACTGCATTGTGGTGTAAAGTGATCACTGAGGGGTATTGCTACCGTATGATGGCAAAAATTCATGTAGTGGCCTTGATGCTTTGGGAATACTCTTGTTTAATAGCTAGGCAAACTGCTGTTAGACTTCACTGTACTAAGCTACATTGTACCATCTTACCTATTAAACACAAAACCAAAACAGAAAACAGAGAAATGAATATAGATGTGACTTTCTGCTGTGACGCTCTAAGACTTTGAAAGTGTCAAATGGTTAGGCACTGAAAACTAAATGGGCCGGCGGGTAGAATTCATTGTGGTGGATTAGCCAATTGAAAAGGACGGAAATCCTGGCTTTTCTTGCACATACTGGTGATAACTCCATTCGAAACATTTGAATTGATGGTCTCAGTTTATTAATACATCACTTATATATGGTAATCCATTTTATACACTTAGTAACTCAGTATTAAACTTTTCGATATGGGTTAATATCTGAAGTAGTGTGCTCGCCTTCCTTTTTCATTTTCAGTAATATTTTAGTAATGCAGTAGATATTGTTTTCCGAACAATTATTTATGATGATTTTTTCTATTTGTAAATGTTTTGAACAAATTGACGAATGTGACTAATGATAAGCTGTTTTTCATTTTTGAGTAAATAAAACAAGTTTTACCTTTTAGGAGCAAATTATACTGCAGCATCACTTAAGCCCGAGAAGGATCATGCTTTTAGACTAGGAGTTGTGGCCAGTATGAAAGGCTTAGCGTATACCATGGTTGAGCAGTGTGGGTGTTTTGATCAGCCTGGTTGAACAATTCTGAGGTGCAACATGTTGGGGGCGACTCAGCTGTACCACTTGCTCAATAATGAGTTCCTGACTTGTTAAAGGTCTCTCTCTCTCTCTCTCTCTCTCTCTCTCTCACTCTCTGTGCGTGCACGCGCGTGTTGGGTGCAGCTGAAAATGAATTTATTTTGTGCAGAGATGGGTCAAAGTTACTTGAATGCGTGCCAGCCTAGCTACCATTTATTCTTGTTTGTGAATTCTAGAATCACTCGGCTTACTAACTTGACATCATTCTAAGTGACTGTTATATGTTTAATATGGCCCCTGTTCTGGTTGAGTGTATTCATTTGAGTGTATTCATTTGTAAATTCTGCGTTGAATACTTGTTTGGGGTAATAGGTGATACAATCAATAGCCTTCTGACTAGCATTTATTTTTTTGCAACCAACACTGTCACTCCATTTAGTCTTCAACCAAACTTCTACTCAGAAATCTTAGGAATAGGTTGCCCAATATTTCAATTAAATAAGCTAAGAAGTTGAACGAGATAAATATTTTTATGGGAACCCCTAACATACACTTACAGCTGCTGTATAAATGGGTGAACAGTAACCAACACGTGATTACTGTTCACCCATTTATACAGCAGCTGTAACTTGTATGTTAGGAATTATATATAGCAACTCTGGACATATTCATATATTGCCTCTGCCCACCTTTATATGATTTTATTAGCTGCATTTTCTGAACATAATCATGTCAAAGGTTCCATCACTACTTTCTAACTCTTATAGTTCTGATTACTTCCTGTCCATGTGATTTTTTATATTTTGTATATTTAATGTACGACTTACTGTTGTTCTGAGCTGCTCTTTACTATCACTGACAACACTCTGCGGTGCTTTTACTAGTCAGTTGATGCAGGAGAATTTAAATGGTCTTGAGTTCAGAGACACTACTGATGAATCTTTCTCTTCGTTTATTTCTGGTGCAGAAAACAGTTGTGTCAGTTGATTTACTCTGCTCAAAGTGCAGGCAGAGAGTAATGAAGTTAATTGCCAAGCTAGAAGGCATAACTTCTATTGTCATTGACCAGTCCAAGAGCACAGTGACAGTAATTGGTGAAGCTGATCCAGTGAAGATCATTAAAAACGTTAGAGAATTCAGCAAATCCGCAAAATTTGTTAGTGTTGGGCCTCCCAAGGAAGAGAAGAAAGAAGAAAAAGGAGGTGTACTTGTACCTGTTGCTCCCAAGATTTGTCAAAGATGTGACGTTTGGTATGTTGTTGCAGAAGATTATTACAGTTACTGTTCCATTCTGTAACTGATTGACCCATGCTTTACGTCTTTCTCTGTATTGATTAGCTCTGTTCCATTTCATGCATTTCGAGCAATCTTATAAATGTTAAGCAAATATGTATGCTGCACTCTGTTGGCTGGGCTCCATTTCCTGGTAATGCAAATGAATTCCAGGTAAATATAAGAGCGAAGGCAGCAGATGCCGTAATAACCAGAGGTTTCTTCTCTGACTTGGATTAGAAGATGCATATTTTCGTGACCTTTGAGCTGCATCATAGTAGTGCATGAATCTAATTGCTACCCCCGTAATTTTTATTAAGTACGAAAACTGATACTCCTAGACTTATTTTGTGCACGGAAACTGATACTCCTTGACTTGTGTTGTGCGTTAGGAGCTGGAACAATAATCGATAAAACTGTTAACAGATGATTTGTCCTGAAACCAGATTTCACGTCTGTAATTTTGGCACGTTCGTAAGAAATTGGCATTTTATGCAAATCGTATCATCGGACTAGTGGGGTTGCTGGGGCATACCCTATTAAAGTATTTCTTCTAATTGAACCCGTAATTGCAAAGAGTGACCTTCATCATTAATATAAAATTGCATCCTGATTTCGATCTGTCGCTTTATGATCTATCAACATGGAAGATGGCATGCTGTGATTAAGAAGGTGGATTAATAGAAGTGTCTATCGTGTTGACGAATCAATTTCATAAGAATTTTCAGGTCACATCTTGACTCTTGAGTGCGCTTTTAGGCAGCTTTCTTCTCGCCACTCCAAGAATGCTATTACCATTTTTTTCCCCCACAATGAGTTTGATCATTCAATGATGAACGCATTTTCTGCAAATAGAAGTCAATCAACCACCAGAAGAGACAGGGATTGCTGTGACCATTGATTTGAATCAGAAATTGGTTGATTTTTATTCCCTTGCTTACACTACAAGATGGAAAAACTATCGGACTCATTGGAACATAGTCATGTACAAGGAAATTGGACATGCCCACATTAGATCTATCAATGTTTCACCTGTCAATCATTGGGTGAACAGTCACATACAAAGCGTTACAGAATTAAATTTAATGTCCCACCGATCCCATTCGCTGCATGTATCACAATTATATAAAAACATAACTAAAATAAATTAAGTAATGATAAATTTATAAAATACCGCTGTGTGTTGATAAGTACACTTGAGAGTAATCAATTATCACATACCGCTTCGAGCATTAGAAAAACATTCATTTGGAACAATTACTGAGAGCCTGTTGAACAAATTGTTTCTTTGGTAGCAGTAGTACCATAATTTTGGTTGGATGAGGCTATAATATAAAAACATCAATTTTGAGGAGTTATGCCATAATAATTGTAAAATGAGAGGATAAACATAAAATATGCGTAGACATGATCTGAAAAAAGTTCAGTGTAATCTCTAATCTTTGCTAACTTCCTTCGCCCCCCACCACAAAATTCTTCCCTGACTCACGACTTTGGTGGAGTATAAAAGTTAAAACTATCAGATTGTGGAAAATAATAATAATAATAATAAACTATGAAGGGTACAAAAAGCAATGTTCTTCGGAAATTCCACAACATTAATTCTAACAGGATGATGATTTTAAGATCTCTGGATGAAAATTTTCAATGGAAATGAAATATGATGTAATGTCTTCGTTGACAATCCATCGTATTGATTAAAACGATTGAATTGTGCAATTTTATTTTTATTTTTATTAAATTTGGCCAGTTAGCCAATTAACCTTGCTATGAAAGCATACGTACACCTCCCGATGAAACGCGGTAGCATCATGTTCGGGGTAAATTGTTTACTTCCTGAAAACCCCCTGTAGCGTGTTCATTTCTTCGTCAGCAGTTAGCATGCACATGCTTGATGCCTTATACCATTATTATTATTCAGTCATATTGACCCAGTGCTACTAAGACCATGCCGCATGGATACGCACTTTCGTTTGTCCCACTGTACTTTCAGTGGTTGCAAAAACTCATCGATGCTTTTTTAAGATTCACTTTTTGGGATCTGATTTGAAAGATTGATTATTTGCTTATTTTGTATCTCCTTAATCCTTTTAAGTTACAATAGTTTTAACATGAAACTTTGATTGTCATCATCGAACGGAAGAACCAACTCGAATGGCAGACTGCTCTATTCAATTGCTTTGTGATAACTGGTAAAATAACCACAATGTTCCAACACGTGCCTACATATTAACACCAATCAGAACCACAAACAGCAAGTGTAGAATATTTTTATTTCCTGCAGTAACCTTTCCCTTACCGGTCCTGGATACACTTACAGACAGTACTACAATCAGTATCTGAAAGAAAAATGCCTGTATTAGCTCAAGTATTGTCATTACACTCACAATTTCTTGGATGACCTCATATACAAAAAGACATAATCAAGTAAAATTGTTTACAACAAAGGCGAGGTAAGGACTCCTAATACGTTAAACACACTATGCTATCTGGGTTAGTATTAAAACGGTGAAGATATACATGACCATAGCACCCTCTTCTCTACTGAACAACCCAATTCTGAGTAATTTGTGTAAGTGGGGCTTGCACGGGTAAAGCAGTACTTGGATATGTGTGACCTGATAGTCGTGTAGTTGCCTGTCAAGGTAGTCTCTGTAGATATCTCCATCCCTTATACTTATGCCTTTCTCCGGTAGAACTGTTGATAATATGAAAGACTTAAGCAAATTAATGTTGATATATAGAAAATTCACAATAAATGAGGGAATTGGGTTGCTGATTTCCTATACACCAACATTCTACAAATATTGGAATAACAAACAATGAAAAAAGAACTGGTGGTAGATGTTGGCTTCATTTGCTTTACTGTCAAAAGTTACTGCATGAAAAATGGTAAAAAGCACAATCCTTTAGACAATTGACGAAAGCAGTGGTACCTTTGCTTTCCAATTGGTGGTTTTGGTACCTTTGCTTTCCATTTGTTGAACCACCAATAAACCATAAACATTCTTAAACACTCGCCAAAACACTCTCTTTGTTATTCACAAACAGAAACCATTGTTGAGAAAACACAAATGAAGACATATCCCCTAAGAAAAAAAGGCTGAAAAAGGTTGAAACAAAAAAAGAGCTCTGATTAGCATTTTCAGCTAAAAACAGAACAAAAACAGAAGATGCCATATGAGGGTGGGGAAGGACTATTGGAGCAATGTAATACCTCAGTTGTATGTAGGGGAAAAGATCTGAGCAGATTGAATTTCATCTGTAGGAGCAGAAAATAAAGTGCAAGATTAAAATTCACCTGAGTCATTTAAATTTCAGAATATGCTGTGAAAATAATGATTAACCAGGAAAACAAGCAATCAGGGGACACTGATAACCTAAAATCGCAGATTGAAAACTTCATCTTAGGCAGAAAAATTAAGTGGAAGATAAAACGACAGCATATGTGCAACCAAAGAAGGGGAAGAAAACAATGATTGGAATCAGGAGTCATAGAAAACCAGATTTTGATGTTACCTGGGAACCAAATTTTGATGTACTAGTCCCTGTCCTACTTCTGGATGCTACTTGAGAAAATTTCTTGAACTAGACTTTGATATACAAATCCTCAAGTCTTTTAAAATGAAGTATTTCCCACACGAACATAAGTCACAAAAGAAAACTGAATGTTGTTTTCCACCAATGGTTGAGACGAGTACCATAGCTGAAACAAAGAAAGATCTATAGCAGGAATAAACGTATCGCATTCAATGCTAGTCTCGATCTTAGTAATGTGGATGGCAGCACAGTCTGGCGCATTTAGTGCTTCCCTGGAGGACACGACATCAAAAACTGTCTTTCAGATGTATAATAGCAAAAAGTATATTTACAAAGTAACAAACCGATTTGACTACCTTAATATCTGGCCACCACCTATAACAAACACCTTCTCAATTGATGAACAATAAGGAGCTTCTGCCAATAATTCCAAAGCCGAATGGATACTTCTGCATACCTCAACATTTTCAAGAGAGGCAATATTCAAACTCCCAGAATGAGTCAGCACAACATTCAATCGACCAGGCAGAGGTCGGTACAATGGGGGAATACTTTCCCATGTTTTCCTACCCATAACAACAGCATTTCTCTTCCCAGGATCTGATGTAGACATTGTGAGCTGCTTGAAGAATTTGAGGTCAGAAGGCAAATACCATGGTAATTTTCCATCCTTCCCGATGCCCATATCACGAGTAGCAGCTACTACAACTTGGTAACGCCTTCGCACACGCGGATGCATAGAAGCATTGTCATTAGATAGAACTGACATGTTATCATTGGCCCCAACATAAAACCTTGTGCAGAATCTGTACTTTACAGTCACAATCGAAACTCTAGATAACGGCAGCAGTCCAGACACAGAATCAAGATTATGGAAGCTACATTTCAAGGAACTAAGCAAAACCTGAAAAATGATTATCATTCAGGTTGTCACTCGTCTTATACTACCTTAACAGGAAAAAAAAAAGAAAAAGGAAAAGGAAACGTTTGCGAAATTTGAAAAGGAGGTGACGGTATGCAGTTTATCTATCACTAGAAATTTCAACAACGCTTATAATCATAGATTCTTATGACTCTTTATGACATCATACATAGTAAGAAAGAGTGAAAAGTTCGCGATTAAAACCTTACCTTTGAAGAGAGAATACGTCGCTGAGAACAAAGTTGCATCAGCATCTGTTTATTCGCTGTAAGTTAGCTGTAACCACTCGTCCGCGAACAAAATACAAGAAAAAAAAATTAATTTTAATTTACACACGAACTCGATAACTGGAGACGGACTAAAACTGAAGTTCAGGTTTTGACATTAGTATATAAAATTATAAAGGAAACGGAATATCAAAATTTCATGTGAATCAGAGACATGGGGAAAGAAAAATGGAAGTCCAGCAATTACGTATAAGAACCTCTTGAGTGAGTGAAACTGCTTCGGATAGGGTAGTCTTCAACGGAAGATTGAAAAGAACTGTGGGAGAAACTTCGCAGTTTCCCGTTTGCAGTGTGTATTAATTTCTAGTTTTGGATTTACTATTTTCTTTCTTTCTTTCTTTCCCAAAAAAAAAAAAAGTGAAACAATAGTGATAAAAAAAATTTTCAGCCATGTGTGACGCACGTGTTTGTCTTGTTATTGATCTTGATTTGTTTATAAATTATTTTATCCAAATTTGCAAAAAAATTTTTTTTTTTAATCACACAAGACCATTATTAAAATTATAACTCATATGAAATTATTAGTGATATTACATTAGATTTAGATTTTATTGATATTATATCATATTAAGATTTTACCCTCACTAATATTCAAGAGACATTTACTCTTTAATTTACATTAAATTTTGTATAGTGCTATTTAAATTTTATCCTCTTTAATATTCGATAGACAATATATCTACTCCACCCTCTCTAATATTCGAGGTGTAGAATGTCTACTCCACCTTCTTTAATATTTGAAAGAGAAAAAATTATCTTTACTCAATTAACATTCTCTAATATTTCACGAGATGAGACACCCACTCTACCCACTAATTGTATGTTTTGTGGGGACTTAAATAAGACTCTAATCACTCGGCCAAAGACCAAATGGTTGCATAAAAGCATTTTAGTAAAGGCAAAATACTCCTAATTACAGAGTGTGTAATGATTATGCCAAGATATGTGGGTTTTAATTTTGGTATTGAGAGACCCTTTTGTTCATTGAATTTTACTAATTTTATTTTTAAAAAAAAAACACTAGCAAATTGTCTTTAAATAAATCAAATAAAACCGTCCGTAGTGCTTTTCAGTAAAATGTTAACATCGTTTTAATTCTATGACCGTAAACGACCAAAATCGAGAAAAAAAGGTGAGTATATAGAACAGAACGCTATCGTTGTGCATTTTATCTACATCTCAAGTAGTGTTCCAAAAGAATCAAGGATGGATTCTTGTTACAATCAACAATCAATTAGAAATACCTCCAACATACTCAATAATAAGCAAACTTCTGGCATTGAAAGCTGTAGAAAGGTCAAATAGCCACATTCTCGTTTCGCCGCACAAGTACATAATATGTGATAAAAACCTCATGTTATTATTAACCCAAAAAAAAAGGGAAATAATCATATCGCCTAAAAAGCCTTCTGTACAGAAATCTCTTCTTCACCAGCAACGGTACCTTTTCTGCTACAAATTGAGAGAGAGATGAAACTGTTGACTAAATAAATGGAACAGTTTGTTATGTTTAGAGACATGATAAAATACTATCTAAACATACCCGGCGCTTTGCTTTTTCATGACTGTCTATGTATGCGAGGAGTTCTTCTTGCCTCATCAAAGCTTCATACAGAGCCTGTTCAGAAAGAAGTATATATTTAGGAATTGATCATGTACAAGCATGAATAAAAATTAACAGTACACGCCACGGAGCATAACACCAGCACCAGGAAACCAAAATTAAAAAAGAAAAAATAATTGTTTTGATCTTCAAAAGTGTTAATGGAACAGCTGTAATAGCAGAATACCCTCTCACTGGCACATTATTGTTCCTGAGACAAATTGCAAGAAGAAGATGGATATAGATAAGGCTTTAACAAATTGAAGACAAAAGTAGAGTAGCAAACCATTTAGCAATGTGCCACGTGAAAAACTTTTGGCCAGGGACAATTCATGTAGAAAAGGACTCTAGTGAGGTCTATAAAGTCGAGGTAAGGATGTGATGGGCCATCATACTTCTTAAATACAAGCAGAATTGCAGAGAGCAAAACTGCAACAACCATGTATACCTAAATCATTTCGTTGATTTAGGAGGTCAATGATCGTTTCCAAGCCAAATTCATGTGAGCTCTAAAGTAATTAATTCAGTAAACTCCATATCCAGTCAAGAATTTCACCATGCTTTATCCATGACCATATTTCTTAAATAGGCAACATACATTTCCTAAGAAACTTTCAAGCACAGTAGGGAAATATCGTACTAAAACAATTACTACCTTTTTTGTGGCTATAAGCTCTGCTTCTAATGCATCCACACGATAAACAGCAGCATCCAGCAACTCCTCTTTCTCGAATGGCATCTGGGTAGGCTTCTCCTGTAACATGTCAACCTTCTGCTCAAGTTCTGCCAGCCTTTTCAAAACAGGTGAGAGAAAGTCTGCCTCGGTGAACCTTGGGCCAGGTGAAGGGGTACAGAACTCCTCAGGTATTGGATCAACAGTGATGTCAGTTATATAGTCGACAGAATCTGACATAAAATGATTCTCATTCACCCAGAATACAAGTGAACGTACAAGAGTGATGAGGGTTATGAAGAAGGCTATCAATGAAGCCCATACACGAGCAAATGTTCCTTCTGGACCTTTTTCTATGCTTGGCAGATAGTGTGTATCTGTTAAGAATTTCAGTGAACATATTTCCTATCAGATAAATAGAATAAAATAACGTGATATGATCAATTTGATTTTCGACTAGTAATTAATTTCCTGGTGAAACTGAATCGCATGAGGAGCCACAGCTCTGTGGAATGCAATTCTTCTCTTTGTGTTTAATAAGTTTTCAATCTGTGGCCTGATAATTTATATTTGTTGAAAAAAGGTACAAACTTTAACTTCATCTAAAAATAATGTTTGTATGCTCACACCATCCAACACTGGGATGCATTAAGGAAAAGACGATTATTCTCATCTATATTCATGATATGAAAAAATGTTGTTTAGTGAACAATTCTGACATACACTAATGCTATTATAAAAATAAAATATAAACACCACGTAAAAAAAGATGATTATCAGAATGATTTAATCAAGCTTGCTAACCTTTGGAAGGGTAATATGGCTTTTGAGGGGACACATGGTTCTTCCATCCCATATCCACAGCCTTGTCAACAACCGGTACATATTCATCACACTCAGAGAATTCACCAGCACCAGTTGCCATAACATCCACCCTAGGCTATATAAAATCAAAGCATTATTGACTATATTGATAAGTAGAGTCCCTTCCTTATGATTGGACAGATCAAAGAGTTGTCATTTAACAAATACAAACACAAGATTGCAGGAGTCCCTTCCTTATGAATGGGGCAGATCAAAGAGTTATCATTTAACAAATGCAAACACAAGATTGCAGTACAAGAATGAACATGGAGGAGAGTAAGTTTGCTGAAGAAAATTGAAAGAAATTTTTTGAATCCGAGGATTCACTGATCATCTGTTGTTGTTATTTTGGCAATGTCATATATCTAATTTGTTTGGAGCAGAGAGATGATGTTAGTATTGTCCAAAAAGACAGGCATATATGTTGGCATCAGAAAAAGGAGAACCCTAAAGAATCCAAAATTTGATGCAATTAAGATCATGCCAAAATGAGAGAATATGATGACATCAAATGAAGATTCATACATCTCACAGAAGTACAATTTACAAGCAGGATTTGTGGCAACTGAGCAACAGATCTTGATGTGCTCATACAAAAAGAAAAAAAAAACCATACATACACGTCAAAATTTAACTTATATCAAGATAACTGGTATTTTTTACTACTAATCAATAACAACTACAAAAACTTACTTCTTCGCAGACGGGAGTCAACCGTGGAAGCAAATAACTCCCTGTTGGTTCAGGAGACGCAGTGTCCTCTACTTCAGATCCAGACTCTGCTGCAGAGGTATCACCACTTTTTATCTGTCCCAATGAAATAGTAATAAAATGATTAGAGAACACGCAACTGAATCTGAAATTGCAAAAGAAAAGCAAGGTTCTAACCCATAAACTATGAAAAATTTCTAATGACCATACCGTCAAAAATCGTGGCTTATCACGCGCAATTACCCTGCCCTCACTATTCAAAACCGTTACTATTTGTCTGGAACGTAAAGCTTCACCACTAAGAACAATCTGTGCATGCACATAAACAATCACAGCGACAGAGCTTAATGATTAAAGAAAGACTAGAAGTTGGTCTTAAAGTACTCATATTGCATAATTATGAACATTCCATAATTTCACAGCAAGCAGCAAACCTGTAATATGTTTGGATCTTTCCATGGCCCCTTATCAGATCTCATACAACCACCTTGATCAGCACAGTTACAGCTACCACCAAAAAATTCTGGCAGTTCACTAGACAAGTCCAAGATATATATATTTATAAAATGTAAAAAAAAAAAAAAAAGGATAAAAAATAACTAGTTCGCTCAAAACCCAAAAACGATGAAAATAAAATTATATAACCTTGCATCAATAATTTCAAGCAATTTGCTCTGGTATTTGTTACCAAGAACCTGAGGGAATTTACCCAAAAGAAGTCAGTTGATCCTATAGAGAAATTCCTATAAACTGGTTAGAGTCGATGATTTTAAGCTCATCAATCAACAAGCATACAAAACACAAACTTACATGAATTTTGGAGGTTGTTTTTGGATCAAGAAACCTCCTCACCGAGTTCCACAGCAGCTTAAAACCTTGGCCAGCATTAATGATAAACATCCGGTAAAGTGTCTGCAGACATAACATTTAAATTTCACATGGAGAATGTACTATGGATTTGACTTTGAATCTCAACAATTAGTGAAATTAGGTTATCCTGAAAAGTAGATTTAGAATATTGAAAAGAACAGAACAATGTACCTCAGGGTAGTTGTCACTATCAATCTTCTGCACCTGCATGATGAGTTCTCGTGCTGACTTTGTTAGGCTTTTAAAACCCTAAAAACCAATCATTGCATCAGCAACATATAAATGTAGATATAATAGTTATGGGGTCACCAAAATGTTACCAGCAGAAATGCTACATATGTATTCAAAGAAATAAGTGACAAAAGTTAAGGACTAAAAGAATACCACGCCTTGAACATCCAAAATGGTTGTACTTGAATCTATGTGTCTCTTTGCAGCAATTGAACATGCTGGAAACTTAATCGCAAAACATTTTTCAAACTCCTGTACATGGTATCTCAGGTATCGATCCATGGTGGTCACTTGTGTAAGCTTGTTTGGATCAACTTTTCCTAGTCTTTCAATATAAACAGGTCTTCCCTCCTTATCTGTGCCATGATAACCTTGAGGGTAGTACTGTAGGACTTCATTCACCTCAGTGAACTCAAAATCCTGAAAAAGGATAAAAATTATTAAAACCAAGATGTAATACATAATTATATATATTGAAGTTTGCTACAGAACAATGGAACCAAAATTTAGGCCTTAAATTTTTCTTGGAAAAAACAAAACCACTTGGCAAATAGCCAAAATCAGACCACAAGCTGTTCAATGAAGTTACCTCCAAAATTGTATCAGTACCAAAGTCTTTCCTCCACTGAATCATATCTGCCCACATCTGTGTTGCTTTTGCTATATCAAATTTCCTTGCTTTCAAGAATCTGCACAAAATAACCCAGGGACCGGCGCTTAAAAAGAAGTCGAGAGCAAGCTGAAACACCTATTATCTGATTGTTCATGCAATGCTGTATATAAATGTCTAGACATAGTAGTTTAAAAAGATAAAGCAGAACAGCACAAGATCAGTTACACTATCTGTAGTAACTGAGGCTTACATTGCAAGCCAAAAGGAAATGCAACAAATAAGGAATAAACTAAAGAAAAGGAGATCACCTCAGTAACATATGGTAATGGTCATGTCTGGCAGGAAGCAATTCTTCAGATTTTAGTACTCGTCGAAATGCATCAACAGCACGTAACTCTTCTACATTCCGAACATCCTCAATTGAAACAGAAACTCTGTCATCACTTTTTCTCCGGCTCTTTTTCTTAAAACTAGGTTTCAATTTACTAGAAGCTTTGATTGCTTTCTTCTTCAGATTCCCCATTCTGGTCTTCCTGTCATCCTCAGAGTTGTCAAAATCCGATTTGCGCTCTCTTCTTTCATCATTGCTACAGCTTCCTTCAAAGCCTACAAAATTGCAATAAAAAACAACAAATGTGAAGCAGATCCTAATTAACGCTCCCAACTTCAGGCAAAGATTGTCACACTATGAATAATCCAACACTCCAATCAGTAAATAAAACACGCGCATTCTCATGATCTAATCAATGCAAAGCAAGAAATGAAAACCCTAGAGTTTAAATTCACAAAGAAATTGTAGAATCTGACAATGTTCAATCGTAACGGCATAAAAAAGACAGTGAAAGAAAATCTGCTCACAAGGCCTGGCAAAGCGATCAAGGGGGCCGGACATATTTGTGATTCTGATGGGAGCGAGATCCAAGTGTATAATAAAAATCCGATCAGTTAAGGCAGTGATAAATCAAAACGAAATTGCCGTTACGACTTACGATTAAGATTTTTCATTTATTTTTTTCCCGAAAAAGAATATTAACAATTCTAGAAACTGTGATGCGGTAAATGTTTTGGACTTTGTTGGGGTGTTATATTGGTCACTGACTCCAGCTCATCAGCTTAGGTAGAAATGTTGGTTGAGTAGCCGTAAGGGAAATGAAAAGCGAAATGTCCAATTAATTAATTAATTAATCGACGAACAAAGCAATGATTATCGGAGAAGCAAACAACGGCAATTCGATGCGAGGGTAGTTGATTAGGCGCTGACGGTGAGGGAAGGCGCGTTGTCGTAGTGTAAATGAAAGTTTCGTAAGCAGCTGATTTTTCGGTGGAACTTACTTGCAAGGTCTGCCAGGTGGCTATGAAACTCCGCGCGCGCACATGTCACATACGTATCTTTTAATTCATTTGGCGGGAAACAGAGGTTTAGTCTCGGTGAGCTCAAAAGTCAAAACTCGTTTCTTTTCTTTTTCTACGCTGATTTTCTTTTTCTTTTCTGGCTCAAAAATTAATTCGTGAATATCATGATCTTTCTGGCTATTTGATCTCAAAGTCCGATTTTGCAGGTTAATTGACCAGGGCTTAAAACTTACCGAACAGCTTTATGAATAAATTACTAGTTTTTTTTTCCTTTTTCCCCCCTAAGTTAACTCCTTATTCAGTTCTCTCTCTTTTTTTTTTTTGGCCCCAGATCTGGTAAATTCTTTTGCGGTTGAACATAATTACGTTAACTACCTGAAGTGATCGTTAAGGTAAGACTACATCTTTTCGCTTGAGTTGTTGAACAGTATTTACCGCGATCCCATATTTTCCAACATCGGACAAAATTGTATGAATCATATCAATTGGTTCGCGAATCAAATACGAACCAAACACTAAAACCAAATTCAACCGAATCAAATTAATTTAATTCAATTCTATTCAATTCTATCACTTAATTTGGTTAGAACAATTTTATCCTGTATATTCACTAAAAATAATAATAATAATAGTATAATAATAATAAACTATTATTACTCTTGAGTCTATGAATCCACAAATAATAAAACAACATGATGAAGTAACATTAGGTCCAACACGAAACAAACTTATATAGTCTAAAAATCCACTACAAATTAAAAATCTCTAACAATAAATAAAACAAGAAAACAAGAATAAAAAAAATCACATATAAAAGAAACCTTAAAATTCCATCGCTAATTTGTCATCGATACTCACAAACTTCTTTATTCTTCAACATGTCTTCTATCAATATATTTTAGAACTCTAATCCAAATTACCAACACACATCCAAATCCACAATAGGTACATTATCTCTCAAAATGAGCCAAGCATCAATAATTAAACAAATTAAAATAAAATATATACCATAACCCCAATAATCACATGTACTAACATAAAATCTATTTTATATTTTTAATCATTTAATTTTTAATTTTTAATTTTTAACTCCAAACCATTTGATTTTCGAATTTAAATCAAACCAAATTAAAATCAATTGATTTAGAGATTTAAAACCATTGGTTTTTACTGCTCAAACTGAACCTAATTGCCATAATACAATTCAGTTCGAACAGAACCAAATCGAATGCCCATCCAACATCACCTGATCATCAAGCTACCCCACTGACTCCCTTGGGATTTGGACAATAAGTAATCCCAGGCTATAACATGCTTAAATTTAAAAAAAACAAAAAATATCTCAAATTATGATTCTACAAAGATTTTTCTTGGTATGGTACCCCGACGTATGATTCGATCTGAATTTATAACAGCTGAAATTCCAATCTGTTACTACCACCTCACAAGACCCTCACAAAACGTAATGCATACTAGCAAGACTCCATTAATAAACCTGAAAGAGGCCAATGATCAAGGGCCGGAAACAGGTAAATTGGGTTGATAGACAAACACCTGAAAAGGACCAAGAAAAAAAAAATAAAAATAGACTGAGAAGTGAAAACACAGGTTTTACATTGAGATCTGAGCCAAAGGGTCAATCTATATCAGCAACAAAATTTATATGACCTCGGAAGCTTTCAACTTTCTCATCCTATAAAGCAGAAAAACACAAAAAGCATTTTGCGTGGATCATTATTCCACACACCAAATGACCTACTTCCGAAAAAAAAAATGCTGAATCAGCATCACCAAAAGTGTGATCAAGAATAACTGATAGAAAAAGAAAATTAATTCTTGGATAACAGTTCAATGCACCCAAACATTTCAAATCATAAGTTTAGATGCAAGCCGAAATCAGGTAAGGCTGTTTGTTTGATAAAAACAAACTACATGTTGGGGCAGTATCCCTTATGCATAATAGTCCATGAGCTATGGAATAAGCAACAGAACAATAAGCAGAAATATTGTAATGTCATGTGGTGCATCTTCATTAAACTAGAAGTTTTTCTATACAAATATATTCACAAACTTGTTACATACATATTTAAGGAGAAGAGGTAGACACAATCGATTGCTGCTGTAGGCAGTCGAGCTCATCAGCTTCCAACAATGTTTTCTATTTACAATTCAAATTCTCTAGAAGCATCTGAAACAAATAGAGATAACTTGTTAGTTAATATTTTGGTTGTGCGGGAGAAAGAAGAGTACAAAACTGCACCATAATGGGCTAAGTGGTGGCTTTGTTTTTTTTTTGGGGGGGGGGGGGGGGGGGGGGGGTGTGGGGAGTGGATGGGAGAGGGACGTGTGTGGTTGAGCAATTGCTTATAAAGCTGTTTTCAGAAAATTGGAGGTGATGATGATGAGCTTCATACCTGTTATGTAAATTTCCTCAGGTTCCTCTTAGCCCGGAGTTGACCAAGCTTGTCCCTCCATTGTGCTGTAGCATCAAAGTGATGAAAATTCAAAAGCTTTTTCAGTAACAAGATAAATGATAGTGGAAAAAGAATGGACTACCATATGCATAATTCAAGAGATACATGGGAAAGTAGACTAGAAAACCACCAAAAATGACAGAAGATCAGGTGCAGCATTATTCTAGATTCCAAGCATATGAAGTTTACTTCATTCACAGTCGTGCATCATCCACAAGGATTGGTCCTGCCTCAAAATACCACAAGGAAACTATTCCAAGCAATTTTACAGAATGGACAGACAACTCACAGGTCAAATCATGTCACAGAACCAATTTTGCAAGTGCATCAATTTAGCACCGTCCACTTTTTAACAAAAGCATAATCATACGAATTCCATTTTTGGAAGATATCTTACAGATTTGGGGGTGGAAGAGGAAGGGGAAAATGCACGAAAGAGACAAGAAAAGAAATATACCTGCATCCCTATAACGTTCCTCAACAGCGGCTATCAACATATTGCGCACAAGATTAAACTCCTTTGTATCAAGGCAAGGCTGACCACTTGGCCTGGAACCATATTACATCCGATTAGACTCTTTTCCCTTTCACTAAGAGAAATGCACAAATTGGGAAAAGATACAGAGCCTCTTAATCTGTATGTTCAAATTACTAATGCCATCACCAATTTCAAAACAGCCACTGCATTAGTAGCCACTTACCCAGGCTCTAAATTTCTCATCATTTCTGAACTTTCTAAGTTTACATGGCAACATTACTAAATGCTGAGGCCAAAAGTAAAATAAAAATACAGGATATTAGGCAACATGGATTTCCTCAAGTCGAACACAAAGTAACGTTGCATCTGCAAGTTCTTAAACAGAAAAGCATTCCCTACTTAAGCACAATATCAGGAATATCCAGATTAAGTCACAGAAACACAAATAATTTGTTCATACGTTCTAGACAAATTATTCTTCCCTCCGAAAGTAACTACTAAAACACAATCTACAAGGATCTCAAGACTCACTTATCCAATTCAGTAAACAATAAGCCATCTAAACCAGGAGATTGTGTAGACAGTTTGCCAGATTCGATGACCCTCATCCCGTCACTGTATGCCAAATATTTGTTCACCTGTATTGGTACCTGCAGAGTATAAAACAGAAATTATAGTTAGTGCATCGCCAATTATCTTATGTCAAACAATGCATTATCAAAATAATCTGCCGCAAGTCCTTCATTGCTCAAGTTCAATTCCACTCAAAGTGAAAGCTAGCAATATAGTTGAGAAGCAACGCATAATTTCAACTCCTTTTGATATGTTTACTTTCATGTTTCAAGAACCAGTTCATCCAGTATTGAATCTCTCAGAAATACAATTAACTAAGGTAGCAGACGGAAATTTAAACGGCAGGAGCAAGTTCCAATTAATGTGCAGAGTACCTTGCATCTCACTGCAATGTTAATAGCATCTGAAGGTCTAAGATCAAAGCTGACACACTCTGTCTCATTACCCACCTATGACCACATCCAACAGAATCTAGTTAAACACTAAAACCACTAAGCAATCAAGCAAAAACTAAAGTATACGGCCAGATTAGCTATCTGCCTTTGTGAGGTATAACTGGGCAAAGTACGCCTCATGCACTCTCTTGGTAACCCTAACAAGCCTGACCTGCAGAAAACAAAGAAAAAGTACCATACTCAACATAGTAAAGGATACATCATGTTTGCTTAATAGAAGTGATAGCAGCATTCTACAACAAGGATTCAAATGCAAAACATACTTCATATCCCATCTTGTCAATCATCTCCTTCACCACTTGATATAGCGTGGGTCTAGCCTGAAAGCAATAGCCAACAAATTTTTTTACATTTACACATTGCAACAAACCAATTTTTCTTGTCAAAACCCGAAATAAAATCATAACCTCCCATCTCAAATTATTAAAAGAGGAAGAGAACAAGAAGAGGGAACAAAATGAAAACGTACAATTTGCACATTGCGCATTGCCGCCATAAGCAACACGCTTGGCATCTCTACTGCAATCAGAGGCAAATAACAGCTTCAATTTGTTGAAAACTGATAAAGAACACAGAATGCATTACTAGAAATGAGGCCTCTCTAACAATAAAACCATAAGATTCACATATTTCGTACAAACAATTATTGGAAGAAGAAGACCCGTCCCATCTTCCATCTTCAATACAATAGCAGGATGTGGAGCATAATCTGGCAAATGTCCACCCTGAGGATTGTTATGGACACATCTAAGGTGTCTACCATCCCTCATTTTGATCATGAAACCATCCGCCCCACTTTTCACCTCAACTGCAACAGTCAATCCAAAAACACAAGTTAACTAACAACTCGTCGGATGTTATTTCATGCATCAAATTTGGCACCGTGATCATTCAGTCACAATCCCCAATTTTTATTCTTCCTAATAATAAGACTTGAAATAGAGCCAGTTTTAAGCATTTATAATGATAACAGCATCAATTTACAAACAACTCATTGAAGTTTCATTGAATTAAATTGCAAAACCATGGCCAAGAAAGTAGCATACCAGCTTCAACAACACTGGAGTTCACAAAATCTTCATCATTTTCATTGAAGTTCTCAGCCATGCTGCCATTACCATTAGATGAAGAACTGAAGGTACACTGCACTATCTTGCACTTTCGCGTGTTTTGTTGACGAGTAAAGACACCCCCCTTAGTCTTGACACCAGTCAATCCCTTGAATCCCCACAACTCACTTCTGAAAACCGTGGCCTTCATCACAGGGCCGGTGAACGGCACAGTGTTGCAAACTCCGGCTTGTCTTGCACGAACAGCTGGGCAAAAAACTGGTCCTTGAAGTGATCCCATCTCCTAAACTCCTTAAACCTATCCAAAATTCAACAGATAGATTAGTAAATTCATCATGATCCTCTAGTACAATATATAATCGCATCGGCATACAAAAACAGATTTTATAACAACCTCTGTTTAACCGTACCCACCAAATAAATGAGCTATAAAATAAAAATCAAATAATCTCCTCTCTTCAAATAAAATAAAAAAATAAAAAATCATCATCATGAAAATTATCAGGAAATAAAACTGAAGATCACAAAACATCAAGTAAAAGGAACCAGACCTGAGAAAAGATCCCAAGCTGTAATAAGCCGATCAACAATTAGAAGCCTCGCAATCACCGATCAACGCAATAAACATGACAAATATTGATAGAATCCAAAACGGAATCCTAAGCGAAAGCGTGAAGAGACCGAAATGAAATGATAGATAAAAAGAAGAGTTAGTTGAAGAAATCCAGTGAGAGTGAAATTAGTTATGAGACTAGACAGAGGAAAGCTTGAGGTGTAAGCAATCGAGCGATTTAAGGACTAGACAGACCGACAACAGGGTTTCGATAAAAGGAACGAGATCCAGAGACAAAGGGAGAGAATTTAACAAATAAAGATAAGAGATTCTTTCTTCTCGATCACTGTCCACAACAGAGTTGAATTGCACTTGCTCCTACAACAGAGCAAAACACAAATCGCATCGTTCAATCTTTAACCATTAATCCATTCTTTAAAAGGACTGTTATGCCCCTGACAAGATAGTGCCATGGGCGGGGTGGGGCGGCTCTATTTACAATTCTACAGTTTTTTCGGGAAATAAATAAATATTTAACATACAACGTTGTTATTACATATAAAATGAGTGATGAAAATTAAAAAGAAAAATAAAAAGATTTTACTGTATAAATTTTTATAGCATTGACAATGAAATTATTATTAATCGTTTTTTTAAAATATTTTATTTTTCTTCATTTATTACGTAAGTGACATACTCAATGATTATCAATCAATTAACATAGAGTTTATGGATATATTTTATATTTTTAATTAATAAATAAATATTTTTAAATCAATAAAGTAAAAATTAAATATGCAAGTATACATATTAATATTCAACAAAACATACTAATGGTGATGTATTTTGTCATTTACAATTGAAACTACACAGTTTTAAATTCTTTTAGTTTTCTCATTAGGTAAGATTAAATTGAATCTACTATTGCAATATTCATGAATCTAGTGAAGAAGTGAGAATAAGATGAAAAATTAGGATAGGGTTGTGTTAATAATTAAAATACGTATTTTTTTAAATAAAAAAACATAAGTTTAATTTTTTATGAAGAAGGATATAAAAATTAAGAAGAATATAAAAATTAAGGTAGACTATACTTGTTCTTTTTCTTCTTTAATCTTATAAAAAAAATTGTTTTGCCGATTTAATTAATTATAAATTAAATAATTGAAAATCATATCTAACAATACGTATATACGATGCTGCAGCTGACTTTTCAGTAATATAGTCGTGCCGACGAGGGTGTAAATGACATTCAGTGGAAAATGCATACGATAGATCTACGTGGTGACTAACATTAACTATCCGACAGATCAAATGCCGGCGGATGAAAATATCAAGATCCCAAACGGTGCCACGTGTAATATGATTCTCTAGGATGATCTGGATAAGGCTCTCCTCTTTAAAAATCAAACTGTCTTTTTTTTCCCTTACTCAAAATATCATTCATCGGATTTTTGGCCCAAATGACTTTATAAAACTAGAAAGTATAGAATTATAATAATAAACGATTTTCCTTGATTTGAACACTATTTTCTTTTAATTTCATTATTACTTTTTTTTTTAGAAAAAAGCTCTTTTCACCCTTAGTTTGATACAATAACTAATTTCATCATTATTTAAATAATAGTCAATTTTATTCCTGATTTTTAGACAATAACCCAAAACATTTGTCCATTAATTTATTGAAATAGAATTTTCAATTATAAATATACAAACTATTTCATAGAAGTCCAATCTAAAAATATGAAACTAAAGATAATAATAAATATTTTAAAAATAATAATAAATGAATAAATATATTATTATATATACTTATGAAAAGACTCAAACTCTCAACTTCAACGAAGAATAACGTTAACTATTTAGCCAACTCAATCAATGAATTTATACAAATTTCAATAAAATTATTAATTAACGTTATTTTATACATTAACTCAGTCATTTTAACTTCGATCTTCAATCATAACATACAAATCTTAAATATGAAAATTTGTTTACCAAGCACGGCAAAATAAAATAATCGTAAAATAGCTGGGGTGTTGCCTCAACATGTGTAATTTATCCAGCATAAAGAAAATTTCAAACACGAGCATGGTTAAGCTATATATGTAATTATGCTACAAGTAAGCCCACTTTAGTTTCAAAAAATGTTAACTGCGACATTTACAACCAATTCCAAAAGCAGAACCATTGATTATTATAATAAGTGTCCCCCTATGATGCTTTAATTTTTTTACAGCATTAATAATTTAAAAATATATACCTTTAGATGTAATTAGTAGTACATATTATTTGTATTAATAAAAATATTAATTATTATTAAAAGAATATAGCTAATTAACAAATTAATTAAAGGGTGATTTTAAATTTAAAAATTAAAATAATAAGAGATACGAAAAAATACTATATCTAAAGTTTTTTTTTTATTTAAAATTGAATTCTTTACAAGTTCTTTTATTTAAAATTGGATTCTTGACTTATTGAGCAAGTAAGCTTCATTGAATGATGCTTATGCGTGCATCTTCTTTTATATAAAGATCTTATATTCAAATATAATTGAAATATAAATAGTTTCTTAAATTTAGAGGTTGCAATTAATCATATGTCATGCTTGCACAGTAAAAAGAGACTTGTTTCAAGGTTTGCATAATAAGAGATTTGTTCTATCAATTAAAGAGAAATAATGGATTCGATTTCAGCAAGCAAAAAATATTTTGTATCAATGTCATTGTCATAGAGCCTTACTATTTTCTCTCTCAATCACTGAAGTATAAGTAATTTACTTGTGTATTATTTTGGATGCAATGCTAGATATTGATTGGATGTAATTGGTTCACTTTCATTGGATAAATAATACTTATACTGGCACTTATAATGATGCTATATTTGCTAGATGATAAGGATTTTTAAATTGATGATACTAATAACAAGTCGATGTACACAGGTTGGTTTAAGAGATTAAAACTTTTTAATTAATTAATTATCATTATATTAAATTATATTAAGTTAATGGCTAAGATTAAAAAATTTAAATCTAAGGGTCACAACAACCCGCCATCAATATTGTAAAAATACACGCAACATTATAGAGAAATCTTTATAATATTAGTGTAATTCCCAGTGCTCTCTAATCAAATATGCTCCACGAAAGCACTCTTCATGAATCGGAGGAATATTTAAAATATTAAAGGAGAAAAAATAGGTAACAATCTCAATTATTTTGTTACATGAAAGCAACCACAAATTATATTTAATAAGCTAAGATTGCTCTTTGTTATTATATATAAACATTGATAAATGAATGTTGTTAGAGATAGCAAAAAGGTCCAACTTGACCCTTGGTCCAATTGATGGGACCCTAATTTTTGGGATTTTAGATCGAATTTAAAGAGTCAAAGTTGAATTAGGGCTCAATGAATCAAGGTCCGACTATATTCCAGTCAAAATTATGGCCTTATTAAAACCTTAACCCAACCCTTGACTGAGTCTTAAACTAAATCTTAAAATAAAAAAATGACACTTAAAAGTTATTAAAACAAACACACTACACACACGGTCACAATGGAACCTTAAGTATATTTGTCTCTTTTTTGTATTAATTTAGTTATTTTGTATTTTATTTATCTACTGACTGTTAGTTTGATTAAACTATTAATGTGGTTAGATTATTACATGCAATATTGTTGTTAAAGCTAAATAAAGCATATTATACTAAATTCCTTACAGCCAAATTTAACCAATAATAATAATAATAATAATAATAATAATAATAATAATAATAATAATAATAATAATAATAATAATAATAATAATAATAATAATAAGAGTCATGTCTAGGGATGGTAAAATCCTCTATGAATTTGGGGTCCCATGGGGCCCCATTCAAAATGAGGTGAATTTTGAATAATTTTTTGGGAATGAGAAAAAAATAATCCCTAAATTTTTAATGTAGTGGGGTTTGATTTTGTACTCCCCACCCACCCCCACCCCAGTCCCCATTATATATAAATATTTTTTTTAATTTTTATTTAATATTTTTTATTTTATCAATTATAATGTTGGTTAATATTTTTTTAAATTTTTACATAATATAAATAGGCTATAACTAAAATAAAACTCTATAATATAATTATTATTCGACTCTAAAATATTGTTATGTTTTCTTTTCTCTCTTAAAGTGTTGCTCTATTCAAATATTTTTTAGTTTTGATAACATTTCAAGATATTATTCCGAACTTCTAGAGATTTTTTTAAATAATTTAAATACTTTATAATATGACGATGATTTTATTTACATCCATATTTTTTAATTTATTGAAATTATATATCTATACTTATTATAAAATAAGTAAATAAGGAATGAGGTAGAGGTGAGGAAAGTATTCTCTATATGGGGATTCCTCATCTCATCCTACTAAATTTATTAGGAAATGAAGTGGGGAATGGAGGTAAAATTTTTTAATGGGATGGAGAATGAGGTAGGCCTTCCCACCCCCACCCCCACCCCCACCCCACCCATTGCCATCCCTAGTCCTGTCAAAAAAAAAAATGAAAAGAAAAATTAAAAATAAAAGATGGCCGGGCTCAGATAAAATCAGAACCAACCCTAACCTGATAATAGTCGCGCTTTGTAAAGGTTAGGGCCCCTCATTTTAATTCATTGGTCAGGTTAAGGTTTGGCTCGGCCCATTAGCAAGCCTAAATGTTGTTTAAACGTTACAAGGCTGCGGGGGATGTCGGTTTGATGGGGACCATAATGAATAAGATTTCAATGAATACCCCTATCTTTTCCAATTTCTTTTTTTGAATTAGCTAGCTTTTTTTTTTTTGGTTGAATATTGAATAGCTCTGAATTTGAATTAATTTTGAATTTGAACGCATATGTATGATTTTTTTTTCATTTGAATATGTAGTTTATTATGTTGTGTTGCTAACATTTCGTGTATTGCACTATTCATCTATTATGTATGGGATAATCATCTATAACTTTAGTATTTTTTTAACTTTTAGGTTTATTAAAAATTTATTTAAAAATTTAATGAAAGCCCAAGCTCAGACAGTCCAAACTTGGATGGGCTTTTACAGAGTTTGGTTTGGTACCAATAGCATAGGCTTTCAACGCCTAGACCCAAACGTAGAATTTATCATCCTTAGTTTTTACTATGTAGATAAATAAACTATTGATTAGAAAAATAATTTGATGTTTAATAAATTGTGTTGTTGTAATTGTTGTAAATTTGAAAAGTAAATTATAGGCCTCTGGTAAATGTTATTACGGAAGTATTGTTTTATTAAATAATGACCAAAGTAGACTTAAGTTTAAATTATCTTTTATTTTTATATTAGGGTTTATGGAGAAGTAATACGTAATTGAATTTTTATTAAAATATTAACGTTATAATAGGAACTTTAAAAAGTTATGATGGCATATTTAATAAGTAGTCTATAAAATTCAATCCCTTAACTACTTTTAAAAACTGTTATCAAAATAGAAAATTTTATGAAATAAACAGTTTTTAAAAAATTTATCAGACATTATTTTTATCAAAACATATAAAATAAGTTGCTTATAGCATTTTAATTTTAATCCTAACTAGGGCCTAAATTTCTAAAAGCTAGTAATTGGATAATTATACCATTTCTATTTTGCATTCACGTACATTAAAAAGGCACTTTGTATTTAAAGAATTGTACTTATCATGCTAGAAATATCTTCAAATTAAACAATTAAATAGAGCTTTTTGAATTAAATATATGTATCAGAAAATTTTATTTTTTTAACTTAATCAGTTATAAGGATTATTTAAAATTAAAAAAAAAGAATACATTATATAATTTGTTTTAAATAAGTAAACCATAAATTCTTTAACAGTAGTAAGTGTGATTTAAAATTCTGATGATAAATCTTTATCATAAGTAAGTGATGTGTCAAAGAAAAAGGGTTATTAAGCTTTTAAATTGTAAGAAATAGATTAATAGTTTAAGGGTAGTTTTGAGAGTTGAAGTTAAATAATTCATTCAGCGCGTTCATTTACCACATGTAGGCTTTTGCTGGCTGAATGGTTCATGTCCACAATCTGCAGTGGCAAGCTGAACATGTATTTGGAGGAATCAATCTGAAAATTTAATAGACGACCGGAGACGAAAAGGTTTCTGAATTTGGCTTTGGCACCGCCGTTTCTGCAAAATTCGGGAGAATGATGGGCCTTTTTGCGAGTCATAATTACGTAGGTCTGGGCCTTTGTTTTGCTTAACTGTTGTTGCCTGTTTGGTTTCCGATTTACCTACCATAAAGCCGAAAGGGGAGACCGCGAGAAAGATAAAGAAAAGAGGGTGGTGATTGAAGGTAACTAACACCAGTTATTGAATCAAAGGACATGTGCAACATCAATGACTTCGTAAATGTTCCGTTGAAGTTAATACGGAAGGAACATGAATTGTTAATGGATCAAACTTGGTCCATCCTGGTTAACTTTAACAAGATGACCAAATTTGCTCCATTAGGATTAAGGAATATTAATTTGCTCCGCAGTAGCAGCCCCGAGTCCATCAGCATGACAGTAGGGCAGTGTTTGTTTTGCCCATAATTAAGATTTAGAAATAACAAAAAACTAATTAAGTTCCTCCACCGAAGTTCGGCGGTGGCCAAATACATCCACCGCCGGCGTCGTTGGTAACATAAGACATGCACGATAATGGCACAAGACAAAGCCCTCGGCTTCTTAGATCTCGCTTTGGCTCTTCATTCCCATCCTCTGCGATCGAACCCTAAATCATTAATTACCAGTAATCTTGTGTTAGCATGCATGGATACCATGGCACTTCTTTTGATTCTAATCAATTTAATTGCAGCAGCAATATTAGGGAATGCTTTCTTACCCCTTGCATCGTTCTGGAGGACTTGCTGCGTGATGACTTCATGTAAGGAACACTTAATGTCTGCATGCATATACATAGTACAGGAACTTAAGACTAAATCAACGAATTGTCGGAGACTCCAACGTTAATTAAATGAATTAAACTGAGCACCCACGTTGCGTGGTAAGATGTATTGCCCAAACTCCGCACATATTTATAAGTTGCGGTAAAGATATTATGCGACAAATGAGAACTTAGACAATCAAACTCCACAGTAGAGAATATATACATATATATATATACCAACCCTACTGAAACCCTAGCTTGCTGGCTTCGCAGCCGTCTACGTACGTCTAGAGGGTTTAATTTGTAAAAGCGGGTTGGGTTGATTAATTTGACCGCCGGCGGTTAGATTTTTGAGGTAAAATTTAACGTAGAGAAGGCAATGTGTCAGAATGGGACATATATAAAAGATTTCAACAAGAATGTTGGGAATTGAAATTACCTGGACCTGGCTCTGAAGGAATTTGATGTACCCAATAGCCTCCAGTAGTACGGATGCGGTATCTGTCTGAAATATTCTCACCCCCACATGCAAAAAACACCCAAACGTACGTCATCTACCCTTTGCATTTTGCAAGAGGCCGATTCTAGCTACTACTTATCACAATTTAATTTCTTTTTGAATCAAATGGCAACGTTTAATTAAGTCAATCAAATTTTGTTGCTTTTAATTTGAAGATTGCAAGTTTCAGCAGAGACTATAGTCAATTTGATTTCATGCCAAAAAGCTTGCATAATGTACCTTGCCGAAGGGCGCTACCAACTGCTGAAGAGCTGCAATTCTATCTCCTAGTTTCTCTTTCCTAACCTGTACTAATGCCAAATTAAAGCATTATATTATTAGAGCCAAGACTTAACCGGCAGTAGCGCATTAAGATAACAAAATTACAGAACGTGATTATTGATTAATTGGCATGCACCTTAATAGGAGGGCAAGAAGCGCGCGACTCCAATCTCGATTTTTTAGACGCAGACTGCGTTGCCTTTGGCTCCATCACACCGCTGGGTCGCTTTGTTGCCTCTGTTATTTCACTGTTATCGGTGAAGTGTGCTATCTTTGCAATTCAAAAAAGAGAGTAGTAAAGATGGTCAGTTGAATGATCATCAAAAGATTAAAACATAAAAAGGTCAGAGCAATACTGGAATTCTGATAAAGGACCTAATCACAAATGTTTAAAGCTGAAAGTTCACCTATACACACACACACACACACACACATCACCTAATGTAGCAAAAAGATAAAGGCGCGCTATATATTCTTTTGGAGACATAATTAACTTTGATTATCAACTTTTTACAATAAAAGCCAACTTCTCTTTCAAGTGACGATCAAATAATTAATCAAATAGTTGACTGATTTGTAGTATGGGAGTTGTTTTGTACATTAAACATTGCCTACATGAAGAACAAGAAGGATTAATTGGCAGTACTTACTTTATTGCTAGGGCTACAAGATGGCCGGCGACTTGATTGCTGTAAATGATGATGATCAAAACCAAAAGGAAGGCTCTCTTTATATAAACCAAGATCGTCGTGTGAAGGCCGGCTAAAATCACCATTAAATCTTGAAGAAGCTAACAGATCCAAGAACTGCAAGTTCATGTCAAAGTTGGTTGAATTTGCAGAAGATGATTGACTCAAGTTTGAAATATTTATACTCGGATAAATCTGGCTGAAGTTTCCTCTAGTGGGCGTAGCACTTCCAACACTTGAAATGTCGTGGGCATTTAAATACAAATCTCCAGCTGAAAACTGATTCCCATTGATTGGAAATCCTGAAGAGATAGCACTCTTGAGCAACAGCTTGTCACTGACATCATTCAAATTCTTCTGCTCATTCTTTAAATAGCTTGCGGTACTTAAATCAGAATCTTCATTAATGTTACTTGAGGGGCTGTTTGACATTTCTGTAAATTTCGGAAACGAATCTGAGAACTCATCCTTAATTTTAGCAAAGTGCTCGTGAGCTGATTGACTATTAATCCAGTGCAAGCCGGCAGATTCTTGGATCATTGAACTATTGGCAGCAGGTGGGAGTAGAATCTCATTTTTGTGCCTTGAATTTAAGATGACTCCATTGTAAATGAAGTTACTAGCGCTCCTGCACAGACAGTTTAGAGAAAACAAATAAAATGAAATTATTGTCAAACAGAATTAATGAAGAAGCATTGATGTAAGTGGTTATATTTATATTTTGGAATGTACCGTATGAAAGCCAAAATATTATTCTTGGATTCCAAAAAAAAAAAGTGTTTGTGTGTATAAATTAATATTCCTGACTCACGAGACAGTAGCTTGAAGATCAAAATCTAGCAGTTAAATTTTGATGTCTAGGCATGCATGCACTTTAGTCACTGATTGATGCACATCAAATCAGAAAAGAAAAACAAAGAGAGATTCCAAATCTTAAAGTAAATTCATGATGGT